>JAZAYU010000159.1:498594-689582 GCA_038501625.1 Corbicula japonica
GCGAATTGGCCCCGGTCAAATTTGAAGATAAGAGGTAAGTGGGCAAACTGTAAGCTTCATGACACTTTAAAATATTTTTAGATGCTATATTTGTAGTTTCACATCTGTAGCTAGGATCCCAAAAAATTGTCTGACATGCTCTTTTTGACCTTGACACTTTCAGTGTGAGGCAGGTGCTTGGAAATGCGAAACTAATACATTTCTGGCTCTGCCTTCAGTTTAACTTGCAATTCTCAAGGGGCATACAAACAAGTGTGAGTAGTGCAAAATCGAGGTGGTTATGGTATATTTTGAGTATGATTTAATGAATCAGTAGGGATTTTACCATGTGTGAGTGGCAAGCATTTATTTTGGTCATTGGCAATAAGAAAGCTGTGAACTGATGAATGTTTGAAATTTTGCCTCGTCGGCCGACCAGTTTTCACGACCAGAATGTGAAAGTTAATGGTGCTTAAAAATCAACTGATATGTTTTGAATATAATTTTGCTTTGTTTTCATAAACTGTATGTCATTGTGATGTCAGTTATGTGCCCTTTCTGTTTCAGGTATGTGCTAGTAGGGAGCAAGTGGAGTTGTCGTGTCGGCTGTGATTCTCTGTTTTGCGATATATCAGATTAACCGTTTTCTGCCACCTTAAGGATTTCGCTGAAATTTGTAAGTGTTCATTATGTCATAATTTTGGTCTAGAATGCTGTGTTGGACTGCCATATTTGCAAAATGACATCATTTTAAGCTGTTAAATACTTGCTGACAAGCAGATGGTTAAAAATAAAGGGAGGTAATTACAGTTTTTGAGAAAAAAAATGCTGCACCGAGCGATTAAAACCAGTCGCGAAATGTCAGAAATGTATATTTTCACAGAAAGTCCACCAAATACATCATGAAAATGTCTCAAATGATTACCAAAGAGCATTTGGCATAATATTTGCTAGAAAATCAAGCCGATAAAAAATAATTAAGAAAATTTAAGCTCGGCAAGCAAATTTCCACAGTCCGAGCTTTGCGAACCGAGACATAAATTCTGGTCGACTAATGAAAATCAAGTTCTAGAACTATGTAGGGCTTGCCATGAACACTGTTATTAGTTTAGCAGGTATTTTAGCCCAGATAGGCAGGATTTGGCCTTAAGCTGTAGTCTGTTATGTCTCTTTAGCTGTTTATTCCTTTCTGCAGCCAGAGGTAAGAATTTCATCATTTGCTATTTTTCATGGCCATTTTATAATTCAATCATCATTCTGGTGACATAAGAGCAAGCATAAACATAAAGTGTGATGTGTGTAATGGTTGAAAAGTGGCAGTTGATTGGCAGGAAGGTATGCAGGTGGTTCATATGAGCAACTGAAACATGATGACAGCATGGTAGGTGAGTGATTAAAGTGAATTATGGCCAGTTTTGCCTGTTTGACTGATAAAATTTGCTGTGCCTGACATATTTTTACAAAAATAAGTGCTTGTAACAGTATATTTTTCATTGTTCATCTTCTAGGAGCTTCTTTATGGTATATGATTGTCAGGTCTTCTGGTTCCAATGTCTGTTTTGTTGCATTTCTTAGAAGCACTGTATTAATGTACTTGACTGTAAATAGAGGCAAAATTGGTCAGTTTTGGCAAGTGAGTGGTGAAAGTCATTTGCTATTTACACCTGCCAGGATGATGATACTGGCTTGGTTTTGGTCTCATTTTGCTCAGAAAAGGTTCTAAACTTGAACAGAGATGAGTTAATGGCTTAAATGAAAATTACTCTCAGCTCTTAAGGATTTCGCTGAAATTTGTAAGTGTTCATTATGTCATAATTTTGGTCTAGAATGCTGTGTTGGACTGCCATATTTGCAAAATGACATCATTTTAAGCTGTTAAATACTTGCTGACAAGCAGATGGTTAAAAATAAAGGGAGGTAATTACAGTTTTTGAGAAAAAAAAATGCTGCACCGAGCGATTAAAACCAGTCGCGAAATGTCAGAAATGTATATTTTCACAGAAAGTCCACCAAATACATCATGAAAATGTCTCAAATGATTACCAAAGAGCATTTGGCATAATATTTGCTAGAAAATCAAGCCGATAAAAAATAATTAAGAAAATTTAAGCTCGGCAAGCAAATTTCCACAGTCCGAGCTTTGCGAACCGAGACATAAATTCTGGTCGACTAATGAAAATCAAGTTCTAGAACTATGTAGGGCTTGCCATGAACACTGTTATTAGTTTAGCAGGTATTTTAGCCCAGATAGGCAGGATTTGGCCTTAAGCTGTAGTCTGTTATGTCTCTTTAGCTGTTTATTCCTTTCTGCAGCCAGAGGTAAGAATTTCATCATTTGCTATTTTTCATGGCCATTTTATAATTCAATCATCATTCTGGTGACATAAGAGCAAGCATAAACATAAAGTGTGATGTGTGTAATGGTTGAAAAGTGGCAGTTGATTGGCAGGAAGGTATGCAGGTGGTTCATATGAGCAACTGAAACATGATGACAGCATGGTAGGTGAGTGATTAAAGTGAATTATGGCCAGTTTTGCCTGTTTGACTGATAAAATTTGCTGTGCCTGACATATTTTTACAAAAATAAGTGCTTGTAACAGTATATTTTTCATTGTTCATCTTCTAGGAGCTTCTTTATGGTATATGATTGTCAGGTCTTCTGGTTCCAATGTCTGTTTTGTTGCATTTCTTAGAAGCACTGTATTAATGTACTTGACTGTAAATAGAGGCAAAATTGGTCAGTTTTGGCAAGTGAGTGGTGAAAGTCATTTGCTATTTACACCTGCCAGGATGATGATACTGGCTTGGTTTTGGTCTCATTTTGCTCAGAAAAGGTTCTAAACTTGAACAGAGATGAGTTAATGGCTTAAATGAAAATTACTCTCAGCTCTTAAGGAGGTAGTAAATAGTTTGTAGCCGTAGATGCGAATTGGCCCCGGTCAAATTTGAAGATAAGAGGTAAGTGGGCAAACTGTAAGCTTCATGACACTTTAAAATATTTTTAGATGCTATATTTGTAGTTTCACATCTGTAGCTAGGATCCCAAAAAATTGTCTGACATGCTCTTTTTGACCTTGACACTTTCAGTGTGAGGCAGGTGCTTGGAAATGCGAAACTAATACATTTCTGGCTCTGCCTTCAGTTTAACTTGCAATTCTCAAGGGGCATACAAACAAGTGTGAGTAGTGCAAAATCGAGGTGGTTATGGTATATTTTGAGTATGATTTAATGAATCAGTAGGGATTTTACCATGTGTGAGTGGCAAGCATTTATTTTGGTCATTGGCAATAAGAAAGCTGTGAACTGATGAATGTTTGAAATTTTGCCTCGTCGGCCGACCAGTTTTCACGACCAGAATGTGAAAGTTAATGGTGCTTAAAAATCAACTGATATGTTTTGAATATAATTTTGCTTTGTTTTCATAAACTGTATGTCATTGTGATGTCAGTTATGTGCCCTTTCTGTTTCAGGTATGTGCTAGTAGGGAGCAAGTGGAGTTGTCGTGTCGGCTGTGATTCTCTGTTTTGCGATATATCAGATTAACCGTTTTCTGCCACCGTTGACAAAGAGGTGTTAGGGAGCGCATCACAGTTTTATAGCCACTTCTCGAACTGGCCATGTAGAAATTATGAAATAGGGGATACTATGAAGATATTTTGACATTTATCAAGCCTAAATTAATTATAGATACAGATTTTGTGTTTTCAAGGTATTTAGAATATATTTGTTTAATAACTATTAGAAACCAAAAGCAGCCAGGTGATGATCAGTGTGATGCAGGGGCTTGAATTCGAAACTAGGGAAATCCTGTATAGTAAGCTGTTTCCGCTTCAGAAATTCAGTTGCATGATTTTGGATTTATTTTGCGGAAAATCGGTAGGGATGACAGCTATTGGCTATATTCTTTTCTGAATCTGCTGTTTCAGCTGGTTTGAAAGCAACCATTTCTGGGAGTTGTCGGTTGGACATTAATATTGTGCAAGATTTTGGGTTTCGTGATTTTTGCCTCGGCCGACTGTGCAAAAGTGATGCTTGGACTGTGTTTCAGTGTTCCTTGGATTTTTTCAGGAGTTCTTCATAGCCTGAATTTGTGTTGCATGAGTAGCTTATAGCCATATGTTTACAGTAATCACTGATTTCTGTTTCAGGTTGTTGTTGTGGATTGCTTTCATAGACTAGGTACAGAGTGTGTGTCGGAAACTGTGAAATTAGGACCGGTTACTGTGGTCCGCCACCTTAAGGAAAAGTGTTGATTTACAAATATTGTCAGGTATGGTATTTTAAAGCTTAAAATATCTGTCCAGAATGAGTAGTACACAAAATGATCAATATTAGGTCTGCTTTATCTAAAATAAACTGTCTGGCAATCAGCATTAAGGGGAGGTAACTCAGACTTGGTGGTATGCTGAGATGCCTGGCGCAAAGTCATGTATATTTTTTTTCAAGTAGAAAGTGTGAAATTTGTCGCCTGTCTTTAAGGCATTATTTCTTATGGTACGAAAGAATGTTTCGCATGGAAAAAAGTAATGTTCAACCAACATTTTTGTCGTTTCCCTCTTTTTAAGCAGGGCACGGCCAATTTTTGTCATCCGAGCGACTCTGAAAATGTCGCTGTTGGTAAAAACCACTAAAAATGTCACATCCGATTGAAGTTATGTCAGACAGACTTTGTACCAGAAATGCGGTAGCTATTCAGGTGCTTGTAGCAAGCATGCCATAGCTTTTTTTAATAATAGCTGGCTTTGACTCTGTACATATTATGGATTTACCCAAATGGGCACTGTAATTTATGTAAACTCTTATGACAGGTATTTCAAGCATTTCACCAAACAAGTCACAATTTAACATGAAAGAGTACAAATTCATGTTGGGACAGTTGACTGGGCTGATTTTGACATCATAAGTATCAGTAAAGTGGTCTGCAGAGGTGTTTGAAACAATTCAGTATCCAAGAGCCTGTCAGGGTATCAGAAAAATGTCAGACTTTATGCAGTTGCTTATTTTTGATCACCCAGCAGAGCTGTTTAGACCTAATAATGGGCTTATTTTGAATGATTTTCAGCAAAATGAATGTGGATGGTGCTTGAAAAACATCAGAATATTACACTGGTACTAATTGAAATATGAATTTTAGGAAATTGTAAATAGTCACTGTTGGTAAATAAGGTAATGTTCAATTTCTGTACAAATAATGCATATTTTTCATGAATACTGTCTTGACTTAAATTGCCATATCTGACCTGAATATGCATTCAGGTGTATGATTTTAGTCTTATTTTATTCCAGTTAGTCTGCAAAATTGATGCAACTCTAAGGTATATGTTAGGTCAAACATGTGTGTCTCTTTAAGGAAAAGTGTTGATTTACAAATATTGTCAGGTATGGTATTTTAAAGCTTAAAATATCTGTCCAGAATGAGTAGTACACAAAATGATCAATATTAGGTCTGCTTTATCTAAAATAAACTGTCTGGCAATCAGCATTAAGGGGAGGTAACTCAGACTTGGTGGTATGCTGAGATGCCTGGCGCAAAGTCATGTATATTTTTTTTCAAGTAGAAAGTGTGAAATTTGTCGCCTGTCTTTAAGGCATTATTTCTTATGGTACGAAAGAATGTTTCGCATGGAAAAAAGTAATGTTCAACCAACATTTTTGTCGTTTCCCTCTTTTTAAGCAGGGCACGGCCAATTTTTGTCATCCGAGCGACTCTGAAAATGTCGCTGTTGGTAAAAACCACTAAAAATGTCACATCCGATTGAAGTTATGTCAGACAGACTTTGTACCAGAAATGCGGTAGCTATTCAGGTGCTTGTAGCAAGCATGCCATAGCTTTTTTTAATAATAGCTGGCTTTGACTCTGTACATATTATGGATTTACCCAAATGGGCACTGTAATTTATGTAAACTCTTATGACAGGTATTTCAAGCATTTCACCAAACAAGTCACAATTTAACATGAAAGAGTACAAATTCATGTTGGGACAGTTGACTGGGCTGATTTTGACATCATAAGTATCAGTAAAGTGGTCTGCAGAGGTGTTTGAAACAATTCAGTATCCAAGAGCCTGTCAGGGTATCAGAAAAATGTCAGACTTTATGCAGTTGCTTATTTTTGATCACCCAGCAGAGCTGTTTAGACCTAATAATGGGCTTATTTTGAATGATTTTCAGCAAAATGAATGTGGATGGTGCTTGAAAAACATCAGAATATTACACTGGTACTAATTGAAATATGAATTTTAGGAAATTGTAAATAGTCACTGTTGGTAAATAAGGTAATGTTCAATTTCTGTACAAATAATGCATATTTTTCATGAATACTGTCTTGACTTAAATTGCCATATCTGACCTGAATATGCATTCAGGTGTATGATTTTAGTCTTATTTTATTCCAGTTAGTCTGCAAAATTGATGCAACTCTAAGGTATATGTTAGGTCAAACATGTGTGTCTCTTTAAGGGAGCGCATCACAGTTTTATAGCCACTTCTCGAACTGGCCATGTAGAAATTATGAAATAGGGGATACTATGAAGATATTTTGACATTTATCAAGCCTAAATTAATTATAGATACAGATTTTGTGTTTTCAAGGTATTTAGAATATATTTGTTTAATAACTATTAGAAACCAAAAGCAGCCAGGTGATGATCAGTGTGATGCAGGGGCTTGAATTCGAAACTAGGGAAATCCTGTATAGTAAGCTGTTTCCGCTTCAGAAATTCAGTTGCATGATTTTGGATTTATTTTGCGGAAAATCGGTAGGGATGACAGCTATTGGCTATATTCTTTTCTGAATCTGCTGTTTCAGCTGGTTTGAAAGCAACCATTTCTGGGAGTTGTCGGTTGGACATTAATATTGTGCAAGATTTTGGGTTTCGTGATTTTTGCCTCGGCCGACTGTGCAAAAGTGATGCTTGGACTGTGTTTCAGTGTTCCTTGGATTTTTTCAGGAGTTCTTCATAGCCTGAATTTGTGTTGCATGAGTAGCTTATAGCCATATGTTTACAGTAATCACTGATTTCTGTTTCAGGTTGTTGTTGTGGATTGCTTTCATAGACTAGGTACAGAGTGTGTGTCGGAAACTGTGAAATTAGGACCGGTTACTGTGGTCCGCCACCTTAAGGAAAAGTGTTGATTTACAAATATTGTCAGGTATGGTATTTTAAAGCTTAAAATATCTGTCCAGAATGAGTAGTACACAAAATGATCAATATTAGGTCTGCTTTATCTAAAATAAACTGTCTGGCAATCAGCATTAAGGGGAGGTAACTCAGACTTGGTGGTATGCTGAGATGCCTGGCGCAAAGTCATGTATATTTTTTTTCAAGTAGAAAGTGTGAAATTTGTCGCCTGTCTTTAAGGCATTATTTCTTATGGTACGAAAGAATGTTTCGCATGGAAAAAAGTAATGTTCAACCAACATTTTTGTCGTTTCCCTCTTTTTAAGCAGGGCACGGCCAATTTTTGTCATCCGAGCGACTCTGAAAATGTCGCTGTTGGTAAAAACCACTAAAAATGTCACATCCGATTGAAGTTATGTCAGACAGACTTTGTACCAGAAATGCGGTAGCTATTCAGGTGCTTGTAGCAAGCATGCCATAGCTTTTTTTAATAATAGCTGGCTTTGACTCTGTACATATTATGGATTTACCCAAATGGGCACTGTAATTTATGTAAACTCTTATGACAGGTATTTCAAGCATTTCACCAAACAAGTCACAATTTAACATGAAAGAGTACAAATTCATGTTGGGACAGTTGACTGGGCTGATTTTGACATCATAAGTATCAGTAAAGTGGTCTGCAGAGGTGTTTGAAACAATTCAGTATCCAAGAGCCTGTCAGGGTATCAGAAAAATGTCAGACTTTATGCAGTTGCTTATTTTTGATCACCCAGCAGAGCTGTTTAGACCTAATAATGGGCTTATTTTGAATGATTTTCAGCAAAATGAATGTGGATGGTGCTTGAAAAACATCAGAATATTACACTGGTACTAATTGAAATATGAATTTTAGGAAATTGTAAATAGTCACTGTTGGTAAATAAGGTAATGTTCAATTTCTGTACAAATAATGCATATTTTTCATGAATACTGTCTTGACTTAAATTGCCATATCTGACCTGAATATGCATTCAGGTGTATGATTTTAGTCTTATTTTATTCCAGTTAGTCTGCAAAATTGATGCAACTCTAAGGTATATGTTAGGTCAAACATGTGTGTCTCTTTAAGGGAGCGCATCACAGTTTTATAGCCACTTCTCGAACTGGCCATGTAGAAATTATGAAATAGGGGATACTATGAAGATATTTTGACATTTATCAAGCCTAAATTAATTATAGATACAGATTTTGTGTTTTCAAGGTATTTAGAATATATTTGTTTAATAACTATTAGAAACCAAAAGCAGCCAGGTGATGATCAGTGTGATGCAGGGGCTTGAATTCGAAACTAGGGAAATCCTGTATAGTAAGCTGTTTCCGCTTCAGAAATTCAGTTGCATGATTTTGGATTTATTTTGCGGAAAATCGGTAGGGATGACAGCTATTGGCTATATTCTTTTCTGAATCTGCTGTTTCAGCTGGTTTGAAAGCAACCATTTCTGGGAGTTGTCGGTTGGACATTAATATTGTGCAAGATTTTGGGTTTCGTGATTTTTGCCTCGGCCGACTGTGCAAAAGTGATGCTTGGACTGTGTTTCAGTGTTCCTTGGATTTTTTCAGGAGTTCTTCATAGCCTGAATTTGTGTTGCATGAGTAGCTTATAGCCATATGTTTACAGTAATCACTGATTTCTGTTTCAGGTTGTTGTTGTGGATTGCTTTCATAGACTAGGTACAGAGTGTGTGTCGGAAACTGTGAAATTAGGACCGGTTACTGTGGTCCGCCACCTTAAGGAAAAGTGTTGATTTACAAATATTGTCAGGTATGGTATTTTAAAGCTTAAAATATCTGTCCAGAATGAGTAGTACACAAAATGATCAATATTAGGTCTGCTTTATCTAAAATAAACTGTCTGGCAATCAGCATTAAGGGGAGGTAACTCAGACTTGGTGGTATGCTGAGATGCCTGGCGCAAAGTCATGTATATTTTTTTTCAAGTAGAAAGTGTGAAATTTGTCGCCTGTCTTTAAGGCATTATTTCTTATGGTACGAAAGAATGTTTCGCATGGAAAAAAGTAATGTTCAACCAACATTTTTGTCGTTTCCCTCTTTTTAAGCAGGGCACGGCCAATTTTTGTCATCCGAGCGACTCTGAAAATGTCGCTGTTGGTAAAAACCACTAAAAATGTCACATCCGATTGAAGTTATGTCAGACAGACTTTGTACCAGAAATGCGGTAGCTATTCAGGTGCTTGTAGCAAGCATGCCATAGCTTTTTTTAATAATAGCTGGCTTTGACTCTGTACATATTATGGATTTACCCAAATGGGCACTGTAATTTATGTAAACTCTTATGACAGGTATTTCAAGCATTTCACCAAACAAGTCACAATTTAACATGAAAGAGTACAAATTCATGTTGGGACAGTTGACTGGGCTGATTTTGACATCATAAGTATCAGTAAAGTGGTCTGCAGAGGTGTTTGAAACAATTCAGTATCCAAGAGCCTGTCAGGGTATCAGAAAAATGTCAGACTTTATGCAGTTGCTTATTTTTGATCACCCAGCAGAGCTGTTTAGACCTAATAATGGGCTTATTTTGAATGATTTTCAGCAAAATGAATGTGGATGGTGCTTGAAAAACATCAGAATATTACACTGGTACTAATTGAAATATGAATTTTAGGAAATTGTAAATAGTCACTGTTGGTAAATAAGGTAATGTTCAATTTCTGTACAAATAATGCATATTTTTCATGAATACTGTCTTGACTTAAATTGCCATATCTGACCTGAATATGCATTCAGGTGTATGATTTTAGTCTTATTTTATTCCAGTTAGTCTGCAAAATTGATGCAACTCTAAGGTATATGTTAGGTCAAACATGTGTGTCTCTTTAAGGAAAAGTGTTGATTTACAAATATTGTCAGGTATGGTATTTTAAAGCTTAAAATATCTGTCCAGAATGAGTAGTACACAAAATGATCAATATTAGGTCTGCTTTATCTAAAATAAACTGTCTGGCAATCAGCATTAAGGGGAGGTAACTCAGACTTGGTGGTATGCTGAGATGCCTGGCGCAAAGTCATGTATATTTTTTTTCAAGTAGAAAGTGTGAAATTTGTCGCCTGTCTTTAAGGCATTATTTCTTATGGTACGAAAGAATGTTTCGCATGGAAAAAAGTAATGTTCAACCAACATTTTTGTCGTTTCCCTCTTTTTAAGCAGGGCACGGCCAATTTTTGTCATCCGAGCGACTCTGAAAATGTCGCTGTTGGTAAAAACCACTAAAAATGTCACATCCGATTGAAGTTATGTCAGACAGACTTTGTACCAGAAATGCGGTAGCTATTCAGGTGCTTGTAGCAAGCATGCCATAGCTTTTTTTAATAATAGCTGGCTTTGACTCTGTACATATTATGGATTTACCCAAATGGGCACTGTAATTTATGTAAACTCTTATGACAGGTATTTCAAGCATTTCACCAAACAAGTCACAATTTAACATGAAAGAGTACAAATTCATGTTGGGACAGTTGACTGGGCTGATTTTGACATCATAAGTATCAGTAAAGTGGTCTGCAGAGGTGTTTGAAACAATTCAGTATCCAAGAGCCTGTCAGGGTATCAGAAAAATGTCAGACTTTATGCAGTTGCTTATTTTTGATCACCCAGCAGAGCTGTTTAGACCTAATAATGGGCTTATTTTGAATGATTTTCAGCAAAATGAATGTGGATGGTGCTTGAAAAACATCAGAATATTACACTGGTACTAATTGAAATATGAATTTTAGGAAATTGTAAATAGTCACTGTTGGTAAATAAGGTAATGTTCAATTTCTGTACAAATAATGCATATTTTTCATGAATACTGTCTTGACTTAAATTGCCATATCTGACCTGAATATGCATTCAGGTGTATGATTTTAGTCTTATTTTATTCCAGTTAGTCTGCAAAATTGATGCAACTCTAAGGTATATGTTAGGTCAAACATGTGTGTCTCTTTAAGGGAGCGCATCACAGTTTTATAGCCACTTCTCGAACTGGCCATGTAGAAATTATGAAATAGGGGATACTATGAAGATATTTTGACATTTATCAAGCCTAAATTAATTATAGATACAGATTTTGTGTTTTCAAGGTATTTAGAATATATTTGTTTAATAACTATTAGAAACCAAAAGCAGCCAGGTGATGATCAGTGTGATGCAGGGGCTTGAATTCGAAACTAGGGAAATCCTGTATAGTAAGCTGTTTCCGCTTCAGAAATTCAGTTGCATGATTTTGGATTTATTTTGCGGAAAATCGGTAGGGATGACAGCTATTGGCTATATTCTTTTCTGAATCTGCTGTTTCAGCTGGTTTGAAAGCAACCATTTCTGGGAGTTGTCGGTTGGACATTAATATTGTGCAAGATTTTGGGTTTCGTGATTTTTGCCTCGGCCGACTGTGCAAAAGTGATGCTTGGACTGTGTTTCAGTGTTCCTTGGATTTTTTCAGGAGTTCTTCATAGCCTGAATTTGTGTTGCATGAGTAGCTTATAGCCATATGTTTACAGTAATCACTGATTTCTGTTTCAGGTTGTTGTTGTGGATTGCTTTCATAGACTAGGTACAGAGTGTGTGTCGGAAACTGTGAAATTAGGACCGGTTACTGTGGTCCGCCACCTTAAGGAAAAGTGTTGATTTACAAATATTGTCAGGTATGGTATTTTAAAGCTTAAAATATCTGTCCAGAATGAGTAGTACACAAAATGATCAATATTAGGTCTGCTTTATCTAAAATAAACTGTCTGGCAATCAGCATTAAGGGGAGGTAACTCAGACTTGGTGGTATGCTGAGATGCCTGGCGCAAAGTCATGTATATTTTTTTTCAAGTAGAAAGTGTGAAATTTGTCGCCTGTCTTTAAGGCATTATTTCTTATGGTACGAAAGAATGTTTCGCATGGAAAAAAGTAATGTTCAACCAACATTTTTGTCGTTTCCCTCTTTTTAAGCAGGGCACGGCCAATTTTTGTCATCCGAGCGACTCTGAAAATGTCGCTGTTGGTAAAAACCACTAAAAATGTCACATCCGATTGAAGTTATGTCAGACAGACTTTGTACCAGAAATGCGGTAGCTATTCAGGTGCTTGTAGCAAGCATGCCATAGCTTTTTTTAATAATAGCTGGCTTTGACTCTGTACATATTATGGATTTACCCAAATGGGCACTGTAATTTATGTAAACTCTTATGACAGGTATTTCAAGCATTTCACCAAACAAGTCACAATTTAACATGAAAGAGTACAAATTCATGTTGGGACAGTTGACTGGGCTGATTTTGACATCATAAGTATCAGTAAAGTGGTCTGCAGAGGTGTTTGAAACAATTCAGTATCCAAGAGCCTGTCAGGGTATCAGAAAAATGTCAGACTTTATGCAGTTGCTTATTTTTGATCACCCAGCAGAGCTGTTTAGACCTAATAATGGGCTTATTTTGAATGATTTTCAGCAAAATGAATGTGGATGGTGCTTGAAAAACATCAGAATATTACACTGGTACTAATTGAAATATGAATTTTAGGAAATTGTAAATAGTCACTGTTGGTAAATAAGGTAATGTTCAATTTCTGTACAAATAATGCATATTTTTCATGAATACTGTCTTGACTTAAATTGCCATATCTGACCTGAATATGCATTCAGGTGTATGATTTTAGTCTTATTTTATTCCAGTTAGTCTGCAAAATTGATGCAACTCTAAGGTATATGTTAGGTCAAACATGTGTGTCTCTTTAAGGGAGCGCATCACAGTTTTATAGCCACTTCTCGAACTGGCCATGTAGAAATTATGAAATAGGGGATACTATGAAGATATTTTGACATTTATCAAGCCTAAATTAATTATAGATACAGATTTTGTGTTTTCAAGGTATTTAGAATATATTTGTTTAATAACTATTAGAAACCAAAAGCAGCCAGGTGATGATCAGTGTGATGCAGGGGCTTGAATTCGAAACTAGGGAAATCCTGTATAGTAAGCTGTTTCCGCTTCAGAAATTCAGTTGCATGATTTTGGATTTATTTTGCGGAAAATCGGTAGGGATGACAGCTATTGGCTATATTCTTTTCTGAATCTGCTGTTTCAGCTGGTTTGAAAGCAACCATTTCTGGGAGTTGTCGGTTGGACATTAATATTGTGCAAGATTTTGGGTTTCGTGATTTTTGCCTCGGCCGACTGTGCAAAAGTGATGCTTGGACTGTGTTTCAGTGTTCCTTGGATTTTTTCAGGAGTTCTTCATAGCCTGAATTTGTGTTGCATGAGTAGCTTATAGCCATATGTTTACAGTAATCACTGATTTCTGTTTCAGGTTGTTGTTGTGGATTGCTTTCATAGACTAGGTACAGAGTGTGTGTCGGAAACTGTGAAATTAGGACCGGTTACTGTGGTCCGCCACCTTAAGGAAAAGTGTTGATTTACAAATATTGTCAGGTATGGTATTTTAAAGCTTAAAATATCTGTCCAGAATGAGTAGTACACAAAATGATCAATATTAGGTCTGCTTTATCTAAAATAAACTGTCTGGCAATCAGCATTAAGGGGAGGTAACTCAGACTTGGTGGTATGCTGAGATGCCTGGCGCAAAGTCATGTATATTTTTTTTCAAGTAGAAAGTGTGAAATTTGTCGCCTGTCTTTAAGGCATTATTTCTTATGGTACGAAAGAATGTTTCGCATGGAAAAAAGTAATGTTCAACCAACATTTTTGTCGTTTCCCTCTTTTTAAGCAGGGCACGGCCAATTTTTGTCATCCGAGCGACTCTGAAAATGTCGCTGTTGGTAAAAACCACTAAAAATGTCACATCCGATTGAAGTTATGTCAGACAGACTTTGTACCAGAAATGCGGTAGCTATTCAGGTGCTTGTAGCAAGCATGCCATAGCTTTTTTTAATAATAGCTGGCTTTGACTCTGTACATATTATGGATTTACCCAAATGGGCACTGTAATTTATGTAAACTCTTATGACAGGTATTTCAAGCATTTCACCAAACAAGTCACAATTTAACATGAAAGAGTACAAATTCATGTTGGGACAGTTGACTGGGCTGATTTTGACATCATAAGTATCAGTAAAGTGGTCTGCAGAGGTGTTTGAAACAATTCAGTATCCAAGAGCCTGTCAGGGTATCAGAAAAATGTCAGACTTTATGCAGTTGCTTATTTTTGATCACCCAGCAGAGCTGTTTAGACCTAATAATGGGCTTATTTTGAATGATTTTCAGCAAAATGAATGTGGATGGTGCTTGAAAAACATCAGAATATTACACTGGTACTAATTGAAATATGAATTTTAGGAAATTGTAAATAGTCACTGTTGGTAAATAAGGTAATGTTCAATTTCTGTACAAATAATGCATATTTTTCATGAATACTGTCTTGACTTAAATTGCCATATCTGACCTGAATATGCATTCAGGTGTATGATTTTAGTCTTATTTTATTCCAGTTAGTCTGCAAAATTGATGCAACTCTAAGGTATATGTTAGGTCAAACATGTGTGTCTCTTTAAGGGAGCGCATCACAGTTTTATAGCCACTTCTCGAACTGGCCATGTAGAAATTATGAAATAGGGGATACTATGAAGATATTTTGACATTTATCAAGCCTAAATTAATTATAGATACAGATTTTGTGTTTTCAAGGTATTTAGAATATATTTGTTTAATAACTATTAGAAACCAAAAGCAGCCAGGTGATGATCAGTGTGATGCAGGGGCTTGAATTCGAAACTAGGGAAATCCTGTATAGTAAGCTGTTTCCGCTTCAGAAATTCAGTTGCATGATTTTGGATTTATTTTGCGGAAAATCGGTAGGGATGACAGCTATTGGCTATATTCTTTTCTGAATCTGCTGTTTCAGCTGGTTTGAAAGCAACCATTTCTGGGAGTTGTCGGTTGGACATTAATATTGTGCAAGATTTTGGGTTTCGTGATTTTTGCCTCGGCCGACTGTGCAAAAGTGATGCTTGGACTGTGTTTCAGTGTTCCTTGGATTTTTTCAGGAGTTCTTCATAGCCTGAATTTGTGTTGCATGAGTAGCTTATAGCCATATGTTTACAGTAATCACTGATTTCTGTTTCAGGTTGTTGTTGTGGATTGCTTTCATAGACTAGGTACAGAGTGTGTGTCGGAAACTGTGAAATTAGGACCGGTTACTGTGGTCCGCCACCTTAAGGAAAAGTGTTGATTTACAAATATTGTCAGGTATGGTATTTTAAAGCTTAAAATATCTGTCCAGAATGAGTAGTACACAAAATGATCAATATTAGGTCTGCTTTATCTAAAATAAACTGTCTGGCAATCAGCATTAAGGGGAGGTAACTCAGACTTGGTGGTATGCTGAGATGCCTGGCGCAAAGTCATGTATATTTTTTTTCAAGTAGAAAGTGTGAAATTTGTCGCCTGTCTTTAAGGCATTATTTCTTATGGTACGAAAGAATGTTTCGCATGGAAAAAAGTAATGTTCAACCAACATTTTTGTCGTTTCCCTCTTTTTAAGCAGGGCACGGCCAATTTTTGTCATCCGAGCGACTCTGAAAATGTCGCTGTTGGTAAAAACCACTAAAAATGTCACATCCGATTGAAGTTATGTCAGACAGACTTTGTACCAGAAATGCGGTAGCTATTCAGGTGCTTGTAGCAAGCATGCCATAGCTTTTTTTAATAATAGCTGGCTTTGACTCTGTACATATTATGGATTTACCCAAATGGGCACTGTAATTTATGTAAACTCTTATGACAGGTATTTCAAGCATTTCACCAAACAAGTCACAATTTAACATGAAAGAGTACAAATTCATGTTGGGACAGTTGACTGGGCTGATTTTGACATCATAAGTATCAGTAAAGTGGTCTGCAGAGGTGTTTGAAACAATTCAGTATCCAAGAGCCTGTCAGGGTATCAGAAAAATGTCAGACTTTATGCAGTTGCTTATTTTTGATCACCCAGCAGAGCTGTTTAGACCTAATAATGGGCTTATTTTGAATGATTTTCAGCAAAATGAATGTGGATGGTGCTTGAAAAACATCAGAATATTACACTGGTACTAATTGAAATATGAATTTTAGGAAATTGTAAATAGTCACTGTTGGTAAATAAGGTAATGTTCAATTTCTGTACAAATAATGCATATTTTTCATGAATACTGTCTTGACTTAAATTGCCATATCTGACCTGAATATGCATTCAGGTGTATGATTTTAGTCTTATTTTATTCCAGTTAGTCTGCAAAATTGATGCAACTCTAAGGTATATGTTAGGTCAAACATGTGTGTCTCTTTAAGGGAGCGCATCACAGTTTTATAGCCACTTCTCGAACTGGCCATGTAGAAATTATGAAATAGGGGATACTATGAAGATATTTTGACATTTATCAAGCCTAAATTAATTATAGATACAGATTTTGTGTTTTCAAGGTATTTAGAATATATTTGTTTAATAACTATTAGAAACCAAAAGCAGCCAGGTGATGATCAGTGTGATGCAGGGGCTTGAATTCGAAACTAGGGAAATCCTGTATAGTAAGCTGTTTCCGCTTCAGAAATTCAGTTGCATGATTTTGGATTTATTTTGCGGAAAATCGGTAGGGATGACAGCTATTGGCTATATTCTTTTCTGAATCTGCTGTTTCAGCTGGTTTGAAAGCAACCATTTCTGGGAGTTGTCGGTTGGACATTAATATTGTGCAAGATTTTGGGTTTCGTGATTTTTGCCTCGGCCGACTGTGCAAAAGTGATGCTTGGACTGTGTTTCAGTGTTCCTTGGATTTTTTCAGGAGTTCTTCATAGCCTGAATTTGTGTTGCATGAGTAGCTTATAGCCATATGTTTACAGTAATCACTGATTTCTGTTTCAGGTTGTTGTTGTGGATTGCTTTCATAGACTAGGTACAGAGTGTGTGTCGGAAACTGTGAAATTAGGACCGGTTACTGTGGTCCGCCACCTTAAGGAAAAGTGTTGATTTACAAATATTGTCAGGTATGGTATTTTAAAGCTTAAAATATCTGTCCAGAATGAGTAGTACACAAAATGATCAATATTAGGTCTGCTTTATCTAAAATAAACTGTCTGGCAATCAGCATTAAGGGGAGGTAACTCAGACTTGGTGGTATGCTGAGATGCCTGGCGCAAAGTCATGTATATTTTTTTTCAAGTAGAAAGTGTGAAATTTGTCGCCTGTCTTTAAGGCATTATTTCTTATGGTACGAAAGAATGTTTCGCATGGAAAAAAGTAATGTTCAACCAACATTTTTGTCGTTTCCCTCTTTTTAAGCAGGGCACGGCCAATTTTTGTCATCCGAGCGACTCTGAAAATGTCGCTGTTGGTAAAAACCACTAAAAATGTCACATCCGATTGAAGTTATGTCAGACAGACTTTGTACCAGAAATGCGGTAGCTATTCAGGTGCTTGTAGCAAGCATGCCATAGCTTTTTTTAATAATAGCTGGCTTTGACTCTGTACATATTATGGATTTACCCAAATGGGCACTGTAATTTATGTAAACTCTTATGACAGGTATTTCAAGCATTTCACCAAACAAGTCACAATTTAACATGAAAGAGTACAAATTCATGTTGGGACAGTTGACTGGGCTGATTTTGACATCATAAGTATCAGTAAAGTGGTCTGCAGAGGTGTTTGAAACAATTCAGTATCCAAGAGCCTGTCAGGGTATCAGAAAAATGTCAGACTTTATGCAGTTGCTTATTTTTGATCACCCAGCAGAGCTGTTTAGACCTAATAATGGGCTTATTTTGAATGATTTTCAGCAAAATGAATGTGGATGGTGCTTGAAAAACATCAGAATATTACACTGGTACTAATTGAAATATGAATTTTAGGAAATTGTAAATAGTCACTGTTGGTAAATAAGGTAATGTTCAATTTCTGTACAAATAATGCATATTTTTCATGAATACTGTCTTGACTTAAATTGCCATATCTGACCTGAATATGCATTCAGGTGTATGATTTTAGTCTTATTTTATTCCAGTTAGTCTGCAAAATTGATGCAACTCTAAGGTATATGTTAGGTCAAACATGTGTGTCTCTTTAAGGGAGCGCATCACAGTTTTATAGCCACTTCTCGAACTGGCCATGTAGAAATTATGAAATAGGGGATACTATGAAGATATTTTGACATTTATCAAGCCTAAATTAATTATAGATACAGATTTTGTGTTTTCAAGGTATTTAGAATATATTTGTTTAATAACTATTAGAAACCAAAAGCAGCCAGGTGATGATCAGTGTGATGCAGGGGCTTGAATTCGAAACTAGGGAAATCCTGTATAGTAAGCTGTTTCCGCTTCAGAAATTCAGTTGCATGATTTTGGATTTATTTTGCGGAAAATCGGTAGGGATGACAGCTATTGGCTATATTCTTTTCTGAATCTGCTGTTTCAGCTGGTTTGAAAGCAACCATTTCTGGGAGTTGTCGGTTGGACATTAATATTGTGCAAGATTTTGGGTTTCGTGATTTTTGCCTCGGCCGACTGTGCAAAAGTGATGCTTGGACTGTGTTTCAGTGTTCCTTGGATTTTTTCAGGAGTTCTTCATAGCCTGAATTTGTGTTGCATGAGTAGCTTATAGCCATATGTTTACAGTAATCACTGATTTCTGTTTCAGGTTGTTGTTGTGGATTGCTTTCATAGACTAGGTACAGAGTGTGTGTCGGAAACTGTGAAATTAGGACCGGTTACTGTGGTCCGCCACCTTAAGGAAAAGTGTTGATTTACAAATATTGTCAGGTATGGTATTTTAAAGCTTAAAATATCTGTCCAGAATGAGTAGTACACAAAATGATCAATATTAGGTCTGCTTTATCTAAAATAAACTGTCTGGCAATCAGCATTAAGGGGAGGTAACTCAGACTTGGTGGTATGCTGAGATGCCTGGCGCAAAGTCATGTATATTTTTTTTCAAGTAGAAAGTGTGAAATTTGTCGCCTGTCTTTAAGGCATTATTTCTTATGGTACGAAAGAATGTTTCGCATGGAAAAAAGTAATGTTCAACCAACATTTTTGTCGTTTCCCTCTTTTTAAGCAGGGCACGGCCAATTTTTGTCATCCGAGCGACTCTGAAAATGTCGCTGTTGGTAAAAACCACTAAAAATGTCACATCCGATTGAAGTTATGTCAGACAGACTTTGTACCAGAAATGCGGTAGCTATTCAGGTGCTTGTAGCAAGCATGCCATAGCTTTTTTTAATAATAGCTGGCTTTGACTCTGTACATATTATGGATTTACCCAAATGGGCACTGTAATTTATGTAAACTCTTATGACAGGTATTTCAAGCATTTCACCAAACAAGTCACAATTTAACATGAAAGAGTACAAATTCATGTTGGGACAGTTGACTGGGCTGATTTTGACATCATAAGTATCAGTAAAGTGGTCTGCAGAGGTGTTTGAAACAATTCAGTATCCAAGAGCCTGTCAGGGTATCAGAAAAATGTCAGACTTTATGCAGTTGCTTATTTTTGATCACCCAGCAGAGCTGTTTAGACCTAATAATGGGCTTATTTTGAATGATTTTCAGCAAAATGAATGTGGATGGTGCTTGAAAAACATCAGAATATTACACTGGTACTAATTGAAATATGAATTTTAGGAAATTGTAAATAGTCACTGTTGGTAAATAAGGTAATGTTCAATTTCTGTACAAATAATGCATATTTTTCATGAATACTGTCTTGACTTAAATTGCCATATCTGACCTGAATATGCATTCAGGTGTATGATTTTAGTCTTATTTTATTCCAGTTAGTCTGCAAAATTGATGCAACTCTAAGGTATATGTTAGGTCAAACATGTGTGTCTCTTTAAGGGAGCGCATCACAGTTTTATAGCCACTTCTCGAACTGGCCATGTAGAAATTATGAAATAGGGGATACTATGAAGATATTTTGACATTTATCAAGCCTAAATTAATTATAGATACAGATTTTGTGTTTTCAAGGTATTTAGAATATATTTGTTTAATAACTATTAGAAACCAAAAGCAGCCAGGTGATGATCAGTGTGATGCAGGGGCTTGAATTCGAAACTAGGGAAATCCTGTATAGTAAGCTGTTTCCGCTTCAGAAATTCAGTTGCATGATTTTGGATTTATTTTGCGGAAAATCGGTAGGGATGACAGCTATTGGCTATATTCTTTTCTGAATCTGCTGTTTCAGCTGGTTTGAAAGCAACCATTTCTGGGAGTTGTCGGTTGGACATTAATATTGTGCAAGATTTTGGGTTTCGTGATTTTTGCCTCGGCCGACTGTGCAAAAGTGATGCTTGGACTGTGTTTCAGTGTTCCTTGGATTTTTTCAGGAGTTCTTCATAGCCTGAATTTGTGTTGCATGAGTAGCTTATAGCCATATGTTTACAGTAATCACTGATTTCTGTTTCAGGTTGTTGTTGTGGATTGCTTTCATAGACTAGGTACAGAGTGTGTGTCGGAAACTGTGAAATTAGGACCGGTTACTGTGGTCCGCCACCTTAAGGAAAAGTGTTGATTTACAAATATTGTCAGGTATGGTATTTTAAAGCTTAAAATATCTGTCCAGAATGAGTAGTACACAAAATGATCAATATTAGGTCTGCTTTATCTAAAATAAACTGTCTGGCAATCAGCATTAAGGGGAGGTAACTCAGACTTGGTGGTATGCTGAGATGCCTGGCGCAAAGTCATGTATATTTTTTTTCAAGTAGAAAGTGTGAAATTTGTCGCCTGTCTTTAAGGCATTATTTCTTATGGTACGAAAGAATGTTTCGCATGGAAAAAAGTAATGTTCAACCAACATTTTTGTCGTTTCCCTCTTTTTAAGCAGGGCACGGCCAATTTTTGTCATCCGAGCGACTCTGAAAATGTCGCTGTTGGTAAAAACCACTAAAAATGTCACATCCGATTGAAGTTATGTCAGACAGACTTTGTACCAGAAATGCGGTAGCTATTCAGGTGCTTGTAGCAAGCATGCCATAGCTTTTTTTAATAATAGCTGGCTTTGACTCTGTACATATTATGGATTTACCCAAATGGGCACTGTAATTTATGTAAACTCTTATGACAGGTATTTCAAGCATTTCACCAAACAAGTCACAATTTAACATGAAAGAGTACAAATTCATGTTGGGACAGTTGACTGGGCTGATTTTGACATCATAAGTATCAGTAAAGTGGTCTGCAGAGGTGTTTGAAACAATTCAGTATCCAAGAGCCTGTCAGGGTATCAGAAAAATGTCAGACTTTATGCAGTTGCTTATTTTTGATCACCCAGCAGAGCTGTTTAGACCTAATAATGGGCTTATTTTGAATGATTTTCAGCAAAATGAATGTGGATGGTGCTTGAAAAACATCAGAATATTACACTGGTACTAATTGAAATATGAATTTTAGGAAATTGTAAATAGTCACTGTTGGTAAATAAGGTAATGTTCAATTTCTGTACAAATAATGCATATTTTTCATGAATACTGTCTTGACTTAAATTGCCATATCTGACCTGAATATGCATTCAGGTGTATGATTTTAGTCTTATTTTATTCCAGTTAGTCTGCAAAATTGATGCAACTCTAAGGTATATGTTAGGTCAAACATGTGTGTCTCTTTAAGGGAGCGCATCACAGTTTTATAGCCACTTCTCGAACTGGCCATGTAGAAATTATGAAATAGGGGATACTATGAAGATATTTTGACATTTATCAAGCCTAAATTAATTATAGATACAGATTTTGTGTTTTCAAGGTATTTAGAATATATTTGTTTAATAACTATTAGAAACCAAAAGCAGCCAGGTGATGATCAGTGTGATGCAGGGGCTTGAATTCGAAACTAGGGAAATCCTGTATAGTAAGCTGTTTCCGCTTCAGAAATTCAGTTGCATGATTTTGGATTTATTTTGCGGAAAATCGGTAGGGATGACAGCTATTGGCTATATTCTTTTCTGAATCTGCTGTTTCAGCTGGTTTGAAAGCAACCATTTCTGGGAGTTGTCGGTTGGACATTAATATTGTGCAAGATTTTGGGTTTCGTGATTTTTGCCTCGGCCGACTGTGCAAAAGTGATGCTTGGACTGTGTTTCAGTGTTCCTTGGATTTTTTCAGGAGTTCTTCATAGCCTGAATTTGTGTTGCATGAGTAGCTTATAGCCATATGTTTACAGTAATCACTGATTTCTGTTTCAGGTTGTTGTTGTGGATTGCTTTCATAGACTAGGTACAGAGTGTGTGTCGGAAACTGTGAAATTAGGACCGGTTACTGTGGTCCGCCACCTTAAGGAAAAGTGTTGATTTACAAATATTGTCAGGTATGGTATTTTAAAGCTTAAAATATCTGTCCAGAATGAGTAGTACACAAAATGATCAATATTAGGTCTGCTTTATCTAAAATAAACTGTCTGGCAATCAGCATTAAGGGGAGGTAACTCAGACTTGGTGGTATGCTGAGATGCCTGGCGCAAAGTCATGTATATTTTTTTTCAAGTAGAAAGTGTGAAATTTGTCGCCTGTCTTTAAGGCATTATTTCTTATGGTACGAAAGAATGTTTCGCATGGAAAAAAGTAATGTTCAACCAACATTTTTGTCGTTTCCCTCTTTTTAAGCAGGGCACGGCCAATTTTTGTCATCCGAGCGACTCTGAAAATGTCGCTGTTGGTAAAAACCACTAAAAATGTCACATCCGATTGAAGTTATGTCAGACAGACTTTGTACCAGAAATGCGGTAGCTATTCAGGTGCTTGTAGCAAGCATGCCATAGCTTTTTTTAATAATAGCTGGCTTTGACTCTGTACATATTATGGATTTACCCAAATGGGCACTGTAATTTATGTAAACTCTTATGACAGGTATTTCAAGCATTTCACCAAACAAGTCACAATTTAACATGAAAGAGTACAAATTCATGTTGGGACAGTTGACTGGGCTGATTTTGACATCATAAGTATCAGTAAAGTGGTCTGCAGAGGTGTTTGAAACAATTCAGTATCCAAGAGCCTGTCAGGGTATCAGAAAAATGTCAGACTTTATGCAGTTGCTTATTTTTGATCACCCAGCAGAGCTGTTTAGACCTAATAATGGGCTTATTTTGAATGATTTTCAGCAAAATGAATGTGGATGGTGCTTGAAAAACATCAGAATATTACACTGGTACTAATTGAAATATGAATTTTAGGAAATTGTAAATAGTCACTGTTGGTAAATAAGGTAATGTTCAATTTCTGTACAAATAATGCATATTTTTCATGAATACTGTCTTGACTTAAATTGCCATATCTGACCTGAATATGCATTCAGGTGTATGATTTTAGTCTTATTTTATTCCAGTTAGTCTGCAAAATTGATGCAACTCTAAGGTATATGTTAGGTCAAACATGTGTGTCTCTTTAAGGGAGCGCATCACAGTTTTATAGCCACTTCTCGAACTGGCCATGTAGAAATTATGAAATAGGGGATACTATGAAGATATTTTGACATTTATCAAGCCTAAATTAATTATAGATACAGATTTTGTGTTTTCAAGGTATTTAGAATATATTTGTTTAATAACTATTAGAAACCAAAAGCAGCCAGGTGATGATCAGTGTGATGCAGGGGCTTGAATTCGAAACTAGGGAAATCCTGTATAGTAAGCTGTTTCCGCTTCAGAAATTCAGTTGCATGATTTTGGATTTATTTTGCGGAAAATCGGTAGGGATGACAGCTATTGGCTATATTCTTTTCTGAATCTGCTGTTTCAGCTGGTTTGAAAGCAACCATTTCTGGGAGTTGTCGGTTGGACATTAATATTGTGCAAGATTTTGGGTTTCGTGATTTTTGCCTCGGCCGACTGTGCAAAAGTGATGCTTGGACTGTGTTTCAGTGTTCCTTGGATTTTTTCAGGAGTTCTTCATAGCCTGAATTTGTGTTGCATGAGTAGCTTATAGCCATATGTTTACAGTAATCACTGATTTCTGTTTCAGGTTGTTGTTGTGGATTGCTTTCATAGACTAGGTACAGAGTGTGTGTCGGAAACTGTGAAATTAGGACCGGTTACTGTGGTCCGCCACCTTAAGGAAAAGTGTTGATTTACAAATATTGTCAGGTATGGTATTTTAAAGCTTAAAATATCTGTCCAGAATGAGTAGTACACAAAATGATCAATATTAGGTCTGCTTTATCTAAAATAAACTGTCTGGCAATCAGCATTAAGGGGAGGTAACTCAGACTTGGTGGTATGCTGAGATGCCTGGCGCAAAGTCATGTATATTTTTTTTCAAGTAGAAAGTGTGAAATTTGTCGCCTGTCTTTAAGGCATTATTTCTTATGGTACGAAAGAATGTTTCGCATGGAAAAAAGTAATGTTCAACCAACATTTTTGTCGTTTCCCTCTTTTTAAGCAGGGCACGGCCAATTTTTGTCATCCGAGCGACTCTGAAAATGTCGCTGTTGGTAAAAACCACTAAAAATGTCACATCCGATTGAAGTTATGTCAGACAGACTTTGTACCAGAAATGCGGTAGCTATTCAGGTGCTTGTAGCAAGCATGCCATAGCTTTTTTTAATAATAGCTGGCTTTGACTCTGTACATATTATGGATTTACCCAAATGGGCACTGTAATTTATGTAAACTCTTATGACAGGTATTTCAAGCATTTCACCAAACAAGTCACAATTTAACATGAAAGAGTACAAATTCATGTTGGGACAGTTGACTGGGCTGATTTTGACATCATAAGTATCAGTAAAGTGGTCTGCAGAGGTGTTTGAAACAATTCAGTATCCAAGAGCCTGTCAGGGTATCAGAAAAATGTCAGACTTTATGCAGTTGCTTATTTTTGATCACCCAGCAGAGCTGTTTAGACCTAATAATGGGCTTATTTTGAATGATTTTCAGCAAAATGAATGTGGATGGTGCTTGAAAAACATCAGAATATTACACTGGTACTAATTGAAATATGAATTTTAGGAAATTGTAAATAGTCACTGTTGGTAAATAAGGTAATGTTCAATTTCTGTACAAATAATGCATATTTTTCATGAATACTGTCTTGACTTAAATTGCCATATCTGACCTGAATATGCATTCAGGTGTATGATTTTAGTCTTATTTTATTCCAGTTAGTCTGCAAAATTGATGCAACTCTAAGGTATATGTTAGGTCAAACATGTGTGTCTCTTTAAGGGAGCGCATCACAGTTTTATAGCCACTTCTCGAACTGGCCATGTAGAAATTATGAAATAGGGGATACTATGAAGATATTTTGACATTTATCAAGCCTAAATTAATTATAGATACAGATTTTGTGTTTTCAAGGTATTTAGAATATATTTGTTTAATAACTATTAGAAACCAAAAGCAGCCAGGTGATGATCAGTGTGATGCAGGGGCTTGAATTCGAAACTAGGGAAATCCTGTATAGTAAGCTGTTTCCGCTTCAGAAATTCAGTTGCATGATTTTGGATTTATTTTGCGGAAAATCGGTAGGGATGACAGCTATTGGCTATATTCTTTTCTGAATCTGCTGTTTCAGCTGGTTTGAAAGCAACCATTTCTGGGAGTTGTCGGTTGGACATTAATATTGTGCAAGATTTTGGGTTTCGTGATTTTTGCCTCGGCCGACTGTGCAAAAGTGATGCTTGGACTGTGTTTCAGTGTTCCTTGGATTTTTTCAGGAGTTCTTCATAGCCTGAATTTGTGTTGCATGAGTAGCTTATAGCCATATGTTTACAGTAATCACTGATTTCTGTTTCAGGTTGTTGTTGTGGATTGCTTTCATAGACTAGGTACAGAGTGTGTGTCGGAAACTGTGAAATTAGGACCGGTTACTGTGGTCCGCCACCTTAAGGAAAAGTGTTGATTTACAAATATTGTCAGGTATGGTATTTTAAAGCTTAAAATATCTGTCCAGAATGAGTAGTACACAAAATGATCAATATTAGGTCTGCTTTATCTAAAATAAACTGTCTGGCAATCAGCATTAAGGGGAGGTAACTCAGACTTGGTGGTATGCTGAGATGCCTGGCGCAAAGTCATGTATATTTTTTTTCAAGTAGAAAGTGTGAAATTTGTCGCCTGTCTTTAAGGCATTATTTCTTATGGTACGAAAGAATGTTTCGCATGGAAAAAAGTAATGTTCAACCAACATTTTTGTCGTTTCCCTCTTTTTAAGCAGGGCACGGCCAATTTTTGTCATCCGAGCGACTCTGAAAATGTCGCTGTTGGTAAAAACCACTAAAAATGTCACATCCGATTGAAGTTATGTCAGACAGACTTTGTACCAGAAATGCGGTAGCTATTCAGGTGCTTGTAGCAAGCATGCCATAGCTTTTTTTAATAATAGCTGGCTTTGACTCTGTACATATTATGGATTTACCCAAATGGGCACTGTAATTTATGTAAACTCTTATGACAGGTATTTCAAGCATTTCACCAAACAAGTCACAATTTAACATGAAAGAGTACAAATTCATGTTGGGACAGTTGACTGGGCTGATTTTGACATCATAAGTATCAGTAAAGTGGTCTGCAGAGGTGTTTGAAACAATTCAGTATCCAAGAGCCTGTCAGGGTATCAGAAAAATGTCAGACTTTATGCAGTTGCTTATTTTTGATCACCCAGCAGAGCTGTTTAGACCTAATAATGGGCTTATTTTGAATGATTTTCAGCAAAATGAATGTGGATGGTGCTTGAAAAACATCAGAATATTACACTGGTACTAATTGAAATATGAATTTTAGGAAATTGTAAATAGTCACTGTTGGTAAATAAGGTAATGTTCAATTTCTGTACAAATAATGCATATTTTTCATGAATACTGTCTTGACTTAAATTGCCATATCTGACCTGAATATGCATTCAGGTGTATGATTTTAGTCTTATTTTATTCCAGTTAGTCTGCAAAATTGATGCAACTCTAAGGTATATGTTAGGTCAAACATGTGTGTCTCTTTAAGGGAGCGCATCACAGTTTTATAGCCACTTCTCGAACTGGCCATGTAGAAATTATGAAATAGGGGATACTATGAAGATATTTTGACATTTATCAAGCCTAAATTAATTATAGATACAGATTTTGTGTTTTCAAGGTATTTAGAATATATTTGTTTAATAACTATTAGAAACCAAAAGCAGCCAGGTGATGATCAGTGTGATGCAGGGGCTTGAATTCGAAACTAGGGAAATCCTGTATAGTAAGCTGTTTCCGCTTCAGAAATTCAGTTGCATGATTTTGGATTTATTTTGCGGAAAATCGGTAGGGATGACAGCTATTGGCTATATTCTTTTCTGAATCTGCTGTTTCAGCTGGTTTGAAAGCAACCATTTCTGGGAGTTGTCGGTTGGACATTAATATTGTGCAAGATTTTGGGTTTCGTGATTTTTGCCTCGGCCGACTGTGCAAAAGTGATGCTTGGACTGTGTTTCAGTGTTCCTTGGATTTTTTCAGGAGTTCTTCATAGCCTGAATTTGTGTTGCATGAGTAGCTTATAGCCATATGTTTACAGTAATCACTGATTTCTGTTTCAGGTTGTTGTTGTGGATTGCTTTCATAGACTAGGTACAGAGTGTGTGTCGGAAACTGTGAAATTAGGACCGGTTACTGTGGTCCGCCACCTTAAGGAAAAGTGTTGATTTACAAATATTGTCAGGTATGGTATTTTAAAGCTTAAAATATCTGTCCAGAATGAGTAGTACACAAAATGATCAATATTAGGTCTGCTTTATCTAAAATAAACTGTCTGGCAATCAGCATTAAGGGGAGGTAACTCAGACTTGGTGGTATGCTGAGATGCCTGGCGCAAAGTCATGTATATTTTTTTTCAAGTAGAAAGTGTGAAATTTGTCGCCTGTCTTTAAGGCATTATTTCTTATGGTACGAAAGAATGTTTCGCATGGAAAAAAGTAATGTTCAACCAACATTTTTGTCGTTTCCCTCTTTTTAAGCAGGGCACGGCCAATTTTTGTCATCCGAGCGACTCTGAAAATGTCGCTGTTGGTAAAAACCACTAAAAATGTCACATCCGATTGAAGTTATGTCAGACAGACTTTGTACCAGAAATGCGGTAGCTATTCAGGTGCTTGTAGCAAGCATGCCATAGCTTTTTTTAATAATAGCTGGCTTTGACTCTGTACATATTATGGATTTACCCAAATGGGCACTGTAATTTATGTAAACTCTTATGACAGGTATTTCAAGCATTTCACCAAACAAGTCACAATTTAACATGAAAGAGTACAAATTCATGTTGGGACAGTTGACTGGGCTGATTTTGACATCATAAGTATCAGTAAAGTGGTCTGCAGAGGTGTTTGAAACAATTCAGTATCCAAGAGCCTGTCAGGGTATCAGAAAAATGTCAGACTTTATGCAGTTGCTTATTTTTGATCACCCAGCAGAGCTGTTTAGACCTAATAATGGGCTTATTTTGAATGATTTTCAGCAAAATGAATGTGGATGGTGCTTGAAAAACATCAGAATATTACACTGGTACTAATTGAAATATGAATTTTAGGAAATTGTAAATAGTCACTGTTGGTAAATAAGGTAATGTTCAATTTCTGTACAAATAATGCATATTTTTCATGAATACTGTCTTGACTTAAATTGCCATATCTGACCTGAATATGCATTCAGGTGTATGATTTTAGTCTTATTTTATTCCAGTTAGTCTGCAAAATTGATGCAACTCTAAGGTATATGTTAGGTCAAACATGTGTGTCTCTTTAAGGGAGCGCATCACAGTTTTATAGCCACTTCTCGAACTGGCCATGTAGAAATTATGAAATAGGGGATACTATGAAGATATTTTGACATTTATCAAGCCTAAATTAATTATAGATACAGATTTTGTGTTTTCAAGGTATTTAGAATATATTTGTTTAATAACTATTAGAAACCAAAAGCAGCCAGGTGATGATCAGTGTGATGCAGGGGCTTGAATTCGAAACTAGGGAAATCCTGTATAGTAAGCTGTTTCCGCTTCAGAAATTCAGTTGCATGATTTTGGATTTATTTTGCGGAAAATCGGTAGGGATGACAGCTATTGGCTATATTCTTTTCTGAATCTGCTGTTTCAGCTGGTTTGAAAGCAACCATTTCTGGGAGTTGTCGGTTGGACATTAATATTGTGCAAGATTTTGGGTTTCGTGATTTTTGCCTCGGCCGACTGTGCAAAAGTGATGCTTGGACTGTGTTTCAGTGTTCCTTGGATTTTTTCAGGAGTTCTTCATAGCCTGAATTTGTGTTGCATGAGTAGCTTATAGCCATATGTTTACAGTAATCACTGATTTCTGTTTCAGGTTGTTGTTGTGGATTGCTTTCATAGACTAGGTACAGAGTGTGTGTCGGAAACTGTGAAATTAGGACCGGTTACTGTGGTCCGCCACCTTAAGGAAAAGTGTTGATTTACAAATATTGTCAGGTATGGTATTTTAAAGCTTAAAATATCTGTCCAGAATGAGTAGTACACAAAATGATCAATATTAGGTCTGCTTTATCTAAAATAAACTGTCTGGCAATCAGCATTAAGGGGAGGTAACTCAGACTTGGTGGTATGCTGAGATGCCTGGCGCAAAGTCATGTATATTTTTTTTCAAGTAGAAAGTGTGAAATTTGTCGCCTGTCTTTAAGGCATTATTTCTTATGGTACGAAAGAATGTTTCGCATGGAAAAAAGTAATGTTCAACCAACATTTTTGTCGTTTCCCTCTTTTTAAGCAGGGCACGGCCAATTTTTGTCATCCGAGCGACTCTGAAAATGTCGCTGTTGGTAAAAACCACTAAAAATGTCACATCCGATTGAAGTTATGTCAGACAGACTTTGTACCAGAAATGCGGTAGCTATTCAGGTGCTTGTAGCAAGCATGCCATAGCTTTTTTTAATAATAGCTGGCTTTGACTCTGTACATATTATGGATTTACCCAAATGGGCACTGTAATTTATGTAAACTCTTATGACAGGTATTTCAAGCATTTCACCAAACAAGTCACAATTTAACATGAAAGAGTACAAATTCATGTTGGGACAGTTGACTGGGCTGATTTTGACATCATAAGTATCAGTAAAGTGGTCTGCAGAGGTGTTTGAAACAATTCAGTATCCAAGAGCCTGTCAGGGTATCAGAAAAATGTCAGACTTTATGCAGTTGCTTATTTTTGATCACCCAGCAGAGCTGTTTAGACCTAATAATGGGCTTATTTTGAATGATTTTCAGCAAAATGAATGTGGATGGTGCTTGAAAAACATCAGAATATTACACTGGTACTAATTGAAATATGAATTTTAGGAAATTGTAAATAGTCACTGTTGGTAAATAAGGTAATGTTCAATTTCTGTACAAATAATGCATATTTTTCATGAATACTGTCTTGACTTAAATTGCCATATCTGACCTGAATATGCATTCAGGTGTATGATTTTAGTCTTATTTTATTCCAGTTAGTCTGCAAAATTGATGCAACTCTAAGGTATATGTTAGGTCAAACATGTGTGTCTCTTTAAGGGAGCGCATCACAGTTTTATAGCCACTTCTCGAACTGGCCATGTAGAAATTATGAAATAGGGGATACTATGAAGATATTTTGACATTTATCAAGCCTAAATTAATTATAGATACAGATTTTGTGTTTTCAAGGTATTTAGAATATATTTGTTTAATAACTATTAGAAACCAAAAGCAGCCAGGTGATGATCAGTGTGATGCAGGGGCTTGAATTCGAAACTAGGGAAATCCTGTATAGTAAGCTGTTTCCGCTTCAGAAATTCAGTTGCATGATTTTGGATTTATTTTGCGGAAAATCGGTAGGGATGACAGCTATTGGCTATATTCTTTTCTGAATCTGCTGTTTCAGCTGGTTTGAAAGCAACCATTTCTGGGAGTTGTCGGTTGGACATTAATATTGTGCAAGATTTTGGGTTTCGTGATTTTTGCCTCGGCCGACTGTGCAAAAGTGATGCTTGGACTGTGTTTCAGTGTTCCTTGGATTTTTTCAGGAGTTCTTCATAGCCTGAATTTGTGTTGCATGAGTAGCTTATAGCCATATGTTTACAGTAATCACTGATTTCTGTTTCAGGTTGTTGTTGTGGATTGCTTTCATAGACTAGGTACAGAGTGTGTGTCGGAAACTGTGAAATTAGGACCGGTTACTGTGGTCCGCCACCTTATTTTTTGTCCAAAACGACAATGATTGCATAAAATGAAAACACTTTGATTTTCTACAAGAGTTATGATTACAAAAGTAGAAATAAAATTATAATCAGTTTCTGACAAGATTTAAATCGAAGTAAATGATACTGAGTTTACTCTACACACCCTTTTCATTTAAATTTTTTCCAAAGTTGAGTAGTAGTCGGATGAGTACTGGTTACCGGATAAAGATAGAATTTTTTAATTGAAGTGCTGATTTGATTTTTTGTATATCAATGCAGTGCAATTCATGTATATGTTAGCATCACTGAAATGTTTTCAGGATTGTTTTCCTGTTTTTAGGAACTGATCATTATGAAGCTAGACATGTCTGTAAGGTGACATATGGGTGCTGAATCAGAATGCAGAATCCTAAAAGTTAGCGGTAATTTATATTTATTTCTTATACACATTAGAATTTTCTCTAATTAGTTTAAATATCTAAATATCTCTAGTCACTTAATCTATAAGATGAAAAGGGATATTGATATACAATCTAAGCCAATCAATCCAAACTGTTATTAAAAAACTTTTTTTCTGTTGTGTGTGTATCTTAGTGTTAAGTGTCTGTGGCTACAATCGCGTGACCGTAATAGAGGTTTTCGCTTAAATTAAACATAAATTGAAGCTGTATTTGCAGTTTACATTGTATTAATTATTGAAAAAAACATTCCTACAAACATTACAAAAACAGTGAAATATTCTTACCAGGAATCGCCAAACTCGAACAACACAGCCTTTCCACGCAGCGAAGGAGTAGAGGAAAAAGATAGCGGGTTTATATAAGAATATCAATTTCAAATAAGACACCACAAACAATTAATGAAAACGAGAACCCTTGGGATTACCGATTTGGAACGTTCACTGGCACAGCCAAAAAATTATGCATGTTTTGGTTCAATATATCACAATGTAATAATTATTCATATATTTTATTTTACTTATAGGTAATGAACTGTTGAGGAGATGTCATACCAGTCACGGAGAAAACGGATAATGCCACTGATGAAAACAAGGACTTTGACTAAAATTTAAAAAAAAATGTGTATTCTGCTTTTTAGGGTTTTCTGTCAGCAACCCTTGTGTACAGAAACCAAATCTTGCAAAACTTGACTCTCTATTACTGTCTTGCAAGACAAGAGGTGATTACATAGGCACCCAGATTTTAGCCAATCCAGAACTAATTAGAAATGGGACACTGCCTTTGCGGTACAGTCGCAACTGCAGAGCGACCTATCAAAGTCAGTGCCATCAATCATTCTCATCGAATAGGAATCCAACTGTCCATGAAATTATTAACAATGTGAACATTTTAACAAAAACAAGGTCATCTACAACTGCATTCAATTGGAAGTCCCAATGTTTCATTTGTGGTGAAAGATGTGCCGTAATAAAAGACTCAAGCAACCAAAGGCCTGATAGAAGTTGGTTAATGGTAGAAACGTTGGTAAACTCGAGTCATAACAGCACCTATTCAAAAGTACTAGAAGCAGCTGGTAAGAAAGATGATACAGAATTACTGAACAGGCTAAGAATTGTACCAAATGGTGATTTTGTGGTTCTTGAAGGTCGTTATCCGGACAAAAAGGTTGTCTTAACATATACTATGCAAGTAACTTAAAGACAAAACAAACCAATAACCTTATTTCTGAAAAATTCAGATATAGATCAGCAGCAGTTCAATTAAAAGCGGAGTATGAAGAATCTATCATGATTTGATTTGTGTATTAAAATGGAAAATCAGATTTGGTTTGTTCGAATGAAGTCATAGTGGGTGAAGCTTTATGAGATTACAAAAAATTGGAACAGAGTTTTCGTGATGCCAGTGACGAGGATATTGAATTTCACATAGATACCGATGAAAGCATACTTCACAAAGCTGTAGGTGTATTGAGAAGACGAATTTTGGCAAACACTGAACATGTAGAAAATAATATTTCTCTGTTGAAGAAATGTCTCTTTCATCTCAGAAGAAGCTTGTTGATCCTCTTTTATACAAAATGATCTGCTGGATGTCTGACTCAAATGATTATGAAAATGCTACAGAAAAACAGAATCATAAAATGAAGCTAATAAAACTGCTAGCTCTTGCCTGTGATATAAGAAGTTAAGTTACATCAGAGATCAGACCAAAGCATCTTGGACTAACAAGTTAACTTTTATAATGAATTAGGAAGCCGACATTTAATAGAAGCTATAAACAGTCTTGGATACGGAATTTCATATTCTAAACTCAGAATGTTTCTCTCGTCTGCTGCTGAAAATGCAATCAGAACGCAAAACATCACATAAAACCGGTGGTCGTGTACCTGACAATATAACACACAAAAGTGTTGGTGGCAAACTTGTTGTAGGGGTAGCAGACAACTGGGATCATAACAAGAAAACAACAGATGGTAAGGGTACAACACATGCCATGACATCAATACTGGTTTCACCAAAAGTCACAGTTGACAGTCCAATTCCAAGGTTGCAAAGATCAACAAATAAAAGTTTTGACATGGCCCATTCTCCAGATGATTCAGAGAATATCTGTAATGACGAAAAAATAACTGTGCATAATATACATAAGTATTACAATATTCTTGTTTGTTTAGTCTGTTCAGTTCCGCCCATTGTTTTCTCGTTTAGGGCAAACCCATTCTTTTATCTGGGGACCATTCGCCGCTGAACATGGAATGGTATGGAATGGTAATATGAAAATACCGCATTGAAGGTTCCATGTTCACCGCCATATGCATACCATCGTTTGTGATGGATCAAAATTGTACTGTTTATTGGTGAAAATATTGAGTTGCACTCAACCCGAAGCTAGGCGGCGTGGGCAGTAATAAGCATTTCCATTACTGCCCATGAACCGGCTCAATCAAACCGAGCCTGCAATATTTTCATATTTGTCGTGGTCGAGGATCTTTAAAGTTCCCTTTCATCTTTGTCAAAACACCTGAAAAAAAGGTTTGCTGATGTTAGATGTCAAAATTACTTTTTTCACGAATTCAAAGTATGTTTTGTGTTAAATGATTAACAAATCATATTTATATTTCAGGATTAAATTGATATTTAATGGTTTTCGTTTGAGTATGGAAAACAGTTTGGTTTTTTAAAGTGTGTGAAGCCCAAAGGGCTTCTCGAGTACTTAAAACAATCCAACTGTTTTTCATATCCAAATGAAATCTATCAAAAATATTAATTTAATTCTTATGTTTACACTCATTAAAAATCTCATTAATACTAAAAAATGAGAAGAATTCGCGATATTACGGCTTTCTCTAATATGCTGTTGGAACAGCCACGTTGACGACAAAGTGAGTGACTGCACATTTTTTTCGCAACAACTCGTGGCAAAACATGCATGCTCAGCGACATCACAAGTCAAAACATTGTTCAACTTCCAATAAACTATGAACGGCTCTACTGTAGCCATGCCTTATAAAGTAATACGTCACACTGTTTACCATCTGAAATAATGATTTGTTAGATGAGTAAGACTTTATCGTAGAGGACGAAGTTGAATTGTAAATTTAGTATTTGATTATGTATGTTCCCCAGGCACAGTTTTTATAAATAGCGTCAGTATATTTTAAAATTTCTTGGTCGCAGGATGTCACAAATTGAGTGGTATTTCTATATATTCCAAGAACACAAAAGTCATATATTAATATTATATGGTTAATATCAGTTTTTACCCTTTATGTATTTCTTTCTTATAAAAATATGTTAATGCAATATTATGTCATTTTGCCATGATCGTGAAATAAAATAATTCACGGGAAATGCTGATTATAAAAATGTAGATATAGTTCAATTTTGACCCGTGAGCTGTGACCTTTCGGACAAGTCCACTGTTATAATACTCAATAGGTAAAGTGCGTCATTTTACAGAATTACCGTTAAATTACTTTACTTATATGAAATTACAACCTGTTAAAAGCAGCAGATATTTAGTCACGACGCAATAGCTCAGTGGATAAGATCTCGGGCTATGATGAAAAACATTGCATGTTCGAATGCAGTTAAAGAAACTTTTTATATTGTCTTTCATTTTCTTCTTATAATTTTAATTTAGTTCTTATGATATTATTTTTTAAATAATATTGATGTGTTCTATCTTTATATTTGGAACCCCCTTTTAATTTTGTTCATGTTCATTCCATTTTTAACAATATATTTTTGTTGAGCAGCTTGCCCTGACCCCATACACCTCTTTACTAAAGGAACGTTGACAACTGTGAAACATGGCGTTCTATACTTGTTGTTACATTCTCTTTCTTTTATAATTTACATTATTCAAAACCACTTTGTACCATGTTTTGGCTTCGCCCGAAAACTGTGTTTTGTGTAAGCATCGATCGCGGCAACCCGCTTGATGAAAGATTACTCGAAATTTGTACGGTGTAATGTCATTTTTGTCGGTTTCTACATGGATGAATTGAAAAAAATGACATTAAAACAGAAAAAATGAAATCTCCTCATGGGATTCGAACACACAACCCTTTTGTCATATTACCAGAACGCAGAAGCGTTACTGCCACGTTCATGAAATCTTTTCTTACAGGCCTGTGAAATTTCAACATATAGAGCTATGATGGGAATATCTAACATCCCTATTTTGCGGGATATTCCAAAAATCTATAAATACAAAAGTACATTCACGGCTCAATGCGTAAAATCGGACTATACTAACAATTATATTATTTGCAGCGATACTGTAAAAAGTAAACGATGCATATCAAGTTGTTATTTGGTGTATTTAAACATTATTTTTACAAGAGATGCAGTTTTGCAATTAGCGACCAACTTCGTTTAAAGTTCATGAACTTGCATATCAGCAGATATGGTAATGTTCAACTTCTGTACAAATAATGCATATTTTTCATGAATACTGTCTTGACTTAAATTGCCATATCTGACCTGAATATGCATTCAGGTGTATGATTTTAGTCTTATTTTATTCCAGTTAGTCTGCAAAATTGATGCAACTCTAAGGTATATGTTAGGTCAAACATGTGTGTCTCTTTAAGGGAGCGCATCACAGTTTTATAGCCACTTCTCGAACTGGCCATGTAGAAATTATGAAATAGGGGATACTATGAAGATATTTTGACATTTATCAAGCCTAAATTAATTATAGATACAGATTTTGTGTTTTCAAGGTATTTAGAATATATTTGTTTAATAACTATTAGAAACCAAAAGCAGCCAGGTGATGATCAGTGTGATGCAGGGGCTTGAATTCGAAACTAGGGAAATCCTGTATAGTAAGCTGTTTCCGCTTCAGAAATTCAGTTGCATGATTTTGGATTTATTTTGCGGAAAATCGGTAGGGATGACAGCTATTGGCTATATTCTTTTCTGAATCTGCTGTTTCAGCTGGTTTGAAAGCAACCATTTCTGGGAGTTGTCGGTTGGACATTAATATTGTGCAATATTTTGGGTTTCGTGATTTTTGCCTCGGCCGACTGTGCAAAAGTGATGCTTGGACTGTGCTTCAGTGTTCCTTGGATTTTTTCAGGAGTTCTTCATAGCCTGAATTTGTGTTGCATGAGTAGCTTATAGCCATATGTTTACAGTAATCACTGATTTCTGTTTCAGGTTGTTGTTGTGGATTGCTTTCATAGACTAGGTACAGAGTGTGTGTCGGAAACTGTGAAATTAGGACCGGTTACTGTGGTCCGCCACCTTATTTTTTGTCCAAAACGACAATGATTGCATAAAATGAAAACACTTTGATTTTCTACAAGAGTTATGATTACAAAAGTAGAAATAAAATTATAATCAGTTTCTGACAAGATTTAAATCGAAGTAAATGATACTGAGTTTACTCTACACACCCTTTTCATTTAAATTTTTTCCAAAGTTGAGTAGTAGTCGGATGAGTACTGGTTACCGGATAAAGATAGAATTTTTTAATTGAAGTGCTGATTTGATTTTTTGTATATCAATGCAGTGCAATTCATGTATATGTTAGCATCACTGAAATGTTTTCAGGATTGTTTTCCTGTTTTTAGGAACTGATCATTATGAAGCTAGACATGTCTGTAAGGTGACATATGGGTGCTGAATCAGAATGCAGAATCCTAAAAGTTAGCGGTAATTTATATTTATTTCTTATACACATTAGAATTTTCTCTAATTAGTTTAAATATCTAAATATCTCTAGTCACTTAATCTATAAGATGAAAAGGGATATTGATATACAATCTAAGCCAATCAATCCAAACTGTTATTAAAAAACTTTTTTTCTGTTGTGTGTGTATCTTAGTGTTAAGTGTCTGTGGCTACAATCGCGTGACCGTAATAGAGGTTTTCGCTTAAATTAAACATAAATTGAAGCTGTATTTGCAGTTTACATTGTATTAATTATTGAAAAAAACATTCCTACAAACATTACAAAAACAGTGAAATATTCTTACCAGGAATCGCCAAACTCGAACAACACAGCCTTTCCACGCAGCGAAGGAGTAGAGGAAAAAGATAGCGGGTTTATATAAGAATATCAATTTCAAATAAGACACCACAAACAATTAATGAAAACGAGAACCCTTGGGATTACCGATTTGGAACGTTCACTGGCACAGCCAAAAAATTATGCATGTTTTGGTTCAATATATCACAATGTAATAATTATTCATATATTTTATTTTACTTATAGGTAATGAACTGTTGAGGAGATGTCATACCAGTCACGGAGAAAACGGATAATGCCACTGATGAAAACAAGGACTTTGACTAAAATTTAAAAAAAAATGTGTATTCTGCTTTTTAGGGTTTTCTGTCAGCAACCCTTGTGTACAGAAACCAAATCTTGCAAAACTTGACTCTCTATTACTGTCTTGCAAGACAAGAGGTGATTACATAGGCACCCAGATTTTAGCCAATCCAGAACTAATTAGAAATGGGACACTGCCTTTGCGGTACAGTCGCAACTGCAGAGCGACCTATCAAAGTCAGTGCCATCAATCATTCTCATCGAATAGGAATCCAACTGTCCATGAAATTATTAACAATGTGAACATTTTAACAAAAACAAGGTCATCTACAACTGCATTCAATTGGAAGTCCCAATGTTTCATTTGTGGTGAAAGATGTGCCGTAATAAAAGACTCAAGCAACCAAAGGCCTGATAGAAGTTGGTTAATGGTAGAAACGTTGGTAAACTCGAGTCATAACAGCACCTATTCAAAAGTACTAGAAGCAGCTGGTAAGAAAGATGATACAGAATTACTGAACAGGCTAAGAATTGTACCAAATGGTGATTTTGTGGTTCTTGAAGGTCGTTATCCGGACAAAAAGGTTGTCTTAACATATACTATGCAAGTAACTTAAAGACAAAACAAACCAATAACCTTATTTCTGAAAAATTCAGATATAGATCAGCAGCAGTTCAATTAAAAGCGGAGTATGAAGAATCTATCATGATTTGATTTGTGTATTAAAATGGAAAATCAGATTTGGTTTGTTCGAATGAAGTCATAGTGGGTGAAGCTTTATGAGATTACAAAAAATTGGAACAGAGTTTTCGTGATGCCAGTGACGAGGATATTGAATTTCACATAGATACCGATGAAAGCATACTTCACAAAGCTGTAGGTGTATTGAGAAGACGAATTTTGGCAAACACTGAACATGTAGAAAATAATATTTCTCTGTTGAAGAAATGTCTCTTTCATCTCAGAAGAAGCTTGTTGATCCTCTTTTATACAAAATGATCTGCTGGATGTCTGACTCAAATGATTATGAAAATGCTACAGAAAAACAGAATCATAAAATGAAGCTAATAAAACTGCTAGCTCTTGCCTGTGATATAAGAAGTTAAGTTACATCAGAGATCAGACCAAAGCATCTTGGACTAACAAGTTAACTTTTATAATGAATTAGGAAGCCGACATTTAATAGAAGCTATAAACAGTCTTGGATACGGAATTTCATATTCTAAACTCAGAATGTTTCTCTCGTCTGCTGCTGAAAATGCAATCAGAACGCAAAACATCACATAAAACCGGTGGTCGTGTACCTGACAATATAACACACAAAAGTGTTGGTGGCAAACTTGTTGTAGGGGTAGCAGACAACTGGGATCATAACAAGAAAACAACAGATGGTAAGGGTACAACACATGCCATGACATCAATACTGGTTTCACCAAAAGTCACAGTTGACAGTCCAATTCCAAGGTTGCAAAGATCAACAAATAAAAGTTTTGACATGGCCCATTCTCCAGATGATTCAGAGAATATCTGTAATGACGAAAAAATAACTGTGCATAATATACATAAGTATTACAATATTCTTGTTTGTTTAGTCTGTTCAGTTCCGCCCATTGTTTTCTCGTTTAGGGCAAACCCATTCTTTTATCTGGGGACCATTCGCCGCTGAACATGGAATGGTATGGAATGGTAATATGAAAATACCGCATTGAAGGTTCCATGTTCACCGCCATATGCATACCATCGTTTGTGATGGATCAAAATTGTACTGTTTATTGGTGAAAATATTGAGTTGCACTCAACCCGAAGCTAGGCGGCGTGGGCAGTAATAAGCATTTCCATTACTGCCCATGAACCGGCTCAATCAAACCGAGCCTGCAATATTTTCATATTTGTCGTGGTCGAGGATCTTTAAAGTTCCCTTTCATCTTTGTCAAAACACCTGAAAAAAAGGTTTGCTGATGTTAGATGTCAAAATTACTTTTTTCACGAATTCAAAGTATGTTTTGTGTTAAATGATTAACAAATCATATTTATATTTCAGGATTAAATTGATATTTAATGGTTTTCGTTTGAGTATGGAAAACAGTTTGGTTTTTTAAAGTGTGTGAAGCCCAAAGGGCTTCTCGAGTACTTAAAACAATCCAACTGTTTTTCATATCCAAATGAAATCTATCAAAAATATTAATTTAATTCTTATGTTTACACTCATTAAAAATCTCATTAATACTAAAAAATGAGAAGAATTCGCGATATTACGGCTTTCTCTAATATGCTGTTGGAACAGCCACGTTGACGACAAAGTGAGTGACTGCACATTTTTTTCGCAACAACTCGTGGCAAAACATGCATGCTCAGCGACATCACAAGTCAAAACATTGTTCAACTTCCAATAAACTATGAACGGCTCTACTGTAGCCATGCCTTATAAAGTAATACGTCACACTGTTTACCATCTGAAATAATGATTTGTTAGATGAGTAAGACTTTATCGTAGAGGACGAAGTTGAATTGTAAATTTAGTATTTGATTATGTATGTTCCCCAGGCACAGTTTTTATAAATAGCGTCAGTATATTTTAAAATTTCTTGGTCGCAGGATGTCACAAATTGAGTGGTATTTCTATATATTCCAAGAACACAAAAGTCATATATTAATATTATATGGTTAATATCAGTTTTTACCCTTTATGTATTTCTTTCTTATAAAAATATGTTAATGCAATATTATGTCATTTTGCCATGATCGTGAAATAAAATAATTCACGGGAAATGCTGATTATAAAAATGTAGATATAGTTCAATTTTGACCCGTGAGCTGTGACCTTTCGGACAAGTCCACTGTTATAATACTCAATAGGTAAAGTGCGTCATTTTACAGAATTACCGTTAAATTACTTTACTTATATGAAATTACAACCTGTTAAAAGCAGCAGATATTTAGTCACGACGCAATAGCTCAGTGGATAAGATCTCGGGCTATGATGAAAAACATTGCATGTTCGAATGCAGTTAAAGAAACTTTTTATATTGTCTTTCATTTTCTTCTTATAATTTTAATTTAGTTCTTATGATATTATTTTTTAAATAATATTGATGTGTTCTATCTTTATATTTGGAACCCCCTTTTAATTTTGTTCATGTTCATTCCATTTTTAACAATATATTTTTGTTGAGCAGCTTGCCCTGACCCCATACACCTCTTTACTAAAGGAACGTTGACAACTGTGAAACATGGCGTTCTATACTTGTTGTTACATTCTCTTTCTTTTATAATTTACATTATTCAAAACCACTTTGTACCATGTTTTGGCTTCGCCCGAAAACTGTGTTTTGTGTAAGCATCGATCGCGGCAACCCGCTTGATGAAAGATTACTCGAAATTTGTACGGTGTAATGTCATTTTTGTCGGTTTCTACATGGATGAATTGAAAAAAATGACATTAAAACAGAAAAAATGAAATCTCCTCATGGGATTCGAACACACAACCCTTTTGTCATATTACCAGAACGCAGAAGCGTTACTGCCACGTTCATGAAATCTTTTCTTACAGGCCTGTGAAATTTCAACATATAGAGCTATGATGGGAATATCTAACATCCCTATTTTGCGGGATATTCCAAAAATCTATAAATACAAAAGTACATTCACGGCTCAATGCGTAAAATCGGACTATACTAACAATTATATTATTTGCAGCGATACTGTAAAAAGTAAACGATGCATATCAAGTTGTTATTTGGTGTATTTAAACATTATTTTTACAAGAGATGCAGTTTTGCAATTAGCGACCAACTTCGTTTAAAGTTCATGAACTTGCATATCAGCAGAGAATCAAAGTTTTATTTTACGTTAGCATAAATGTTCAAGTAAAGACAAATATTCAAAATGGAAACAAATACTTTTCAATACATTGTCTGCAACTTAACTTTATGCAGTGAAAGCTGCTCATGCTTTAAAAACAAACAGTCATGTATCTGGGCTTGTGCTTGTGAAGGCAGTACTTCCAATGCAGATGCGGCAATATGTACAAATGTCTACTATGACATCTGTTATAGATGAAGTCGAGTACCAGTTGTTTATATGAATATTGAAATAATATGAACGTTTAACCCATATGAACTAATATTTGTATTATGTACATGTAACTAATATTCATATTTATTATTATGAATACTTGACAAATATGAGCGTTTAACTAATTTTCCATAAACTTTTGTCATTGAGCTTGGTGGAGTATTTTCCAGAAGGAGAGCAAATACTCATATGAGTGGCAACACTTTTTGTTTTATATTGCAATTGATTTTGAAACAACAAAGTTTTAACTTTTAAATCAGTAATTAATGAATACTGACATGAATCTTAGTATGGAAATATATGTATCATACATTTAATATATTATATAGATTAAGAGCAGCATAGCATTTCTCTAAGACTCGGAATTTCGTTTCAATATGGTCGTTGTTATTGTATAAACACATGTTATTTTTAAAATATTCAGAATATTTTACCTAATACACCATAATTATAAAACTAAAACTTCCAATAAACAGTTGTATAACCACGTTTTTGAAGAAATTAATGTCAATTTATCTAAAAAGGAGGAAATTAATACTGAAAAGTCGATTTTCAGCATATTTTCACAGATTGACCTTGAAATGACCTTGACCTTGACCTTATTACAGTCAATATGTATATCATTTTGAAGAACATAATATTGTTTGCAATATTGTAATATTCCTTTGAAAATTAATCCAGATATAATTAGATATAATTACCAAAGGAATTGAGACTTAAGCATATCACAATTTGACTAGATTGGCAATTAATAGCGGCCATCTTGGACGCCATCTTGGATATCAATGTTGTGCCAACGCTTTCACGACTGCAACATGCAGTTTCATAAACTACAGAGTATATCTGTTATTTTGGTATATAGGAATCTTTGTTTACAGACACAGACTGGTATGTCCAAGAAATAGGTTAGATATCCCTATCCGTTTGCAGCACTACATCTTTATTATCAACTAGATTTGTCTATTTAATAGAACCTTTTTACGCAACATTTATCATGATATTTGTATCCCTCTGATATTACATGCATTAATGTTGAGACATATTTTCTTCTTTGTTAGGCTACGAATAATGCTTGCCTTCAACATGCAAACACATTCGTGATAGCCAATCGTATATTGTGTCGCTTTCTTCTATAAAACACGAACAAAAGTCCGATTGCAAATCGTCAACAAGTTAGTCCTTTTTATAGTAGGAATTCATAATAGTCTGTTTCCGAACCTATAACAGTTAGATCAAACTGCTGTAGGACCGGGAACCAGCCTAGAATTAATCAATACTGTCTAGTTTTACATCGTGATTATAATCAGGGTTAGGGTTAGGGGTTAGGGTCAGGGTAATTTCTTACCGAAGCAGTGTCGTTGATGGCATCCTGATGGCAGTTCATTAAAGCAATACGCCATTGTATCCCCACAGTTGACAACAGCAACACGGTGTTTTCTCAGGCAACACTGGTCATAATCCCTTAAACAAGCCGTACGTGTGACAAGACCTTCTTCAGGCTTAGGATTTTTTCCTTAAAGTTCAAAATTAAAGTTATTATTGTCATATGGTCCAGACACGTTGCTATCTTTAATAATTGGGAATATTTACACCTTTATTTCCACTGCTTCAATATCCTTTACCGGACGAGTGAAGGTCAATCTTCAATGAACACCGTTAGCCTTATCACCGCGCAATGGTAAAGGTGACGTCATGAAATCCCCGCTATTTTTATAATTGTTGCTAATTTTAGATAGCTCTTCCTGGAATGATGCTATTTTTAGATTACTTTTATTTTTAGTAGCTTTTATACCCCTCAAACCGGAAGTAAACAAGTTTACTTATATGACATCAAATCCAGTTGTTTCTTTCGTTTCGTGTTCCTGTTTTATGTTATATCTGGGGCTACCGCCCCCGAACCCCCGTTTTTATGTTTTAAGCGAGAAAGAAAATGGCCGCCAAAAATCCGATTCAATCGGGGTCGGATGTAAACTCGTACCGGTAAACTGCAATCTATCCGACATCATCAATAAGCACGTTCCATTTTCTAGAATTATCATTGGTTGAAAATTTAATGCATTAGCCTTTTCTAACTTCCCGCCAAAATAACGGTTTTTACTTAGACTATCATTTACTCGCATAGATAGTACTTGCAGTGATACAAATTTGATGTTTGTTGTGAAATATTAGGTTTTTCTGTATATAAATGTTTGAAAAAAAAACGGATGAATGTGTTCAATAAACATGGAACTATTTTTGGTCGTAGTATGATATTTTTGATTTGAGTAAATAGGCGGACCAGTCCAAATGCCAAACCCGGGGTAAGAAATGTTTTAAACAACATTTCGAAATTAGTAAAAAGTATATATTTTATATTAAATTTAGAAACAAAATGATAAAATGAGGTGTAAATATAAGTAATAAATTTCGTGTTTGATAAGTTCACCGAGTCTTGAACGTCATTAGGGCTGGTTAAAGTGTGTGGAGTCCCATCATCGGACACCCATGCCTTTTACTACACGACGTGGGTATCCGACTCGGTGAACTTATCAAACACGAAATTTATTCCTTAATTAGTTACGTCAACCTGAGACATATTCATTTTTATAATTATCTAAAAATGTCGCTAATGTCTGGGTTTTAGTTTTCTAATACTAAAACCCAGCTAATATTTACTGTAAGACGATTTTACATCCGACTAAACATAAATAAAATATTTCGGTAATATACCTTTTAACCAAATAGGATACTTTGTTCCGCAACCGTACAATTCAGGACAATCTTCAGTCATTTTAATGATGCTATAGTACCACTGACCGGTGTCGATCGCAAAAACGTCACAGAATTTCGACTTGTACAATTGCTCGGTAAGCACTACGTCTGGCGCTCTAGAAGAAAGGTGTGGCATGATCTTGTTTGTCCTGTTTGGCGTATTGCATACATCTTCTACGGAGTGTTCGGTAATTTGTAAAAAGAAATACATGTTTTAGAAACAGTGACACAAACTGGGGTCTTCAACCAGGTTATACATGTAGCATCCGTTAGTTGTAAATATGAAGTGCCGCAAAACCTGCACCGATTCTATAGAATGGCTTTGAATATATATGGTGTGTTGTTGTACTTAAACTGTGAAGATAGCAGCTTCTATTGAGCACTTTTTCTAAGGAACCTTGATATTTTTGTATATGTCTTCTAGTTTCGAAGAACAAATGTTTCATAAAAATATCCAGTTGAAATTCCTTGACACAGTTCTAAATCTATATACTGTAGATTTGTGCTTCCAAAGAAAAAGAAGTAAAACAATAATTCATTAGTAGAGAGGATGGCTCTCAACCAACTTGTGATCAGCGCAAAGGCACCTTTAAAGTTAAAATATATTGGGTGTGCCATGTAGATATACACGCAAGCAAACTTTGAGTTTAATTATAAAACGGACAACCAAAATCAACTTTGCTACAATTGCAATAATTACAAAATACAGTTAAAATCTGTTATAATACCTGCTTTAAACTGGTGCTGGTTACATTTTTCTCTTCTTTTTCTCAACTGAGCTTCTGAAACGAATTCGTTTGTAAAATGTAGACTTTGCTAAGTTCTTATTTGGTAATGTCTTAGTGCTAATTTTAAGCATTTTTTCATCTAATATAATGTTCTAGGAGGAAAAGATCTTTTACTTTGAACGAGTCAAAACAGACATGGGCGCATTTATTTAATTTATTGTAAACACGCGTAGAATGTTTTTTAGATGAATGTCTCTGTTATAAAATGGAACATACAAAGCGAGGGTTGCATGGAAGACTGTTGTAACTACATTTACAAAGGAATTACGACAATCTTGCATGCAACCCTCGATATATATGAAGTACTACGTTTCTAAGCAAGTTATGACGACATGCTAAAAAAGGCATGTAATCGACATACTTATCTGCTGTACTTTTCACTACATCATTTTATAACAAAAAATCAGTTTGTTTCTCAAAGTCTTTGCAATAGCATAAAGGAAACCGCTGGCATGCACTATAATTGAATTAATTTTTTTAATAAAATTGCGAGACTTTTCGCATTGCCAGTAAATTTGGAGCAATTTATTTATAAATGTCATTAAGTAAGATATAATAGCACAGGTACAATAACAGAAAATAATAAAACTTATTTACCTATACACAGCATAAAACACAAAATAAGAAGCGCGGTTAATAGTCTCCACATTTTTAAAACATATTTTTGACCAAATGCCTAATGAAAGTAGCCAAAGCAATACTTGAAGCAGGAAATTCCTAATGCTTTTGTATGGAAATAATTAAACATGTTGGCAAATAAGTCTCCATACATTGTATTCTTTGCGGCGCGCAATAGGCAAATAGTTTGCCAATGGCGTTTTTGTTTCTCTCGGTCAAAAGGCACTTAAGTAAACTGCTAATTAAATTGCTCTTGACATATTTTGTTCAATGCTGAACCAAGCATATTTTTTTCCATTTAAAAACAGGATTATTATATAAACAAGTTTCCTTTGAAGGAGATAAATTCAAGCTGGTGAAATATCTAACCATGTTGCAAACAAATTCATAATTTACTTGGAAAATATATTATACGTTTGTAAAACACTATTTTGTGCCAAAAAGTGTTAGAAATCAACGATAATCAAGCTGTTAGTATATGTAAAAAGCTTCAGTATATTTTCAACAATTAGGTTGTGTCACTGATCCAGGGTGGGGCAGAAAAAGGACCAATTTTACATGGACTCACTGATAGGCTCACGAGCGAGCATATATGCATGTATTACACGGAATTGATTTTTCTAGAACAAATTCGTTAGAATGTTTGTATTTATTTAAAATTTCCACCGTGAAATATATATATGCTCGCTCGGCTGCGTTGTCTGGTAGTGCCCAATTTAAATGAAAAACTTGATGTTGCCTATAACTTTGTTAGTATTTGAACTATTAACTTAATGCTTAGAATTTATCATCTGCATGAACAAAGCCATCTCCGACAAAAAGAATGACAATTCTTGTTATATTATTTTTTGTTATATCCCTTTCAAATGACTTTAATATCGAACTTAATATTGCCTATAACATTGAAAGACCTTTTCCTTTTAACCTAATTGGAATATATTATCTGCATAAATATAGCCATCCCTAAAAACAAGATTGATAACCCCTGTTTCAATATTTTGAGTTATGCCCCTTTCAGATGACTTTAATATAAAACATAATGTTGCCTATAACTTTGAAAGTACTTGTTCTATTATCTTAATACTAGGAATTATTCACCCGCACAAATAAAGCCATATGTGACAATAAGAATGATAACTCTCGTTTCATTAATGTAAAAGTTATCTTCCTTTCAAATGGATTTATACCGAACTTTATGTAGACTGCTAGTTTTAATTTATCTAGAACATAAAATGAAATAATGCATCTCATATCAAACAAAGCAAAAAAAATGTATCTATCTGTCTGCTTGTAGTCTGCTGAAAATATCGCATTTTCACTATTTTATTGGATAATATTTTGAGAAATGGTGCAGTTAAACACAAAAAGTATGATTAATCGTTTGAACTTGTAGATAGAAAAAAAAATCAGTTTAAACTTCAGAACACTTAGAATAATTGTGTTTCACGGACCCATTATCTTCGGTCTGGTCTGTGGACTATAGCATGAACTTAATCTTGGCTTTCGGCATTTCTTTAGCTAATAATCATCCCTTTAAAATGTAAATTACTTTAATTTTAATGATAGAATTGTTCAGACACGACCATCCAACAGTAACATCTTTGTTCAGTATCATAATGCAGCTCCGGGAAAACAGTTGGAAAACTGTCTGAAATGTTGCGAAAAAAAACAACAAAATAATTTAAAAAGCATTGATTTCAGGAAATTGACTTGTTTATTACAGATTGAGTTTATTAGGATATCAAAAATGATCGACATGTATACGAGGTAAAATTTTAAATGCTAGTTTTATCATACTAACACTCAAAAGATGAAAACTGAAAAATTCCAATCCTGAAAAGAAACAAACACAAAGCAGAGCCTCACCCACAGCAAAATAAAGTAAATAAAACAACTTAATGTTCCGCTTGCAACATCTTACGGGGTTTATATCTCACAGCTTGTTTGCTTTTCAAGAGCTTGCAACGATGCGAATGGTTTCAATGAACGTAATCTTTGCATTACAGAAAAAATATTAAAACAAGGTTATCGTTATCACAAATTAAGGAAAACCTTTCGCAAGTTCTATCGCCGATACCCAGATCTAATTCATAAACACAGGTGCAGTTTAAAATCACTGTTGCAACAAGGTATTTCACAACCAGTTTTTACGGAGATTTAATTTATAAACTTAAGAAGATCAAAGGCGATGTTAATTTCTACCAGTAATTCGTAAAAACCATCTGTAAATTTAAAAAGAAAGGTTACCAACATGATATTTTACAGCGCTCTGCAGGCCTGGTGATTAACCCATCTATGGTTGATCATTATGCTTACCTCTTTGGTTGCACGACGGTGGCAGGAATTTAAGAGTTTATGAAGGTTTATGGGCAAATCTTTTCTTAAAAGAACCTAGAAGCTCGATTTGTTTCTTTTACCCCTGTCATCGTGTTCTTGCTGATTTTACTCCAGGTGCTCTGGTTTCGGTAAGATATTGCAATGCTTTTAGCTTCTTATGTTTTATATGTTTGTGTGCTTTTGCATGCAACATTGTTGAGCTGATTGGTGGGTTGGAGTTATTCACCAAGACAACTTGTACTTATTTTGTGATACGAGAGCTGTTGGGGCAAGTGTGAGGTTGGTGCACCCTAGAACCTAGTTTAAACCCCCAGTGGCAATTTGTTTCGCCACTGACCGTTCCAAGGAGGTATCCCCAAAGGTTCTCTTCTTCGTTAATTGTTTGTGGCGTCCTATTTGAATTGACATACTTATATAAAACATGCGCTCTCTGATTTTAAACATAGGTAAACAAAACTTAATACTTGCCCCGTCAGATTCTCATATGAAAATAAATGCAAAATTTGCTTTGTTAAAAACACCCATCTATTTAACTACCACACAGTGCTTTTCGCAAAAAGCTCACAAAGCATGGGAAGCTAATGGTATTGTCGACCAGAATGGACGTGTACTAGATGACCTTATCTAGACCATAGAACTTGAAGTTCAATCAGCAATGGAGGTCCATCATTTCAATTTTGTTGTTTTTTTTAGCCGTACAAGCTTAAAAGACGATTCGCACTGACCATAAAACAAGTGAAATTTTATTGAGAAACCGATAAGCGTAAATGAACAATCACAGAAATTATAAAAATAATAAGTTTTAACAAAATTCGGAACTGAAGAAATAATATTAAGATCTCTTGCATTTATGAATAAAATTTGGTACATGCAAGAGTTGCATGTATACAAGTTCTGGCCTCAGTTAAGAGAAAACAAACTGCGCTTATTGAATCGAACTTTATTTGACAGACTATTGTTCAAAACATTTCGGTTCATAACAACAACAGAGTACTTGACAATCTGAAGAACATAGACGAATTTTAAGTATGTCAACAAATCAGACGTTAGCACGCGTGCATACATGCTGATTTTTTACCTTGACCTTCTTTTGGCGGACTTTCTATTTTATAATTACACTTTAACAGTAGCATGGCATAAGTGCTATTATGTACGCCAGTAACAAGTAAATAGTTTAATTAAGGCGATGCCTATGATATTGTTATGTTGTGACTAAAAAATCTAACAACTTTGGTATGAACTGCTGAAATTAATTGATTTATGCTTGAGCACAGATTTAATGGGCAGACAATAATGACAAACGTAATACATTTCAATACGATTTTAGAAAAGATAAAAGTACTATAGATGGTATATTTGTTTTATGTTCTATAATAAAATAAGTAATTAAGTGTGAAAAGAGAAAGGTCTATGCATCTTTTATAGATTTTCAAAAGTGCTTTGATATGCTGTACAGAAATGGGATGTGGTTTAAGCTTATTGAATCTGGTGTTTCTTCAAAAATAGAACGCATGTTGCAAAGTATGTATAGTTGTGTAAAGTCTTGTGTGAAAGCAAATGGTTCACTTTCGGAATGTTTTGATAGCTATATGGGTCTTAAACAGGGCGAGCCATTATCTCCCTTACTATTGATATTTTTTGTGAATGATATGTATGAAAATATTCAAAATGTAAATAATGATGTTTTTACCTTGGACGAATTACAGTTCTATTTATTGTTGTTTGCTGATGACACAGTGTTATTTTCCTATACAAAAGAAGGCCTACAGTTATTACTTAACCAACTTCATGATTATTGTATGAAATGGGGTATTACAGTAAATATAGAGAAGACAGTTGTGATGGTATTCAAGGCAGGTAATAGACATGAAAACATCCAGATATATTATAACAGTTTATTGCTGAAAAACGTTCAAACATTGCCTTATCTTGGTGTAACATTGTCTTCGAATGGTAATTTTTATCAAGCTCAGACAGTACTGTCTAACCAAGCCTTAAAAGCATTGTTTTCTTTGAATTCTTTATTTGATAATGTTTCTCTTGATGTAACAGAAAAGTTGAAATTATTTGATTATATGATTTTACCTAATTTTGTCATATGGATCTGAGATATGGGGTTTCCATAAAGCACTCGATATAGAGAAAATACATTTAAAATTTTTAAAACAGGTTCTAGGCGTCCGCCAGCAGACACCAAGCCCTGCTGTCTTTGGTGAATTTGGTAGATTTCCTTTGTTAATTATTCGTATAGTCAGGATAATTAAATACTGGCATAAAATTCTAACATCTTCTAACTCTTTATTATATCGAATTATATTCTTATCAGATGCAAATGGCAATCTTGTAAATACAGTAAAACTCCTCTATTACGGACACCTTAGGGACTGAGGGAAAGTGTCCTTAATAGCGGGGTGTCCTTAATAGTGGGTTTGAATCACCGGCCACTGTCCGTTACATCTTTGGTTCGACATTATAAACATATCATTGATTTGACAGATAAATTGATGTTCATCAACTTTTGATCTAGTATATTGTAATAAATCAGACAAAATATGTAAGATAACTTATTTCTTTGGCTTTTCCCTTATTTCTCAGACTCTCTAATTTAGTCTATTTTCCTTTGTAGAGTCAATTCACCTCTCTGTCTGTTTACTGTTCTCCATAATGGAAACAGAAGTTATTTCTAATTGTTTTATCTTGCCAAAATTTAATGTGATTTTTGAAACATTTTCATTAAACTATTCGCTAATTTACGTAAATAAACAAAAACATCCAATTAAATTGATCAAAAGCGCATCTTTTCATTGACGAAACCTGCCAATTATATCCCAATTAAGTAAATGGTACAATAATCTTAGACTGCTAATTGACGTTATAACTTTCCGCAATTTAGTACCCCAGTCAATTGTGTAAATAAGAGTTTGACAGGTCTGTTTTGATTGCAATTTGCAACTTTACCAATTACCGTAAATGAATCTAATCAATATTACGTTAAGCGGTCGTATGTCCCAAACCGATGTCGTAAACTGATGTCGTGAAACGGTCAGAAAGTGGAACGTTACCAGATTCGACTGTCCGTAATAGCGGGTCTAAAATATGCATTAAAATTTATTTTGTACTGCGTCCGTTGTCCGTATTACCGGAATAGCGGGTTGCCCGTATTATCGAGTTATTAACTAGATACAAAAAGAAGACAAAATGTCCGTTCTTTAAAAAATCGCCCGTAATAACGGGGTGCCCGTAATATCGAGTGTCCGTAATGAGGGGTTTTACTGTAGTTGGTCTAAAAATGTTAAAAAAATATTGTCAGATTTAGGTTTTTCGTATTTATGGAACAATTTAAATATTGACAACGTTCAATTAAAAATTATTATTCAAAGAATATATGACCAGTACTTGCGACAATGGTGTTGTGAACTAAATACATTTTCAAAACTAGAAAGCTATAATATCTTTTAAAGTGAATATGTCCAAGAAAAATATCTAAGTAATATTAACCATGTCAGTCACCGCAAAGCTTTGTCTAGATTTAGATGTTCACTCATAACATGTAATCATGCTTTTCTGTTGTAATATATGTTTTATTTATATATTGTCTTGTAAAACATCCGCCAATATTGTAACTTGGCGATGAACATGTATATGTTTTGCCAATAAATATTTTGACTTTGACTTTGACTTTGCTGAAAGCATGGGTCATTTTTCGTTCAAATTTAAAAATAATTTATTCATTTGTACGGTCACAGGTGATAAAGAATGGACCCTAATGATCTGCTGCAATCGCAACCAAATCTTTCCTTTGGAATCAGTATGTATTCGTATGCTTTCATGAAATGACAGAGAATAAACTTTCAGAGTTGGAGTTACAGGAATATTTACAAAGAGCAATTCGACCACATTTGTTATAAAAAGAACTTTGAGGAAAAGAAGTTGTAGTTTTACCACCTTAATTTAAATAAGTTTTGCCATGCCCATTCAAATGCGGTTTATCTGGTTTATAATATTTCACATTGAAATGATTTAGCAACATTTGAAATATGTTGTTGCTAATTTATACTTATGGTTTATCGAATTTTGCAATATAAGGCGACTTAAAGGGATCTGTTCTCGTAACCAAAACGTATATATGAACTACCTTAAATATTATAGTCTGTAAATGTTAAATATGTTAGATATCTGTGAATCTCAGTTTAATCACAGAGAAGCTCACGCAACATGTTGTTTTTCTGGATAATCTTAAGTTTGCTTCACAAGAATGTCTGTAAGTGATGCTTCACCTTTATATTTTTGCTATAAGATACAAATTAATCATTTTCGAGTTTTATCTGCAGTTAATGTATTTATACATGTCTTTGTATTATTCATTATATTTTTATTGGAACTGTTTTGCCACCGACTTTCGAAACAACAACAAAAAACAAAACAACAGCGTAGAATTTTATAGTGTTCGATTAAACACATTTGCTTCAGTTTCGTCAACTTACATTCCTAATAAAAAAAAAGTAGAAAAAACGTTGATGGCTAAACATTTAAAATATTTTTACAGTATGAACTAAAATGACTATATATATTGTTGCATGCATAATTGAGAAATATGATTTCGGCTTCAATATAAACACATATAACTGTTTAAACGTGGAAAATCCCGCTCCACAATTCAAAAAAGTTAGACAATGCGTTGATTATTTATAAAAAATTATAAATTAAAACGAATACGCCAATAAATCTCGTTCTCGTATACAGAATTTCGAGAGCCTAATATAATATTACCGTCACAGAAATAATTAATTTTCTAATGTCTTTGTATCAGATATTTTAGGAGCTTTCCTTTAAAACGGCGTGTATTTATCTCACCGTTTCTTTGCGATAGCATGGACACTGTTTCTCAATATAAGCATCTGTCATGTTTAAACGAAAATTTGTAAATTTTTAACAGCTCTATTTGCTCGCATTGCGTTATACATTGTATCGGATTAATTAAAATGTGTATGTATGGCGTAATATTTTAAGATCACCAAGTCAGAATAACAAAAGATGTTGAATCCTATAAACCTCTACTTTCACCATCGGATTGCTTAAATGTAAAGTTGATGAATGTTCAAAATAAAGTACATGAATTTTAATATCTGCGTTTTGTTGACTCTTACTTTTTATTAAGTTACACAAAGTATTAGTATTGGATTTTAACATTACACCTGATTACATCAAGAATAGTGCCCTAACCTGATTTGATAATTTTATGTTGGTGGGTTAAGTTGTTTTTCCTGTCATATAAGTTTGGCAATAATCCATAGTTTTTAAAGCTAAAAGTGTTAACCCCTATCCATAGGTGGAATACTAATATTATAATTTCATTCTATAAAACTTTGATTTGCCTTTTTATTCCTAAAGAAGGTGAAAAAAAGTGTAAAATAATCATAATTAATAACAATCAAGTGGTTTGAATGTATGTTTTAGCACTGGTTATTTTAAATGCTTTGATTGGTATACTATCAATTGTATTTATAATTTTAAAGTTATATTCAAATATATTATAAATTAAATCAAAACATCGTTGAAATTTCTTTAGAAATTATAAAAAAAGTTCTAAAAAGTATGTTTTTATGAAAAAGGTGGGTAGGATAACATGACACGCCAAAAATGAAAGCGTAAAAAAACAACAAAATATTTTTTTTACATTTCAGGCCCCTTTCGGGAAACCCCATTTATTTATTATACTATTACACAGATATTACATTTTCATATTACTTTAGAACATTGTTTCATATGATATTCAATTCATGACGATTTGTACATGTTCATGTAACAGAGCAAATACAACACAAACGGGAACATGCAAAATGCAAAACAGACATGAAATGATGTAACAGTGGAATAAATGGGGAAAACACAAAGACTAAAAGTTAAAAAAAAAATGAAGAAAAAAAAGAGAAGAAAAGAAAGAAAACAAAAAGAAAAGAAAAAAACAACAAGAAACTAAAAAAAACATTTTGATCAGGAGTCTCAAACAATAACAAATAAGTTGTGCACATCCTATAAATACTTTTTGTTGAATTAAAATACTTTTATAAGATATAATTGTCTCAGAATTTTGTCAGGACTTAAAAAAGGACAACAAATTTTTAACCCAAATAATTTCAAAATATTTCTGAAATAAATCATTTTTGTCATTTTTGAAAGAAATGTATTTCATTGTCGTTAGTTATTGTTTTATGTATACCTTAAAGAGTGGGAGTGTTAATGAGTTTCTGCAATTATCCTTACATTTCGATTTGTATACGTAGTATTTTATAATAAAGAAGCGTAACTACAAAATATTTCTCAAAATAGATCAAGTCAAAGCTGTCATATATTAATTTATCAAACTTATTTATGACAATTCATAAACAATTAAAACAGCTAACTATCTTAGAAATGAAAATAGTCCCATTTTTATAATTGTTTATATTTTTGTCATTGCCATTTTTTCTAAATGATCTAGCGCCAAAAAGAGCCCTCGGTACTCTTTCGGTCAATTTCTGTTCATTTTACATTGGTCCAAAATAACAGCATATTTATTTAAAAATGAACCACTTATAATAAGTATCGGACATCCTTAAAATCATTTATTGAAATTGGCAGCGATGATAACGGATTTCCAAAGAAAAAGCGAAGGCTGGCAAATGATTGCGAGATTTTGGGAATGCATCGAGACTTAATGCGATCCTTCTCGAAAAGGATCAGTGTTAACATAATTAGTTTAAAAATAATTGGTTTAAAAGACAGTTACATAAAATAATATCCATTTTGAAGAAAATAATCTGTAAATTTATGAAATTGTATACTTATTCATCAAAAATTGCCATTAGGGACAGTTAGACACCTACAGCAAGGAACAACGTAATTTATAACAAAAAAGTAATGTTTTCCCAATCACCGAAACTTATACCAGGTTACAGGTTTCTGCAATTTATTACGAGCTCTAGCTCGGGTGGCTTCGCGACCCCAGCGTCAAGCTTGTCCTCCGGTCGCAAGAATGCCCATTCAAAATAGGCTAAAACAGATGTTCCCGACTTTTGCGCTGCTTACCGGTTGTACAAAGCATAAGGCAATGTAAACACGGGAAAAAATCCTGACCGGTAAAAAACTTACGGCAAAGTATTGTTTTGACGAATTTTGTTTATTTGTCCTATTTTTATTAATGGCGAATTGAAAATATCATTTAAGATTAAGCCTTATTTTTGTAAGCAATAACATAACAATTATTTTAAGTCTAGCATTTTGGAAAGCTAGAAACAAATAGTAAGTTTAGAGAGTAGGTTGTCGTTCCTTGTAACCAGGGTGTTTAAGTATTTGCCTACCAGATTTTACACAAATGAATGCAAATATATGGTACGCCGGTGCTACCTCTATGTGATCATGGTCTTAGACTGTCACGTCATATGCTACGACAGTTATCATCGTTAGTATGGATGATTGAAAAGGAAAGAATATCAAAATCTTCCTAACGAAAAAAATGCAGTTCCATCAAACTGCATAAATAACTCTTATCAATGTATGTTTATTTTATATACCTTAAGAAAAGTACGAACAATTAAGAAAAATAGTTTGACCTAACAATAATTATGGATATGAAAGCTTGTGGATAAACAAATGACAGATATCTTCACTGTCTTTCATTCAAACCAAAGAAACCCAAGCAATTTTAAATGTAACTGGTGAACCATTTTTTGAGTTAAAGTAAAAGTAGTTGAAAGTAGTCCCAGTCTATAACAGAGGTGAATGTAATGAGCCGAGAGTGTTAGAGAGTGAGAATGATGAAGTTATCTTAAGAAATACATAAAATGTAGGGCAAAGTTTTTTCACTTCAGACGTTAGTTTGATCCAAAACGGTCCAAATTCAGAGAAAAAAAAAGATCTTATTGAAATGATTTTATTCTAAAATATTTCTAAGGTTGTAACTATTGTGATTGCAACGTCTGTATAAACTTTTCATCAGATCTCGTGATAATCGCCGAACCCAGCTTACTTGAAAACGCCTCTGGGCGCAAAAACACAGTTAAAAAGTGCGAGTCGCCGTAGGATGTGTCTTTTCGATTTACAGCAGGGCGACAGTCTGAAACAGTTTTCACGAGCCAACAACGGCGTTTCATACTAATATCCTATTTACGAGCCTCGTTTTGGAGTGTCTGTTTTTTTTTAAAACGAACATCTTCAGACGTACTGATCGCCTTTGCGAAAGCAGAGCGTCTGAATGATTGGGACTAGGCCGTTTTAAACTCGGGAAATCAAGATGAAAACTATTGAATGGTTACTAAGCTTATCAGTTGATTATTGAGCATTCAATTTCAACGGAGCATGAGGCCCTGTGACGGAAAAATCAGATCCATGGTAAAGCTTTTCCTGAAAAGAAGATTAAGGCTGGCGAAAACCAACTTTTAAGTTAAAGTAGAGACAGCTTTCTTTAGTACAATAATTACTAGAATGATTCCAAAAACACTCACCAGTTGTCGATATGGCTCAAATCCTCTTAGTTATAGAGAACGCTCCAATCGCAGTTGGAATGACGTCATAATGTGCCCCCACGTGATCACTTTCTCGCCTTTGGCCTTTGGGATTGAGCTGGGAGCCAGATAGTCCGGTCCACCAGTCTCTGTTACCACACTCCTCCCCATTTATTTAACAAGCATTCCTCCTCCCCTTGGGTTAGCTGGTGCCTGTAGTGGTCACGGTCTAGGCGCGCGGCCGGCCAAACTGCATCACATCTCCAGAGAGTCGGCCGCCCCCCCCCCCCCCCCTGCCCACGACCCTTGCCTGTCGGTCGTGTTGGTAGTGGCAGTCGATAATATTTGGATTGCCATCCCGGAACCCTGCACCCTTTACCAGTGGGCCCTACCCTGGGCCTCCAGATATATACCCACCGCGGTAGGAACCCCCCACCCCCGTTGCCCCGCCGGACCCGCTACTCCGGCCGCAAACTGGACGGAGATTCGCGTGCGCGACAGAGAACGGGGGCGCGCTCCACTGCGACTAACATCACCGCCACCTTGGTATTCGGGATGGGTCTCTGACCGCCCCGGAGCCCTCCCGCACACATTCCGACTAGAACCTTCGCTGCCCGCCGAGATCAACACCGGTGTTCTGAAAAAGCCCTTGTCCAGGATCCCCAACTTGGGGCCCAAGACGGGGTTTAGCCCGTCCCGAGGCTCCCCCGGAAGGCAACCCTGGACCACCCTCAGCACTCAGCCTGGGTACCGGTCCTAGAGGTCCGGGGCGGTGTTCTGCCCCCCCCCCTCCGCAAGTTCCCTGGGAGCCCCTTTCTGCGATCCTCCTCCACCCCGGGACGTGTGCCCACTTACCCATAGTCCCGAGTACTCTGGCCCGCTGACACTCGGGGTGGGGAAGCACATAATGGCGAGCATCGCCCTCCAGTGGCCTAGCATCATGGGCCCGGATACGGGGGGAAGAGAAGGACTGACGTCCACCACGAACCCATTGCCCTTGCCAATCGCTCAGAATCCTCGCACGCCTCTGTATATAGCGGGGCATAAAAGGGGATGTGCCCCGACCGGTTGATCCCACGGCAGAGCCCCTCCGCGAATTTAAATCGGCCCCCCGTATAGGATCTCCCCTCACACGCTGCCTCGCAACTCGTTCAACCGTGGTGCTTCTGTTAAAGCAGGATGGTAGGTGCCGGCGAGAGTGCTGCCTATTCCCCAGAAATTCCCCGCCTCCCGGGAAAGGCCAGGGACGCTCGGTCAGCCTTTTTTCTTGCCCCCACAAAGCTCTGAACAGCTGGCTCAAAATTTCGTCCCTGGTCAGTGAAATCTAGGGCAGCCGAACCTGCTACATAACTCATTTACTGCCGCCCGTGCTGTCACCTCTGCGGTCAGAGACGGCAACGGAACAGTCTCTCGTCACTTGGTGAATTGATCGACCATCACCAGGATCACCTCTTTCCCTGAGGTGGTCATGGGCATTGGTCCCATAATATCAACGTGCATCCTTTGCGTGGGCGTCCCGGCGTGATAGTTGCGCATCTCATCGTGCGCCATCCGACCCCCTTTCTTGTTTTGCGCACACAACTTACAAACCTGCACGCAACGTTCCACGTCTGCTCTCATCCCGAACCAAAGAAACTTCTCCCTAACCTTCTCAAGGGTTCGATCTCGGCCTGGATTGCCTGCCAAGGGCAAGTCGTGGAGAAGGGACAACAAAAAAAACCTAGGGACTACCACTCTTAAATACCACGACTCCACTTCATTCATATGAAGGACCCCTTTTACATGTACTAATGACAGACCAGCGGCTCATCCGATAGAATTTCGAGGCCGGGCTTAATAGGGGCAGCTATCAATCCACCGGGCCAACTGGCCCTAAGAATATTTAAACCGCATCAGCCATGTCAGACGTTTGTGGTCAGTTCTCACAGTGAAAGGGCGTCCAAGCAGATAATGATGGTACTCCCGGGTTTACCGGACCACTGCCAACAACTCCTTCCCATTGGTGCAATACCGCCGTTGCTCCTTAGCGAGCGCTAAGCTTCCTTAAGCCACGACCCTTTCACAGCCATCTTGTATTTGGAAAAGCTCCGCTCCTATGACTGTTTCGCTGGCATCGGTATCCAGAATACCGAAAATTGGGTTATTTTCGCGATCGAAATTTTCGCGATTTTGCCATAATTTACATTTTCGCGGTTGTAATTTTGGCGAATTTGCACCCGCAGAAATTAATTTTCGCGTTTTTACTGTTGCACGGAATTCATTTTGCTTTAGTTCTTGTAATCCGGTACCAACAAATGTGCCTGTTTTATCAAACTGTTATAAACTAATTTGCCCGTAGCATAATTGACATCCGTTTTAATAACAGTGGTGTTAATGTTTCTATCGACGAAAAATTGAGCGTGACCACCGCAGACAGGCCTATAGACGTATATGAAGCGATAATAAGCCGTATGCCCGCTCAGGCGATTATAATACCTTATCAAACAGCTTATGTAACGCTCATCTGCATGGTTTGTAAAGGATAGTATAAATGCAACAAATTTTGTAAGTATAAATTTATCCCTTCCCATGATTTGAAGCTCGTCATGAATCAATACTAATGGTTTCGGCTCCCGAACCGTTAATTGTATCCCGTACTTATTTGATCTGCCCGAAGAAATTTCTAAATGTGTGCACAATGGAATATACTAGATTAACCTAGAACGGCAGTTTCAATCAAGCGTACCATAATGTCTCGCTATATAGTGCACTTCGCGAAAATATGTTGGGATTTTTTGGCGTTCATTATTTTAGCGAATTTACGACGGTCGCGAAAATAGAGAAAATATTATGCTCGCGAAAAAAACCATTATGCGGTAAACTCTCCCCCGGACCTGGGCAAGGCCAGCACCGGGGGATTTGTAAGGGCCTCTGAGCATTTCAAAGGCACACTGCTGATTTGGCCCCCATTTGAAAGCCTTTTTCCCCGTTACAGCTTATAGGGGCACGACAATTTCGGCGAACCCCATAACAAATCACCGATGGTAATTTGCAAGCCCTAGGAACCGCTCAATGTCATGGATGCTTGTCGGGACGGACTATTCACGGACCACCTCTATATCCTGGTTGCTCATTTCTAGCGAGACTTTCCCCACCAAGCGCCCCAGGGACTCAACCCTGTTACGAAAAAAACTCACCTTTGCGAGTTTTTAGCTTGACCCCAATTTCCCGGAACCGGGCGAACACCTCCCTTAGATTTCTCATAATGGTCATGAGAAGTGGCGCCAACCACCAAAATGCCGTCCAAGAATGCTAGGACAATTTTCCAGGTCAAACCTCTCAGTACCAAGTTCATAGCCCAAAGTACCAGGGGCATTACACAACCCAAACCCCATCCGCACGTGCTGGAATAGCCCGTGCTTAGTAAGGAAGGCCGTCTTGGGACGACCCTCCTCCCGGATATAGATCTGCCAGTATGCAGTTTGCGTCCAACTTACTAAACCAATTATTTCCAGACAGGGTATCAAGGCAACCATCCACCATTGGCAGTGAGAACAGGGCTGAAGGTTATAAAGCTGAGATTGGAAACCAGTCTCAAATCTCAAGCATCTGATTGGCTGAAATGGCGACCAGTCGCCATTTCAGCCAATCAGATGCTTGAGATTTGAGACTGGTTTCCATGCTCAGTTTTATAACCTTGGGCACAGATCTTTCACCGTGACGGCATTCAGAGCCCGATAGTCTATACACCATCGAACTGTACCGTCACATTTTCGGATAAGCAGAGGCGCGGAGGCCCACTCCATGGTCGAGGGTTCTATTACCCAAGCCTCAAACATTTTAGTCAGATGACCCTCCTTCTCTTCCGCAAACCCCAACGGGGTGCGCCTCATCCGCTGTTTGATATAGCGGGTGCCCTCAATATCGATTGCGTGTTCCACCCCTTTAAATGTTCCCAAATCAAGATAATGTTTTGCGAACACATCTGAGAACTCCAAAATCAGTTCGTAGTATAACCTTAACTTTTCCTCCCCTAACTCTAGGAAATTCCCTATCTAATAAGCACCGAAGGTGATCTGGAACCTCCTTAGTCTGGAACTGTTCTTCTCCCAGCCCCTCAGGTTCCAGCCCATCCCCCTTCAGCCCGCAACGTGCTACGCTCCTCGGTGTCTCTAGCACCGAGTCAAAAACTCCTCCAGGTTTCTCAGCCGTACCAAAACATTGACCCTTTTTCAGTACATGATAATTATCTATTCACTACTGCTATCAGAACCCCTTCTGACAGAGGACCCATACAGGGTACGGGGTACCACTACCCTCAGTCCCGTCTTGGGCTCAATCATAAAAGGCTTAGATCCCCCTTTGTTTTACAAGCAATCATTTTCACCGAATTCGGGGAACTACCGCCCGTTTCCCCACGACCATCTTAGATATCCGACATGTTTGGTTCGAACCCCGGCCAAACATCAATTGCATGCTCCAAGCCCAAAAATCCAAGGTCTCATTTCTAGTATTTACAACTGCCATTTCCCTGTTGCTGAAGTAAATTCCCCAAAGCATGTCGTCCTTTTTTGGGGCAACATAAAACTTTTCATTAAAATATCTGCCCCAAATCCTTTATTTCACAGGCCCTACAATAGAGCCATTCATGGCCATATCCTCCCGCCCCCATCAATTAATGTATTTTGTAAACTTGGGGGCCGCCCCTTAAGGGACCCGAATAAGCGGTCCGAAATGAGGGTTTTCTCGCTTCAAAATTTGAACCATTTAACCTCACCCCCACCTTGCAGGTGCCCACCGAGCGGAGACTTGAATGCAAGGAATAGGCTCGAACATGAGCCGACCTATCACTTTTTCCTCAGGCCCGTCTCCGGGTCAACATCCCCTTTGCACCCAATCACCCCCTCCACATCAATTGGGATATTTTAGGCCGACTTATCATAATCATCTGGCTTTGAGTCCTTGGGGCCACCCGCGGGTTCTTTACCGATTTCCACCCACCTCAACCTCCATTCCCTGGGTACCTACTTCTCCTAACTCCCTTACCCGGCTAGGGTCCACTCCACACCATCACATCCCCCCTCACTTAAGCCACCACTAATAATTCACCCGGGATTTGCCTAACTTGTTTATCCAAGTTAGCCTCCTCTTTAAAGGTTACCCTTCTGTCAGATGGCCCACCCCTTGGGGTACGTTTGGGATACTCCCTTTTGAAGTACCCCAACGCAAAGAAAACAACCTGCTGGGGACCGTGGCGGAGACCCTCGTCCCGATAACGGTGAACGCGACCCGGGCGAGACCCGAGATCTCATCTGCATCTCAGACAAGGAGGCCATCATACTCTTATCCAACTCTTTCAAAGTGGGGGAGTCACCATCCGACTTGAGGCTATTAGGCTCACTGCACGGCCCCCATTGTTACTACGGGGCGTCATAGCAGTTGGCCTGCAGGCTCAGAAGTGGGGCTTTTCCCTTTACCCAGGGTTTGGGCCACCCGCACAGCTGGTCCCAGGCTATCCGGCCGTTGGGGCATCCTCATGGCCCAGGGTGAATCAGAGCTAGGGAGTGTCTGACGCTTCATTGATTGGTGATTATGCTGGTACCATTAAATCTTATCCAAGGCCTCTTCTACTGTGTGTGGTCGGAGGTTACACACCTGCTCCCCCAACCAAGGCATCAGCCAGCCCTTGGCACACACGCAAAATTACCTGCGATTCCACAAAGTTTTCCAGAAGGTGGGGAAATGCCTTCAAAGCAAGCTTCATTCTGAACGGCATTTTGAAAACACAAACAGGACGTCTATGGGAGGTCATTGTCCACATTCCGCGTCTCCAACCGCTGGAGTAGAGAAGCATAACAAATGACAAGATTTTTTTCAGATGGTCTGCGGCTTTGCCGGTGACCACCCAGCACAGTTGATCTAGACACTGCTCATCCCTCCAAGCGCTCACCTTGGCAAATTTCTCAAATTTCTGTTGGAAAATCTTCTAACTGAAACTGCCATCCAATTGGATCCTTTTTAGGAGCTGGCCCAATCGTAGGAGTTGCTGGTTAGGTTGGGCACCCTTCCCTGCTCCCGGACCACCCTTAATGCACCCCCCGGTACACAGGTTGTTCAAAACGCGACATCCCAAAAACTGGGGGTATCCGCCCCCAACTATTCTCGATTGGCCAGCTTCTTTGAGAGCCCCACCTCCCAACTCCGTTCGCAAGGTGGGGTCAATCCCGACCTGGAGTTACTATCCTCCCCCATCAGGTTGTGTCGTCTTACTTGAATTGAATCCGGTTCTCACTAGAGAGGTTCGACTTCACAGACCGCTTAACCGACTTTGCATATCAATTATGTCCGACCTACTGACTGGTACACCCCTATACTCAGGGTCTACACCTATAATATTTCTGTCATTGATCTGGTCTAACCACTCCAGGTATTGGCGCTGGTCATCCCGGCCACTCCTACCGTTACCCATTTGCATATCATATTTGGGTCCATCTCGAGACTGGGGTCTACACCGACTAGAGTCTACATCCCTACCTAGCGAACCAGCCTGCGCCTCACCTACCGGATTCAGAGATCTACTAGGCCTTTCAAAACCCTGATCTTACTTTGGACAATTTACCCTGAGTAGGGTCTACAGTACCCCTACGAATATCCCACCCCAGGGTCCATCCTTGCTAGGGGCCAACGAGCACTCATCCTGGGATCTTTACGGTTTAGGCTCCATTAAGAAATTATTCATTTGTCGGCCTCCACTAAAATCTACTGCTATGTTATCTGTACCACTGGATCGGGGTCGACAGCCGGATGGATCCGTCCCAGGGTCTACCCTTGAAAATCCAGCCTGACTGTCCCCCGTTCTTACATTACCCGGGTCTACACCCCTTCGTTGCTGAGTTAATGTGCCCCGTGCACATATATCACTAATCCTATCTCTTAGCCAATCAAATCCCACTGGCTGCACCCCTGAACGATTACTTTATGTGGTTGGGGGTTTTTTTGTTGCAAAAGGGGTGCTAAACACTGGACCAGCTAGATTCGCGCTTTCAGCCCACATTTTATTGTAAAAAGACATAACCCATTGAGTTATTTTCGCTGGAGCGGAGCCATTGGGGTGCCGCTTGACGAGGTAAGTAGTGCGGATCTTTCAGCATGGTGCTGGCCCTGATCCTCCTTGCCTTTAAATAGAGTCCTGCTGGCTGCGTTGTTCTCCGTGGAAGGTCGGGCTGGTGTCCCATCCCTCTACGGTGAAAACACGACTTTCTTGACATGCGACAATTTCTTTTTCAAGAACTCCACTTCAAGGGCCAAATGTTTGGCTGCGCCCCACGGGTCCGAGGTAGTCGGGTCCTTGGGGGTGTCCTTCAGACATTCCGACCTTTCAAAGTTAAAATAACCAATCAGTTTTTCATAATCCTTCAGGGAGTGTACATACCTGAAGCTGAATTTTGTTATGTTTCCATGCCTCTAATGGAACTTGATTATCTCCTCTGCCCCTTTGGCCCCAATTCCCGCGACCCCCTTAAGCTCCTCCACCCCTTCCAAATTTATTTTTATTAGATCTGAGGGGCCTACGCTCCTAATAAGGGAGCTAGGACCCGACCCACCCACAATGTTTAAAATGGATCAAATCTGGTACTGGTAACGTTTACTTGACACATGCTAATATTGAGTTCCGCTACACCCGGGACAAAACTGCGTGGGAAATAGGTTTGGCCGTGACACATGAAACGAGGCTGGGAAACAGATGCCGCGCCAGCTCTGGATGGTGTCCCTTCAGTTTCACAGAATAGAAGTTAAGACAGGCATCTAGCATCTTTTTACGACGAGTTACCGCAACAAATATAACATTAAAAGGAATTTAACACGGGAGTTCATACTAAACCTACTCCCGTCACGCGCCCCATATTTTAAGCAGTTGTAGTTTCGAATTGTAAATATGTTTTGTGTTGTGTTTTGTTTGCAAATAAAGTCGATCACAAATAGTTCTTACATCGTCGTAAAACCACGATACGGATATATTATTTTAAGTCTTTTTGTTTAAATATGCGTTACTTGGTCGGTTACATAAATTTCATTATAGAGCGGACAGCACTTCAGCCATTCTAAGCGGTTTACACTGGCAGTTAAGAATTATTTTAAGAATGAGAGAAGGCCGCACTAGATACATGTATATTATAACTGATCGAAAACAAAGGGGACTTGCAAGGCATGGGGACCTGGAGGGCACAGGGCTAAACATGTTCAGCCCCAGAGTCCTCTCATCCCAAGACAATAAAGCATTGTCAAACATATTTGGCTGTATATATAAATTAAATCACAAAGAACAATAATATACAAAAGAGCACTTTAATTCACAAAAGAAACAGAAGAATTTTAAACGCGAAAGTCGATCGGAAGATTATAAACCGGTGTCGTCACAAGATGGCGATCCCGCGAGATCTCGTGCAAGAAAATGGCGGACCCGCGGGATCTTCACCAATATGGAGGCCACGCGAGATCTCGAAATTTCCACAAAAACTAATAAAATATATAATATTCACAAAACGAAGTGGCCAAAAGTTTAAAAATAAAATAAAATTTCATACAAAAATATCAATAACTAAAAATAAAATAATGGCCAGCCGATCGCCGGGTGAACCACGTTTGTGACCCGACAACGTCTCTTGGCGGCTTCACGGACGATAAACCGCCAAGACAAGGCTTTCTTGCAAAGGGCAGGACCGTTCGGGATCAAGTCCCACCGAATCTGGACGAGATCCTTAATATGTATTACAAACATAAAACCACAACGATCAATCCAACCAAATTTCCCCAACCCCACCCGTCCCATGAATGGAGCTAGTTCCTGGAAAAATGAACAAATAACCCGATATCGGTAAGAAATGGCTCGTTGCCAGTAAAGTCGAGACAGTTGACTTTAGTACAAGAATTACTAGAATGATACCATAAACAAACACCAGTTGTCGATATGGTTCAAATTCTCTTAGTTATAGAGAACGGTTCAAGCGCAGTAAATCAGTATGGCAGTAGCAGTTAGAATGACGTCACGACGTGACCCACGTGACCACTTTCCCGCCTTTGGGATTGAGCTGGGAGCCAGACAGTCCGGTCCAGGTTGGTCCGTCAGTCTCTGTCGCTACCCCAATGTGAAGTTGAATTGTGAAATGAACCTCGCGATGTTCCGTGACTGACACTGACTGAGCTTAGCGTAGACCAGCTCCACAATTCAGTTTTGTATAAGTTTTTCGTCTCTGGTCATGTTCGGCATTCGGACATGTGAGCACATTGCAGTCGGAGATATTTTCTGTGAGAGTGAATAGCTGAAACTGAACACGAGGTATGAGATTTCTTTTATAAATTCTACCATATTCCTCCCCATGTGTAGATCCAGATCATCCGGCACATCCGTGCCATCAGGATCTGCACTGTCCGCTTTATGATTCATTAGGTTTAAACCCCCGGTGGCAATTTGATTTGCCACTGACCGTTCCAAGACGGTAACCCCTCGGGTTCTCATTCTTGTTAATTGTTTGTGGTGTCTTTTTTGAAAATGATAATTTTAATAACCATGCTTTCTCCCTCTCTCTTCTTCTTGACTGTGAAGGAAGGCTGTTTTTTTCTAAATGTGGCGATTCCTGATATCCATATTTCACCTTTTTTTCTGACCAAAAAGTGACCAGTGCAGATCCTGATCAGATGGCGTGGATGTGATCTAGATCTACACTGGTTGCGGATGTATAAATATGGAGGAAATAGTTAAATTGCATGGATTTTGATGGTAGATTAAGCTCAAAGCACTCCAGAATTGCCCATGGCCATAGCTGATAAATTTTGTCTGGTTGATGATTGTTTTTCCAGATTTACCATACATTATAAAGAAAATCGCTATCACTGAAATTAAAAAATATAACTGTTGTGCTCTTTCGCACTGGTAAGTTGGGTTTGCCCTAAAAAAGACACAAAGAGTTTCCTTTCAAAATATATTGTTTTAATGTAATTTACTTCTTGGAATCCAAATTCGAAGTGCTCGAAATCGATATACATAAATGTCAATTCTAATCAACATTTTTTATATATCATGTATAAAGTGCATATGTTTAACCAATTAATATATTTTTCAATTATATAGTGTGTTTTTTTAATTACTTTAAATACAATAATTCCCGTAAATGTTCTAAATATAAATCTTAGTGAATAAGACGCTTGGTGTTTTCAAGCGTTATATTGACACTAAAATTCTTACACGATATTTATCAGGAATATTTCGTGAATCGTACAAAATCTGTATTCTTTTAATGCGTTAACCAATTAATAATTTTATTACTTAAATCTCTACAAAATTTAACAACAAATAGCCAGATAATTAAACAAAAACGTTTTCCTTCTTTCCAAATTGCTTTTCCGAGAATTCATAAATGACCTAATTATTGAATTAAACCTAAAGAGCCAAAATCACGCTTACTGCACTATAGTCTTTTGAATCTTACTTGTAGTTCTATAATGATTTCGTACCATTTACAGTTTTAAAACATATTTATCTTTTAAACGTTATTTAACTGTTTTTATGCCCCTACAAAGTGGGAGGCATATAGAGTTGCACTCGTCCGTCCGTCCGTACGTCCGTCCTTATGTCCCCAAATCCTGTGGCATCAACTCCTCCTAAACTATAAGGCGGATTTCTTTCAAACTTGCACAGATGATCAAGCAGGATGTGTAAATGATCGTAAAGAAAGGATTTTTTCCTGCGACCATTTTTACCAGAGTTATGGCCCTTTGTTAATTTCAGTTATAAAATCTTTTGGCGTCAACTCCTCTTAAACTACAAGGCAGATTTCTTGCAAACTTGCACAGATGATGAAGCAGGATGTGTAGATAATCGTGAAGAAAGGATTTCTTCCTCCGACCATTTTTACTAGAGTTATGGCCCTTTGTTATATTCATTAATTAAATCTTGTGGCGTCAACTCCTCCAGAACTATAAGGCAGATTTCTTGCGAACTTGCACAGATGATGAAGCAGGATGTGTAGATAATCGTAAAGAAAGGATTTTTTCCTGTGACCATTTTTACCAGAGTTATGGCCCTTTGTTAATTTCAGTAATTAAATCTTGTGGCATCAACTCCTCCTAATCTAGAGGGCAGATTCCTTGCAAACATGCACAGATGATGAAGCAGGATGTGTAGATGATCGTGAAGAAAGGATTTTTTCCTGCACTATTTTTACCAGAGTTATGGCCCTTTGTTTTTTTAGTAATGATATCTTGTGGCATCAACTCCGCATTTACTTTTGGACAGATTTCTTTCTAACTTGCACACATGATCAAGATGGCTGGGTAGATTATCATAAAAAAGATTTTTTTCTGCTGCCATTTTACCACAGTTATGGCCCTTTGTTTATTTCACTTACAAAATTTTGTGGCATCAACTTCACATTTTCTATTTGGCTGATTTCTTTCAAACTTGCACAGATGATTAGGCATGATGTGAAGATTGTTGTAAAGGACATTGTCTTGCAACAATTTTCACCACAGTTATGGCCTTTTGTTTATGTTAGTTATTAAATTTTGTGGCACTTACTCCTCATTTACTAATCATGATCACCACATGTTGTTAATACCTGGTACAAAATTTTATAACAAATGTTATTGCAGCAGTGGGGGCATCAGTGTCCTGTGGACACAGTCTAGTTTAATATCATTTTCTGTGTTTTTCTATGAAAACAACTAAACATACACTAATAATATTTACATATAACACAAACAAGCTTTACTTAGTTAATAAACTCTACCTTAACTTAAAATGTTTCTTATGCAACAATTTAAGTGTTTAAACAAATAAAGTATTTTAATCAACTTACCTTAAAAGACACAAAGAATTTCCTTTCCAAATATAATGTTGTGTAAATTAATGTTATTTACTGTGTGGAATCCAAATTCAAAGTGATTCCTACTGGAAAGGAACTGCTAATTCAATTGTTGCACTGCAACCAATGACCAATCAAAATAATTGTTACAAAAATATATAAGATTAATTAAAATTTTGACCAATCAAAATTAACGCCGAAATTCTGAAGACGCTGTAAAATTCCAGCCCCTGGACCGAATCCACAAGGGCGTGTCATAATTGCGTCTTAGGATGCCGTTTATGGCTTCAAAGGCCGAAATCTGCATAAGTAATTAAGAAAAGGGATAATCTAATAATATGTCTGTCTGACATCTAAAAGTTTCTTTGTTCAATAAAGGTTTAAGCCGCTGACTTGATTAGATTACGATCTTAGTGAGTTGCCAAAATTTTCCATGAATTCTGTCATCACAATATCTTTATGAAAATAAAAATGCAAAACCTTTTTAATTTAATTTTTTAACTTAAAACAACCTTTGCAAATTTAAAATCTCTTAAGTTACTCTTTTGACTTAAACTCAAAATACCACATAAAATGAAAAACAAAAATACCCAAAAGTTTAGTGCATTACATAAGATTTGAATATGCTAACTGAAACATTTAATGACGAAAAAGTTTAATGGTATTCAGTTAAAAGGGCAAGTTTATTGAGCATGTTAATGTAAGGGTAATTTAACAGTAATTCAATGAAATCGGCATGACTTGGAGTTTTAAGTCAGAATATTAGAAGACAAACATTTTTTATTTACTTGTGACCTTATAATTAATTATAAATTGCAAAATTAAAAATACCCTTTTTGCAATAACTTTTATTTTTTAATATTTATTCATGATAATTGTAAAGTTACTGACTAAATGAACTTTACAGATTGTGAGTTAATGGTTTATAGGCCTAAATGACTGAAATTTCAGGTTTTAGAAATAATAATATCATCAGTTAGTAGTAATTTAGACCAGAAAGCAGACTTCATTTACTATGAATTTCATATCATCATATCTTTTCATATATCTTACAACATTCAAATAACAGTTATTGTTTATTTTGGGAATTTAAAGTGTCATATTATTACCATATTTCTGTCATGTGCACAATTCAACATGATGATTTTATGATAAAAATATTTATGTGAGAGGTATATTAGGTATAATCAAATGCACCATTAACAAGGTGTCTGTTTTATTTTTGCACTATTGTTAAGATGCATGTGATCACTAAATTTATTCTGCTTAAAAATAAAAAAATCAATGCTTTTTCAATTATTTAAATTGCTAAAACAAAAAATGTAAATTGCTTTGTAGAGGAAGAAAACCATTTCTTACCATGTTAAGTGGATTTTGCTTGCCTCTTTATGTGAAATTCTTAAAAATATTTGGATCTGCTTCTCTTAAGCTGGACTTTTATCCTAAAAAATGGAAGTTCCACTATACTTAATACAAAGAATTTTTGTGTGTTTATGTTTAAGCAATTGTAACAGTAGAGAAGTTCACATTTTTAATATATGGAAAAGTTTTAAGAGAAATCTACCTATTTTACAGTAGTTTTGCCTTCATCACTGCAATTGAAATATAAAATCCATAAAATACCATCTGGAATAAGTTTTAGAATTTGATATTCATATTTTCCAGTCTATAAACCCCAGGTATAAAATACTAAGCAGACAGAGATCCAAAAGTTGTTACTGATAAAGGCTTTTTAATATGCAAACATTTATTGCCAATATATCATACGTTTTCTACACTAATCTGAGTTCTTTTAACATTGGTATCATACATTTTAAAAAATGACAACCAACATTTTTAATGCATGATTTGATTGACAACCACAATTCATTTGGTAATGAAAATAAATATAAAGGAAGATTTTTTTCAGATCAGTTACTAACATCTATAAAGGAGTGTTACAGATGGATAATCAGACTACATGTTTATGTTAAATTTATTGAGAATTTTTCATCTGTTTTGGACCAATAACAGAACTATTATTCAACTTAATGACTAACTCTATCATGCAAATTCAAGTAACTCTGCTCAAACATGTACCATTTTGTAATTTTTTTGCATACAGTATCTATAGCTTCATAATCAATGTTACAAATAACTGAAAATTCCTTTGACATGGCATGCCTGGAGATTTTTTCAAATGATTTGGTACAAATATCCCCAAAATGTAGATAATGAATAACACTTCATATTTAAGTCTCAATGTGATGTAAATGCTAAGTAAATGAAAATAGTACTTTTTAGGTCTAGATTATAACTTAATGCATTTACATGTATATACATTTTTAATAGCATGGCATAATTTTCTGTGTAAATGCAAGTTACAAATCCAAGTGTTACCAAGGTAACATACTAAAAAAATAAAATTTCGTTTTCAGTCAATAAAATATTAATTATCATACACAATGTGATGTAGTTTAAGCAAGAAGTCTAAAGGTTGTGTTTTACACGTTAACAAAAACCCATTGATTTTCATAAAATCATAAGATTTGAAGTAAAAGTCAAAATGCCAGTTGTGCAGCTGAATTCGGGGAAAGTTGATGCAGACTTAAACTATTTCAAAAAATTATAAATATCATGAACGAGTAGTCTAACGGATGTTGGGCACATTTTAAAAATAGTTTGGCCAAACGCATGACATAATTAATCATTATCCGGGATTATTTAAGCTAGAGCTCGATAAGAAGCAGTGCCTTAGTTAATATTATCCTGTTTCTTTCTTTTAGATGCTGGATGTGATACTGACAAAATTCTTGAACTCGGTGACCTGAGTTTAAGAGATACTTCGAAGGTCTGGAATCCATCGAAGTCTGTATTTCCTTGGACAAGTGACCATGAACTTGTTAATGGATGGTATTCATCAGTGCATAATGGCTGGCAGTATGTGATGACACACTCAAAAACTGTACTTGGATACACGCTATGCAATACTTATTGGCCAATATATCTCCCAGGTAATACAACTTAATGTTTACAACATAATTAAAATATTCTACTGATGAGTATTATTATGGAGAGGTATTTCAGCAAATAATAATAAAGTGAGTTATGACATGTTCAACTTGCATGAAGGCATTTGTAGTTTGACTGGTGATTAAATTCATCAATGATGATGTTTGTTAAAAGAAGCATGGTGCTTACCACAATATGCACGATAATTGGTTAATCAAGGACGATGCTTGATTGTTTATTCATTATGTTGAGCTGGTTCATTTTATGTATCATGTCTGCTAAAACGAATTCAGTCATTTAAAGTGCTGCGCCCTTCTTGCATATTTGGCTTTTCATAACGATAATCGCTTAATACAGTTTTTGCTACAACGATGATGTACGTCATCAGTCACAAGGAAGCTCGCAGCAAGCCGTAAGCAACTGACATACTGAAACTCCAATATTTGCGTGATTACAGCATTTCACATTATGAAAACAGGGGGCGCTGTTGTGTCGTCTTCGGCTGTGTTCGTACAGTGAATCGGTAAAGATTGTCTACGTCCGGAAATATAATGCGCTGTTTTTACTGAGTTAGCTCCCTTCTTTGCAGGGTTGTCATTTTTTCAGTCTTGAGAGATTATTTGATGAAATATGCTTTATTATACAATCAGAGCAACTGAATTACATAATTATTAATTAATCATTTCATGCACATTGACTATTTTTAAAGCTTTTGGATCTGATAATTCTTTTTTTTTCATGGAATTTTGATATAGGATTTTCTATGAGAAGTGACAACATAGAGGCATTTCAGGGCAAAAACAAGCGCCTGGGTAAATCACAGTTTCCAGTCAAGGTGTATTGTTTATTTTTTATGCATAAAAACACATTTTTTATGACAACTGGGAAAATTTAGTAAAAACAGTGTCAAAATGCATCAAAATGTCATTTTCTTATGGATTTTCACCATGTTTTGGTTTCCAAAAAAGTCATGGTTGTGTATTTTAAGTGCAGAATGATACTAAATAGACTGTGTTTCCAGGGATAAATATGTTTATATTTGATTTAATGTAAATTTCAGGAATTTGATCTTGCAGGTAGTTAAAATTTATTGAAATAATAGCCAGAAAATGTCTTTTTTTTTGTATTTTTACATGGGGTGGGGATACAAAAACTGACTCTGTATATAAGCATTTAAGGCCAAGCCAAAAATTACTTGTTTAAAATATCATACCTGTGTGTAAGTCTTCAGTGGTCAAGTTTTATAACATAAACTGAAAAATTCTATTTTCCTGATTTTTTTTGTTATGAATGTTTATAATCTGTTTATAGTGTTTTAAATGTGGCTGAACTGTCATTAACTGCTTACACTTGAAGAAGGGAAGTGAGTTCAGATTTTGACAAAAACAAACAAAACATTGATTTAAGCTTTTAGAATTATTTATTTCTTCATTTTAAACACTGTTTGAATATAACTTAAAATAATATGTGAGGCTTAAGATCAGTGTACACTAAATAAAAGCTGCTGCCCGGTTGGTTAAAAAAAGTTTTGGGGAACCCGTCAGACTCTAAAGAAACATTAGCTGATTGGCCAATATAGCTAAAGAAAAAATAAAACTCATTCTGAAAACAGAAATTCAGAAATTGCGTATTTCTGCAGCTGTTGGAACCAAAAATCATTATCCAAAACATTTTGGATAAGAAACAAATTACTTTTAAAATAATGCCTATAAACAGGTTGGCCACAAGTAAATTTATTCAATAGGCAAGGGTGGTAGTCTTGAAAGTGAAATTTGAGGTGGAAACCTACGGTCATGGTGGTATTTCATCTTTGTTTTTATGTAGATTTATATTCAAACTTCATCAGAAGACCATTTCTGATATTGTCTAAGAATAAATAAATCAAGGAGACTCCCAATACTCAATATAGAACATATAGGGAAACGCAATAGTGTACGCTGACCTTAACTATAGCATGGAAGCAAAGGGACGCAACTCTTGCTACTTTCGAGTATTCGGCTTGTTTTCGTACTTCTTCGTAAAGCGACGGATTTGCGCCACCTAACGTCAGAATGTCAATTAAAGCTTTCTTACAAAATCTGTAACAGTTATGATTTTTGTAACACCCATTGTGGTATCTTCATAGTTTGTAGTTCTTCTTGTGAAATTTTATTTGAATTGTTTTAAATTGTATCATGTAGATTTAAGAGTTATAAATGATTAATATACAATGCATGTTAAAAGATACATGTACAAATATCATTATGCCAGTAGGCATAATCAATTTGTCTCTTGAAAGTGCCATCGCGCAAACTGCGATTGTCATCAGGCAAATTGCACAGATCATCATGCAAATATCAATTGTCATCACGCAAGTTGTAAGTGTCATAACACAAGTAACAAATGCCATCATCTATGTTCGAAATGCCATAATTTAGTTGGAATTGTCTTCATTTAAGTTGGAAATGTCATTAAGTAATGTATAAATATTTGCTTAAAAACCTCTTCATATATTATGCCTCTGGTTTGCCAGTTTCGTGAAAACGAAATTTATTCTTTATACTTGAGTACTTATAATTATTATAGCCCGAATGTTGACTTTTCTTAAAGTCATCTATAATTTGCGAGGCATTATTTTATTGATATTCACCATTGACTTTACCTTTTCTTATATCTAGGGAAATTAACAGTACAAACAAACATAAGCAAGTGATTTATGCCATACAACTTGTTATCTAAAGAATTGAAGCCCTTTTTAAAAACTTTTGCTAGAGGAAATAAAATATTTATCGCTTGTTATGAACGTAGTGCATTCTTTACAGATGGTTCTTATGATAATTATACTTCATGGACCTGTAAGGACCTTATCCAGGCGCTCACGTTTTTATTGGATATTATTTATGTGAGATTTGGCACCTCTTTTATAAAGCAGTAATAAGCATTCCAATGTGTAATAATTGTGCTCCCCTTGTTGCTGATCTGTTTTTATACTGTTCTGAAAGAGATATTATGTTGTCTCTTTCTAAAGAACATCAGGATGACATTATTACATCCTTAAACAACTCAAGGTTCCTTGACGATTAGTTAACTATAGATAATAACCATTTTAAATCTCTAAAATTTATCCGTATGAATTATTACATAATAAAGCATACACTTCAGATAAGCAAGCAAACTTTTTTTATCTTAATATTTCTATTCAAAATGGATACGTCACTTCTAAAATATATGATAAAAGATATGATTTTAATTTTATTTAGTTCATTTTCCGTTTTTAGACGGCGATGTTCCTCGTGCAACATCTGGGTTTACATCTGACAGCTTGTTCGCTTTTCTAGAGCTTGCAAGATGTTAATGACTTAATGAACGTAAACTTTGCATAACAAAAAACTTTTAAAACATTTTATCGGTATCACAAATAAAGGATATCCTTTTGCAAGTTTTATCGCCGATACACAGATTTAATTAAAAAATACAGGTACTGTTTAAAATCACTTTTTCAACAAGGTATTTCACAGCCAGTTTTTTATGGAGATTTAATTTATAAACTTAAGAAAATAAAAGGCAATTCTAACTTTTCGTAAAACCCATCTGTAAATTCAAAAAGAAAGGTTACAAACATGATATTCTACAGCGCTCTGCAGGCCTAGTGATTAACCGATCTACAGTTTATTATTATGCTTTTCTCTTTGGTTGTACGACTGAAGCAGGGGTTTAAGAGTTTATAAAGGTTTATAGGGAAATCTTTTTTTAAACATAGAAGCTTGATTTTTTCTTTTATCCCTTTCATCGTGATCTTGCTGATTTGACTCCAGATGCTCTGGTCTCTTTAAGGTCATTGAGTAACCGCCCCTTCGGCTTTTCAATTCTATTAGCTTCTTCTGTTTATTGTTCTGTTTATTGGTGTAAATATTGAGTTCCACCCCCTGGGGATAGGCGGCATGGGCAGTAATATGCATTTTCATTACTGCCCATGAACAGACTCAATCAAACCGAGCCTGCAATGTTTTCAAATATGTCGTGTTCGTTTTCTTTCGAAGTTCCCATTTCATTTATTGCAATATCACAGTAGCGTTGTTTGTACCGTGTGGCGGCTGTAAAAACTCTCCCCGTACATACTATCAGTGTTGTTATCAGTTACGTCCTTTGAAGGTTGTTGAGCACGATACAGTGTACTAGTAAGTTTAACATTTGTTCAAATATTTCGGCCAATTTATAGATGGGTGCTTTCAATATCCCAACCAAAAAAGTTTCGAATATTGTTCAATCACCCTAAGGATATACTTCCTGCTTTTTTAAATTTTTCCTTTGACGTTGTCTGTGATAGCAGAATTTATATTCGCAGATCACCTGTAAAAATTCTATTATGTTTAGTTCCGCCCATTGTTTTTTTCGTTAAGGGCAATCCATCCTTTATCTGGGGACCATACGTCGCTAAACATGGATTGGTATTAATATAAAAAAAACACATTAAGGTTCCATGTTCACCGTAGCATGCATACCACCGTTTGGGATGGATCAAAATTTTATTGTACTGTTTATCGGTGTAAATATTGAGTTGCGCTCAACCAGGCGCTAGGCAGCGTCGGCATTTATATGCATTTCTTTTTAGCCCATTAACAGGCTCAATCAAACCTATTCTGCGATATTTTCATATTTGTCGTGTTCGGTGGCTTTCAGAGTTCCCTTTTCATCTATTTAGTTGTTTGTGTGCTTTTGCGTGAAAGATTTTTGAGAAGATGGGTGGGTGGGTTGGAGTTATTTCACTAAGACAATTGACAATGTGCGTGTTTTGTAAGATGAGAACCTGTTGGGGACAAGTGTGAGGTTGGTGCACCTTAGAACCTAGTTAAAACCCACATTGGCATTTTTTTGCCACTAACCGTTTTAAGGCGGTAACATCGAAGGTTATCTTGTTCGTTAATTGTTTGTGGTGTCTTATTTGATTCGACATACTTATGACAAGTATGCTCTCTCTTCCGCTGCGTGGAAAGGCTGTGTTTTGTGAGTGTGGCGATTCTTTTTATGCATACTTCAAATTCCTATCAAACCGATCAAACCAAATAAAAGACCATATTCTATACTGAAAATGGATAAGTAGGAGCTTCTAACATTGGTTCTTATATAATATACCATCATGCTCTAGCACGTTTCTTAACCTGTGAAGTCAAAATAACTGCCATCACCATTCGGCATTACTTTTCACATTATAATGCTTGAATGCAAATTGGCATCAGAAAGATAATTAAGCAAAATGACTTATACATAAAATTTAATTTCTTGTAAGCGAATATCCTGATGCCAAAGTCAATCAGGATATCCGATGATCCGTACTATCATGCTAGTGTTACTGAGTGTTACTAGGTCGCCTTAAAGCTACACGGAGCCCAACATTCTGACCTAGAAGGCGATGTGAACACTCAGACCTTTTTGTAATCTAGAAGGCACTGTGAACATTCTGACCTAGAAGGTATTGTGAACATTCCGATGTAGAAGGCATTGTGAAATTTCTGACTAAGAAGGCACGTGAACTTCCTGACCCAGAAGGTATTGTGAACATTCCGATCTAGAAGGCGCTGTGAACATTCTGACCTAGAAGGTATTGTGAACATTCTGACCTAGAAGGTATTGTGAATATTCTGACCTAGAACGTATTGTGAACATTCTGACCTAGAAGGTATTGTGAATATTCTGACCTAGAACGTATTGTGAACATTCTGACCCAGAAGGCATTGTGAACATTCTGACCTAGAAGGTATTGTGAACATTCTGACCTAGAAGGTATTGTGAACATTCTGACCTAGAAGGTATTGTGAATATTCTGACCTAGAAGGCATTGTGAACATTCTGACCTAGAAGGTATTGAGAACATTCTGACCTAGAAGGCATTGTGAACATTCTGACCTAGAAGGCACTGGGAACATTCTGACCTAGAAGGTATTGTGAACATTCTGACCGAGAAGGTATTGTGAACATTCTTACCTAGAAGTCATTTTTAACATTCCGACCTAGAAGGCATTGCAAATATTCCGACATACATGTACAAGGCATTGTGAACATTCTAAAATAGAAGGCATTGCAAACATTCTGACATAGAAGGCATTGTGAACATTCTGACATATATGGCACTGTGAACATTCTGACCAAGAAGGCTTTGTAAACATTCTACCGAAAAAGGCATTGTTAACATTCTGACCTAGAAGGCATTATGAACATTCTGTCCTAGAAGTCATTGTAAACATTCTGACATAGAAGGCATTGTGAACTTACTGACCTAGAAGGCACTGTGAACATTCTGACCTATAAGAAATTGTTAACATTCTGAGCTAGAAGGCATTTTTAACATTCCGACCTAGAAGGCATTGCAAACATTCTGACATAGAAGGAATTACAAACATTCTGACATGGAAGGCATTGTAAACATTCTGACATTCAAGGCATTGTAAACATTCTGACCTAGAAGGCATTTTTAACATTCTGACATATAAGGCATTGTGAACATTCTGACCTAGAAGGCATTGTAAACATTTTGACATTGAAGGCAATGTAAACATTCTGACATAGAAGGCATTTTAAATATTCTGACCTAGAAGGCATTGTGAGCATTCTGACATGAAAGGAAATGTGTTCATTCTGACCTAGAAGGCATTGTAAACATTCTGACATAGAAGGCCTTGTGAACATTCTGACCTAGAAGGCACTATGAACATTCTAACCTAGAAGGCATTGTGAACATTCTATGCTAGAAGAAATTGTGTACATTCCGACCTAGAAGGCACTGTATAATTCTGACCAAGAAGGCATTTTTAACATTCTGACCAAGAAAGCATAATAAACATTCTGACCTAGAAGGCATTGTGAACATTTTGACCTAAAAGGCACTGTGAACATTCTGACCAAGAAGGCATTGTTAATATTCTGACCTAGAAGGCATTATAAACATTCTGACCCAAAAGGAATTGTGTACATTCTAACCTGGAAGTCACTGTGCACTGACCTAGAAGACATTGTGACATTCTTACCTAGAAAGCATTTTTAACATTCCGACATAGAAGGCATTGTAAATATTCTGACCAAGAAGGCATTGTTAACATTCTGACCTAGAAGGCATTGTGAACATTCTGACAAAGAAGGCTTTGTTAACATTCTTACATAGAAGGCATTTTGAACATTCTGACCTATAAGGCACAGTGAACACTTTTAGCTAAAATGAATTGTGTACATTCTGACGTCGAAGGAATTGTGTACATTCTGACATAGAAGGCATTTTGAACATTCTGACCTTAAAGAAATTGTTTGCATTCTGACCTAGAAGGCACTGTGAGCATTTTGACCAAGAAGGCATTGTACATATTCTGACCTTTAAGGCATTGCGAACATTCTGACATAGAAGGCGTTGTAAAGATTCTGAAAATGAAGGCATTGTAAACATTCTGACCTATAAGGCACTGTGAACATTTTGACCGAGAAGGAATTCTGTACATTCATACGAAGAAGGCACTAAGGGTATTCTGAACTAGAAAGCGTTGTAAACATTCTGAAATAGAAGGCATTGTGTACATTCTGACATAAAAGGCACTGTTAAAATTCTGATCAAGAAGGCATTGTTAACATTCTGACCTAGAAGGCATTGTGACCATTCTGACCTATAAGGCACTGTGAACATTTTGACCTAGAAGGAATTAAGTACATTCCGACCTAGAAAGCATTGTGGACATTCTGCCCAAGAAGGCATTGTTAACATTCTGACCTAAAAAGCATTATGAATAGTCTGACCTAAAAGGAATTAAAAGGCATTATGAACATTCTGACCAAGAAAGCATTTTTTTTACATCTAACCTAGAAGGCACTGTTAACATTCTGACCAAGAAGCAATTGTAAGCATTCCGACCTAGCAGGCGTTATGAACATTCTGACCTAGAAAGCATTTTTAACCTTTCGGCCTAGAAGGCATTGTAGACATTCTGACCAAGAAGGAATTGTTAACATTCTGACCTAGAAATCGTTGTGAACATTCCGAACTAGAAGGCATTGTGAACGTCCTTACAAAGATGGCATTGTGAAATTCTGACATAGAAGGCATTGTGAACATTCTAACCTAGAAGGCTTTGTTAACATCCTTACATAGAAGTCATTGTATACATTCTGACCTAGAAGGCATTGCGAACATTCTGACCTAGAAGGCACTGTGAACATTCTGACCTAGAAGGCATAATGAACATTCTGACCTAGAAGGCACAGTGAACAATCCGACTTAAAAGGCATTGATAAAAATTGACCTAGAAGGCGATGTAACATTCTGACCTAGAAGGTATTGTGAACATTCTGACCTAGAAGGCATTTTTAACATTCTGACATAGAAGGCATTGTGAACATTCTAACCTAGAAGGAACTTTGAACTTTCCGACCTAGAAGGCCCTGTGAACATTCTGACCTAGGAGGCATTGTGAAACAATCTGTCCTAGAAGGCATTTTTAACATTCCGACCTAAAATGTATTTTTAACCGTCCGGCCTAGAAGGCATTGTAGACATTCTGACCAAGAAGGAATTGTTAACATTCTGACCTAGAAATCGTTGTGAACATTCCGAACTAGAAGGCATTGTGAACGTCCTTTCAAAGATGGCATTGTGAACATTCTGACATAGAAGGCATTGTGAACATTCTAACCTAGAAGGCTTTGTTAACATCCTGACATAGAAGTCATTGTGTACATTCTGACCTTGAAGGCATTGCGAACATTCTGACATAGAAGGCACTGTGAACATTCTGACCTAGAAGGCACAGTGAACAATCCGACTTAAAAGGCATTGATAAATATTGACCTAGAAGGCGATGTAACATTCTGACCTAGAAGGTATTGTGAACATTCTGACCTAGAAGGCATTTTTAACGTTCTGACATAGAAGGCATTGTGAACATTCTAACCTAGAAGGAGCTTTGAACTTTCCGACCTAGACGGCCCTGTGAACATTCTGACCTAGGAGGCATTATGAGCAATTTGACCTAGAATGCATTTTTAACATTCCGACCTAGAAGGTACTGTAAACATTCCGACATAGAAGGAATTGTAAACATTCTGACCTAGAAACCACTGTGAACATTCTGGCCTCAAAGTCAATGATAACATTCCGACCTAGAACGCACTTTGAACATTCCGACCAAGAAGGCATTGTAAATATTCTGACCTAGAAATAGATGAAAAGGGAACTTTGAAAGCCGCCGAACACGACAGATATGAAAATACTGCAGGCTCGGTTTGATTGAGCCTGTTCATGGCAGTAGATGGCACTGTGAACATTCTCACCTAAAAGAGATTGTGAACATTCTGACATTGAAGGCATTTTTAACATTCCGACCTAGAAGGCATTGTAAACTTACTGACCTAGAAGGCCCTGTGAACATTCTGACCTAGAAGACCCTTTGAAATTTCCGACCTAGAAGACCCTGTGAACATTCTGACCTAGAAGGCATTGTGAACATTCTAAACTAGAAGTCATTTTTAACATTCTGACCTAGAAGGCATTGCAAACATTCTGACATACTAGTAATAGGCATTGTGTACATTCTGACATAGAAGGCACTGTGAACATTCTGACCTAGAAGGCATTGTAAACATTTTGACCTAGAAGTAATTTTTAACATTCCGACCTAGAAGGCATTGTAAACATTCTGACCTAGAAGGCATTGTAAACATTTTGACCTAGCAGGCATTGTGTACATTCTGACATAAAAGGTATTGTGAACATTTTGACCTAGAAGGCATTGTGAACATTGTAACCTAGAAGGCACTGTGAACATTCTGACCTAGAAGGTATTGTGACCATTTTGACCTAGAAGGCATTGTGAACATTCCGATCTATAAGGCGCTGTGAAAATTCTTACAAATAAGGCATTGTTTACATTCTGACCTAGAAGGCATTGTGAACATTCTGACCTACAAGGAAATGTGAACATTCTGACATAGAAGGCATTGTTAACATTCCGACCTATAAGGCATTATGAACATTCTGACCTAGAGGGCATTGTATAGGAGGCATTGTGAACATTCTGAACTAGAAAGCGCTGTGAAAATTCTGACAAAGAAGGCATTGTGAACATTCTGACCTAGAAGTCGTTGTGAGCATTCTGACATGAAAGGAAATGTGTTCATTCTGACCTAGAAGGCACTATAAACATTCTGACCTAGAAGGCATTGTAAACATTCTATGCTAGAAGGAATTGTGTACATTCCGACCTAGAAGGCACTGTGAAATTCTGACCAAGAAGGCATTGTTGACATTCTGACCAAGAAAGAATAATAAACATTCTGACCTAGAAGGCATTGTGAACATTCTGACCTAAAAGGCACTGTGAACATTCTGACCAAGAAGGCATTGTTAATATTCTGACCTAGAAGGCATTATAAACATTCTGACCTAAAAGGAATTGTGTACATTCTAACCTGGAAGGCACTGTGCACATTCTGACATAGAGGGCATTGTGACATTCTTACCTAGAAAGCATTTTTAACATTCCGACATAGAAGGCATTGTTAATATTCTGACCAAGAAGGCATTGTTAACATTCTGACCTAGAAGGCATTGTGAACATTCTGACAAAGAAGGCTTTGTTAACATTCTTACATAGAAGGCATTGTGAACATTCTGACCTATAAGGCACAGTGAACACTTTTAGCTAAAATCAATTGTGTACATTCTGACGTAGAAGGAATTGTGTACATTCTGACATAGAAGGCATTTTGAACATTATGACCTAAAAGAAATTGTTTGCATTCTGACCTAGAAGGCACTGTGAGCATTTTGACCAAGATGGCATTGTACATATTCTGACCTTTAAGGCATTGTGAACATTCTGACATAGAAGGCGTTGTAAAGATTCTGAAAATGAAGGCATTGTAAACATTCTGACCTATAAGGCACCGTGAACATTTTGACCGAGAAGGAATTCTGTACACTCATACGTAGAAGGCACTAAGGGTATTCTGAACTAGAAAGCGTTGTAAACATTCTGAAATAGAAGGCATTGTGTACATTCTGACATAAAAGGCACTGTTAAAATTCTAAACAAGAAGGCACTGTTAACATTCTGATCAAGAAGGCATTGTTAACATTCTGATCAAGAAGGCATTGTTAACATTCTGACCTAGAAGGCATTGTGGCCATTCTGACCTATAAGGCACTGTGAACATTTTGACCTAGAAGGAATTAAGTACATTCTGACCTAGAAAGCATTGTGGACATTCTGATTAACAAGGCAATGTTAACATTCTGACCTAAAAAGCATTATGTACAGTCTGACCTAAAAGGAATTAAAAGGCATTATGAACATTCTGACCAAGAAAGCATTTTTTACATCCGACCTAGAAGGCACTGTTAACATTCTGACCAAGAAGCCATTGTTAGCATTCCGACCTAGCAGGCATTATGAACATTCTGACCTAGAAAGCATTTTTAACCTTCCGGCCTGGAAGGCATTGTAGACATTCTGACCAAGAAGGAATTGTTAACATTCTGACCTAGAAATCGTTGTGATCATTCCGAACTAGAAGGCATTGTGAACGTCCTTGCAAAGATGGCATTGTGAAATTCTGAAATAGAAGGAATTGTGAACATTCTAACCTAGAAGGCTTTGTTAACATCCTGACATAGAAGTCATTGTGTACATTCTGACCTAGAAGGCATTGCGAACATTCTGACCTAGAAGGCACTGTGAAAATTCTGACCTAGAAGGCATAATGAACATTCTGACCTAGAAGTCATTTTTAACATTCTGACATAGAAGGCATTGTGAACATTCTAACCTAGAAGGAACTTTGAACTTTCCGACCTAGAAGGCCCTGTGAACATTCTGACCTAGAAGGCATTTTTAACATTCTGACATAGAAGGCATTGTGAACATTCTAACCTAGAAGGAACTTTGAACTTTCCGACCTAGAAGGCCCTGTGAACATTCTGACCTAGGAGGCATTGTGAACAATCTGACCTAGAAGGCATTTTTAACATTCCGACCTAGAATGCATTTTAAACCTTCCGGCCTAGAATGCATTGTAGACATTCTGACCAAGAAGGAATTGTTAACATTCTGACCTAGAAATCGGTGTGAACATTCCGAACTAGAAGGCATTGTGAACGTCCTTTTAAAGATGGCATTGTGAACATTCTGACATAGAAGGCATTATGAACATTCTAACCTAGAAGGCTTTGTTAACATCCTGACATAGAAGTCATTGTGTACATTCTGACCTAGACGGCATGAGAACATTCTGACCTAGAAGGCACTGTGAAAATTCTGACCTAGAAGGCATAATGAACATTCTGACCTAGAAGGCACAGTGAACAATCCGACTTAAAAGACATTGATAAATATTGACCTAGAAGGCGATGTAACATTCTGACCTAGAAGGTATTGTGAACATTCTAACCTAGAAGGCATTTGTAACATTCGGACATAGAAGGCATTGTGAACATTCTAACCTAGAAGGAACTTTGAACTTTCCGACCTAGAAGGCCCTGTGAACATTCTGACCTAGGAGGCATTGTGAACAATCTGACCTAGAAGGCATTTTTAACATTCCGACCTAGAAGGTACTGTAAACATTCCGACCTAGAAGGAATTGTAAACATTCTGACCTAGAAACCACTGTGAACATCCTGGCCTCAAAGTCAATGTTAACATTCCGACCTAGAACGCACTTTGAACATTCCGACCAAGAAGGCATTGTAAATATTCTGACCTAGAAGGCACTGTGAACATTCTCACCTAAAAGAGATTGTGAACATTCTGACCTTGATGGCATTTTTAACATTCCGACCTAGAAGGCATTGTAAACTTTCTGACCTAGAAGGCCCTGTGAACATTCTGACCTAGAAGATACATTGAAATTTCCGACCTAGAAGACCCTGTGAACATTCTGACCTAAAGGCATTGTGAACATTCTAAACTAGAAGGCATTTTTAACATTCTGACGTAGAAGGCATTGCAAACATTCTGACATACTAGTAATAGGCATTGTGTACATTCTGACATAGAAGGCACTGTGAACATTCTGACCTAGAAGGCATTGTAAACATTTTGACCCAGAAGGAATTTTTAACATTCCGACCTAGAAGGCATTGTACACATTCTGACCTAGAAGGCATTGTAAACATTCTGACCTAGAAGGCATTGTGAACATTCTGACCTAAAAGGCCATGTTAACATTCCGACCTAGAAGCCATTGTAAATATTCTGACCTAGAAGGCATTTTTAACATTCTGCCCAAGAAGGCATTGTGTACATTCTGACTTAAACGGCATTGTGAACATTTTGAACCAGAAGGCATTGTGAACATTCTAACCTAGAAGGCACTGTGAACATTCTGACCTAAAAGGTATTGTGACCATTTTGACCTAGAAGGCATTGTGAACATTCCGACCTATAAGGCGCTGTGAAAATTCTTACAAAGAAGGCATTGTAAACATTCTGACCTAGAAGGCATTGTGAACTTTCTTACCTACAAGGCAATGTGAACATTCTGACATAGAAGACATTGTTAACATTGCGACATATAAGGCGCTGCAAAAATTCTTACAAAGAAGGTATTGTAAACATTCTGACATAGAAGGCATTGTTAACATTCCGACCTATAAGCAATTATGAACATTCTGACCTTGAAGGCATTGTGACCATTCTGACAAAGGAGGCATTGTGAACATTCTGACCTAGAAGTCGTTGTGAACATTCTGACCTAGATGACACTGTGAACATTCTGACCTAGAAGGCATTGTAAACATTCTGAGCTAGAGGGCATTGTGACCATTCTGACAAAGGAGGCATTGTAAACATTCTGACCTAGAAGTCGTTATGAACATTCTGACCTAGAAGGTATTGTAAACTTTCTTACCTAGAAGGAATTGTAAGCATTCTGACCTTGAAACCACTGTGAACATTCTGGCCTCAAAGTCAATGTTAACATTCCGACCTAGAACGCATTTTGAACATTCCGACCAAGAAGGCATTGTAAATATTCTGACCTAGAAGGCACTGTGAACATTCTGACCCAAAAGAGATTGTTAACATTCTGACCTTGAAGGCATTTTTAACATTCCGACCTAGAAGGCATGTTAAACTTTCTGACCTAGAAGGCCCTGTGATCATTCTGACCTAGAAGACACTTTGAAATTTCCGACCTACAAGACCCTGTGAACATTCTGACCTAGAAGGCTTTGTAAACATTCTAAACTAGAAGGCATTTTTAACATTCTGACCTAGAAGGCATTGCAAACATTCTGACATACTAGTAATAGGCATTGTGTACATTCTGACATAGAAGGCATTGTGAACATTCTGACCGAGAAGGCATTGTGAACATTCTGACCTAGAAGGAATTTTAAACATTCCGACGTAGAAGGCATTGTAAACATTCTGACCTAGAAGTCATTGTAAACATTCTGACCTAGAAGGCATTTTAAACATTCTGACCTAGAAGGCACTGTGAACATTCTGACCTAAAAGGCCATGTTAACATTCCGACCTAGAAGGCATTTTGAAAATTCCGACCAAGAACTCATTGTTAATATTCTGACCAAGAAGGCACTGTGAACATTCTGTCCTCAAAGGCATTGTAAACATTCTGACCTAGAAGGCATTTTTAGCAATCCGACCTTGAAGGCATTGTAAAGATTCTGACCTAAAAGGCACTATGAACATTCTGACCTAGAAGGCATTATGAACATTCTACCTAAAAGAAATTGTGTACATTCTGAACAAGAAGGCATTGTTAACATTCTGACATTGAAGGAATTGTGTACATTCTTACCTAGAAGGAATTGTAAACATTCTGCCCAAGAAGGCATTGTGTACATTCTGACATAAAAGGTATTGTGAACATTTTGACCTAGAAGGCATTGTGAACATTCTAACCTAGAAGGCACTGTGAACATTCTGACCTAGATGTATTGTGACCATTTTGACCTAGAAGGCATTGTGAACATTCCGACCTATAAGGCGCTGTAAAAATTCTTACAAAGAAGGCATTGTAAACATTCTGACCTAGAAGGCATTGTGAACATTCTGACCTACAAGGAAATGTGAACATTCTGACATAGAAGGCATTGTTAACATTCCGACCTATAAGGAATTATGAACATTCTGACCTAGACGGCATTGTGACCGTTCTGACACAGGAGGCATTGTGAACATTCTGACCTAGAAAGCGCTGTGAAAATTCTGACAAAGAAGGTATTGTGAACATTCTGACATAGAAGTCGTTGTGAACATTCTGACCAAAAGGAATTGTGAACATTCTGACATAGAAGGCATTGTGAACATTCTCACCTAGAAGGCGTTGCGAACATTCTGACCTAGAGGGCACGGTGAACATTTTGACGTAAAAGGCGCTGTGAACATTCCGACCTAGAAGGCGTTGCGAACATTCTGACCTAGAAGGCAATATTAATATCCTGACATAAAAGGCATTGAGTACATTCTGACCTAGAAGGCATTGCGATTATTCTGACCTAGAAGACACTTTGAACATTATGATCTAGAAGGCATTATGAACATTCAACTTTTAAAGGCATTGTGAACAATCCGACCTAGAAGGCATTTATATCACTGAGCTAGAGGGCGATATGAACCTTCGACCTAGAAGGCATTGTGAACATTCTTACCTAGAAGGCATTTTTACCATTCGACCTAGAAGGTATTTTAATATTCTGGCCTAGAATGCATCGTCAACATTCTGACCTAGAAGGCACTATGAACATTCTGACCTAGAAGGCACAATGAACATTCTGACCTAAAAGGCAATGTAAACATTTTGACCTAGAAGGCAAAGTGTACATTCTGACCTAAAAGGCATTGTGAACATTCTGACCTAGAAGGCATTGTAAACATTCTGACCTAGACGCCATTGTGCAAGTTCAGACCTAAAAGGCACTATGAACATTTGACCTAGAAGGCATTGTGAACATTCTTACCTAGAAGGCATTTTTACCATCCGACCTAGAAGGTATTTTAATATTCTGGCCTAGAATGCATCGTCAACATTCTGACCTAGAAGGCACTATGAACATTCTGACCTAGAAGGCACAATGAACATTCTGACCTAAAAGGCAATGTAAACATTTTGACCTAGAAGGCAAAGTGTACACATTCTGACCTAAAAGGCATTGTAACCATTCTGACCTAGAAGGCATTGTGTACATTCTGACATAGAAAGCACTGTGAACATTCTGACCATGAAGGCATTGTTATCATTCTGACCAAGTAGGCATTGTTAACATTATGACGAAGAACGCATTATTATTCTTCTGACCTAGAAGGCATTCTAAACGTTCTGACATTGAAGGCATTGTGAACATTTTGACCTAGAAGGCACGGTGAACATTCTGACCTACAAGAAATTGTGTACAATCTGTCCTAGAAGGCGCTGTAAAAATTCTGACCAAGAAGGCATTGTGAACATTCTGACCTAGAAGGCATTTTTAACATTCTGACCTAGAAGGAATTGTGTTCATTCTGACATAGAAGGCACTGTGAACATTCTGACCTAGAAGGCATTGTGAACATTCCGACCAAGAAGGCATTATGAACATTCTGACCTTGAAGGCACTGTAAAAAATCCGGCTTAGTAGGCATTGTTAACATTCTGGCATAGAAGGCGATGTGAACATTCTAACCTAGAAGGCATTGTTAACATTCTTACCTAGAAAGCATTTTTAACATTCCGACCTAGAAGGCATTGTGAAGATTCTGACCAAGAAGGCAGTGTAAACATTCTGACCTAGAAGGCATTGTGAACATCCTGACCTGAAAGGCATTGTGAACATTCTGACCTAGAAGGTATTTTTAACATTCCAACCTAGAAGACATTGTAATCTTCCTGACCAAGAAGGCATTGTGAACATTCTGACCTAGAAGGCACTTTGAAATTTCCGATTTAGAAGACCCTGTGAACATTCTGACATAGGAGGCATTGTGAACATTCAGACCTAGAAGGCATTTTTAACATTCCGATTTAGAAGGCATTGTAAACACATTATGACCTTAAAGGCACTGTGAACATCTTGACCTGGAAGGCACTTTGAAAATTCCGACCTAGAAGGCCCTGCCAACATTCCGACATTGGAGGCATTGTAAACATTCTGACCTAGAAGGCATTTTTAACAATCCGACCTAGAAGGCATTGTAAACATTCTGACCTTAAAGGCACTGTAAACAATCTGACCTAGAAGGCACTTTAGACCGTTCCAAGGCGGTAACCCCTCGGGTTCTCATTTTTGTTTATTGTTAGTGGTGTCTTTTTTGAAACTGATTATTTTATTAACCATGCTCTCTCCCCGTCTCTTCTTCTTGACTGTGTGGGGAGGCTGTTTTTTCTGAATGTGGCGATTCCTGATATGCATATTTCGCCTTTTTTTAAACTTTCCGACCTAGAAGGCATTGTGATCATTCTGACCTAGAGGGCATTTTTAGCATTCCAAACAAGAAGGTATTGTAAACATTCTGACCTAGAATGCATCGCAAACACTCTGACCGAGAAGGCACTGTGAATTTTCTGACCAAGAAGGCACCCTGAACATTCTGACCTAGAAGGCATTGTAAACATTCTGACCTAGAAGGCATTATGTACATTCTCATCTTAAAGTTACTGTGAACATTCTGACCTAGAAGGCATTGAAAACATTCCGACATAGAAGGCATTATGTACATTCTCATCTTAAAGTTACTGTGAACATTCTGACATAGAAGGCACTGTGAACATTCTCACCGAGAAGGCATTGTTAACATTCTGACCAAGAAGGCATTGTTAACATTATGACCTAGAAGGTATTATGAACATTCTGACCTAGAAGGCATTGCAAACGTTCTGACATAGAAGTCATTGTGAACATTCTTACCTACAGGTCACTGTGAAAATTCTCAAAAAGAAGGAATGTTGAACATTCTGACCTTGAAGGCGCTGTGAACATTCTGACCTAGAAGGCATCGTGAACATTCTGACCTAGAAGGCACTTTTAACTTTCCGACCTAGAAGGCCCTGTGAACATTCTGACCTTAAAGGCATTGTTAACATTTTGACCTTGAAGGCATTGTAAACATTCTGATATAGAAAGCATTGTGTATACTGACCTAGAAGGCACTGTGAACCTTCTAACCTAGAAGGCGTTGTGAACATTCTGTCATAGAAGGCGTTGTGTACATTCTGACAAAAACGGCAATGTCAACATTCTTACCAAGAAGGTATTGTTAACATTCTGATCAAGTAGGCATTGTTAACATTCTGACCTAGAAAGCATTATGAACATTCTGACCTAGAAGGCATTGTAAACGTTCTGACCTAGAAGGCACTGTGAACTTTCTGACCTAGAAGCAATGGTGTACATTCCGACCTATAAGGCACTGTGAACTTTCTGACTAAGAAGGCATTGTTAACTTTCTGACAATGAAGGCATTTTTAACATTCCGACCTAGAAGGCATTGTTAACATTCTGACCTAATATGCATCGTAAACATTCTAACCTAGAAGGCACTGTGAACTTTCTGACCTAAAAGGCATTGTGAACATTCTGACCTAGAAGGCATTGTTAACATTCTTACCTAGACGCCATTGTGCAAGTTCAGACCTAAAAGGCACTATGAACATTCTGACCTAGAAGGCATTGTAAACATTCTGACATAAAAGGTATTGTGTACATTCTGACCTAGAAGGCAATGTAAACATTCTGACATAAAAGGCACTATGAACATTCTGACCTAGAAGGCATTATAAACATTCTGACCTAGAAGGCAATGTGAACAATCTTACCTAGAAGGCATTGTTAACATTGTGACCTTAAGGAATTGTGTACATTCTGACCTAGATGGCACTGTGAACATTCTGACCAAGAAGGCATTGTTAACATTCTGACCTAGAAGGCATTATAAACATTCTGACCTAGACGGCATTGTGAACAATCTTACCTAGAAGGCATTGTTAACATTCTGACCTTAAGGAGTTGTGTACATTCTGACCTAGAAGGCACTGTGAACATTCTGACCAAGAAGGCATCGTTAACATTTTGACCTAGAAGGCATTATGAACATTCTGACTTTAAACGCATTGTAAACGTTCTGACGAAGAAGGCATTACGAACATTCTGACTTAGAAGGCATTGTAAACATTCTCACCTAGAAGGCGTTGTGAACATTCTGACCTACAAGGCATTTTTAACAGGCCGACCTATAAGGCATTGCAAACATTCTGACCTAGAAGGCACCGTGGACAATCTAACCTAGAAATCATTGTGAAATTTCTGACCTAGAAGGCATTTTTAATATTGCGATCTAGAAGGCATTGTTAACATTCTGACCAAGAAGGCATTTATAATATTCTGACCATGACGGCATTATGAACATTTTGGCCTTAAAGGAATTGTGAACATTCTGACCTGGAAAGCATTGTGAACATTCTGACCTAAAAGAAAATGTGATTATTCTGACCTGAAGGAATTGTGTACATTCTGACCAAGAAGGCCTTGTGAACATTCTGACCATGAAGGCATTGTAAACATTCTGACCTAGAAGGCATTATGAACATTCTGACCTAAAATGCATTGTAAACGTTCTGACATAGAAGGCATAGTGAACATTCTGACCTAGAAGGCATTGTGAACATTCTGACCTAGAAGGCACTTTGAACATTCTGACTTAGTTGGCAATGTTAACATTCTAACCTAGAAGGCATTATGAACATTCTGACCTAAAAGAAATTGTGTACATTCTGACCAAGAAGGCATTGTGAACATTCTGAGCTAGAAGGGATTGTGAACATTCTGACCTAGAAGGCATTTTTAACAGGCCGACCTGGAAGGCTTTGCAAACATTCTGACCTAGAAGGCACCGTGGACAATCTGACCTAGAAGGCATTTTTAACGTTGCGACCTAGAAGGCATTATTAACATTCTGACCAAGAAGTCATTGTTAACATTCTGACCTAGAAAGCATTATGAACATTCTGACCTAAAAGGAATTGTGTACATTCTGACCTAGAAGGCATTGGGAACATTCTTACCTAAAAGGAATTGTGAAAATTCTGACCTAGAAGGCATTATGAACATCCTGACCATGAAGGCATTGTAAACATTCTGACCTAGGAGGCATTGTGAACATTCTGACCTAGAATGCATTGTGAAAGTTCTGATCTAGAAGGCATTTTAAAATTCCTTGCTAGAAGGCATTCATAACATTCTGACCAAGAAGTCATATATTAACATTCTGACCAAGAAGGCATTATGAACAAACTAGCCTAAAAGAAATTGTGTACATTCTGAACTAGAATGCATTGTGAACATCCTGACCTAGAAGGCATTGTAAATATCCTTACCTAGTAGGCATTGTTAAATCCTGTCCAAGAAGAAACAGGTATCAAGCTGGCTAGTCTTTCTTCGCCAAAACGCTTCTGGTACTGATCTGGACAATATTAGCTGCGTTGGTAAACAGTGACCACGATCTTGAGTCGCCAAACGGATCAGTAGAATTCTTGAGAAAAGCTACCAAGTAACAGCAAAATAGTGGGTACCGATTTGATCCGATATTTTGTGCGAAAGGTATTCATGACAAATGCCCCTAACAAAAGAACTAAACTATAAGAAAAATACATTACGATACGGGCATGTTACATGCATGTATTTTTCTATTCGATTAAAAACGACGTCACTGTAAAAAACCCAAACATTTCAAATATTACCGTCATAAAAAATATTTTCTGCATTCACACATACACAAATAATATGATTGGTTGTGATTGTTTGTCTGTTTTTGACTAACGCAAACCTCATGTCTGGAATTTAGTTTTTACTGCATAGACATTCTGAAACTGAGCGCAGACAGAAATGAAAACCTTTTTAAACAAGTTCCACTAACTGATGAGATACTGTCGGTTCAGTGTTTATCAATTTGTATGCTGGCTGCCATGTTTGACGTGAGCAGTGACATACATCAATATTCATGCAAAATTCAATGTATCATTATTTTTTTTTATTACGGAATTAATTTTAATAAAACTTCAAACTAGGAAATATTTTGAATCATAATTACTTGTTTAATAAGCATCAACAATATAATGACATAATATATGATTCTTTGTCATAATGAGATTTTTTGTAATTAAGTATTTATATTTGTGCACACTAATTTATGATGGCAATGGTCCACATTCAAAGTGACTGCTTCCAAAATGCCATTAATAATCAAACTTCAGACAGTCGTAGTATAGCTATTTATGGTCTGATTTTCATTTTGTTCACTTATTTGAAGAAATTTCGTAGTGTATTGCAAGGAAATATATTTACTATACTCCGAAATTCTCCTTTAAATAGTTTCTGTACACAGATCGTTTTGACGAAAATAAACCCTTTTTATGCGTTCGTCTGACTCTTCGCCGTTTGCATCTAACTCATAATTCAGTTAAATAGAATTATTCCACTTTTTTATATCTTTAGAAAAATAGTTCTCGCAATTTACTGAAAATGTCAAAGAAACAAACAATACAATAAGATAGAGGAGAATTTATTTAGGAATTTGTTAAAATAATTGATTATGCAATCATGTGTTTATTAACCAGAGATGGTTATTATTTCTATTGAAGAAATCATCTAGGTACCTCGATATGTTGGTTAAGGCTGTAATAATGTTATTCTGATGTACGGTAGAAAGAGATAACATAAAGCCTCTTTCATAACAGTATAAAACAGATCAGCAACAAGGGGTGCACAATAAGTACCCATTGGAATGCCTATTACTTGTTTATAAATAAAGGTATAGGTTGATTTTGACCCGTGATCTGTGACCTTTCGGAAAAGTCCACTGTTATAATCATAAATATGTTAAGCGTGTCAATTTACAGAGTTACCGTTAAATTACTTAACTTATATGACATTAAAACCTGTTGAAAGCCGCTGATATTTTTTCACGACATAAAAGCTCAGTGGATAGGGATATGGGCCTTCGATGCAAAGCAAGTTTGAATGCAATAATAGTAACTTTTTATTTCTGACTTTCATTTGCATGTTATAATTTTAATTTAGTAAATGTTATATTAATTTATTTACTGAGTGTTTTTTTGCGATTCCCTTTTTAAATTTGGTTCTTTTCATTTTTTAACAGTATGTTTTGTTGAGCAGCTTGCCATGACCTCTTAAACCTCTGCTCTAAAGTGGCACTAACACGTGAATTCTGACGTTCTGTAAATAATTGTTGTAAATGGACTTTTCATTACATTCTCATTCTTTTATTTACATAACTAAAAACCATCGTGTCAATGTTTTTGCAAAGTCCAAAAACTGTGTTTTGATTAAGCTTCTCTTACCGCGACATCTTATTAGCTTAAAAAAATTCCTTATGGGATTCGAATAAACAAACTAACATATTATCTGAAATCAGTTGTAGAATTTCAACATTATGAGCGCTGACATGAACACTCAACTTCCTAGAGTTTGTGGAATATTCCTTAAAATCTATGAATACCAAAGTACATTCACGGCTCAATCCGTAAAATCGGAGTATACCAAATCCCACATTAATATTACATGAAAGGCTCCATGGGTTTGGTTATTTAAAATACATACAGTATAAGAGTACATTTATTATTTAACTGTAGAGCGATAAAGCAGAATGTCAAATAAGAAAATCTGAATATATCAGCATGCGACTGTCCCAAACATTGATCTATATTTGAACACAGGACTGGTATTTAAAGCGAATTTAAAAAATACCTACCGTCCCTAATTTATACGCTACAGGAAACGGACATTTGTTCGGCCTTATCACCTTCAATAATCTTAGGCAAACTGCATCTGGAAGAATATTATAATAATAATAATATTTTTATTTATTATACATTTCAGAGCTTCATCCTCCGCTGAAGGATATTACTGAAACACCTATAACAGTGAAAGCCTGCTATGCAGACGACCTATTTCCGTGTTCAAATATTAATGAAGTCCAAATTAGAAATTGTGATGGAGCGATACAGTATTATTTGAACAGCACAGATCTATTTTCAGGATATTGCTTTGGTAACACGCAAAGATTTACTTGTAATGCTTATTTTCAGTTTAACCTGATAGTAAAGCAAATTTTATGTGATAACCTGCGATGAAATAAATTCACTTTTTATCGAAATTATGCTTATCAATGCTTCAAGACGAATGTCACACCTTACAGATCATATTATATGGACTCCTTGTAAAACATTGGTCCCACATAGTTTCACATGTAATAATTAATAAAATTATCAATGTGTTTGACGGTCTTATTCATACCGAGTTTGGAGGCCAGTATATTAAACGAAAGGGAAGCTCGTTTGACAGAATGTCTCGTTCTTTTTAGTGAACTACTCCCACCTTACAGTTCTTTTTCCAGATCTATGACATAATAATTCTTGACACTAACTTGACGGATGGTTAAAATTAGATTAGAAACAGTTTAATATCCCCAGCTTAACTGACATAGTTTATTACAACTCAGGGAATTGCGTTGTCCGAAGTACACTCTAAATTAAAAAATAGATGAAATATTGTCGAGACTTCGAAGTTTCTAGCACTACGAAAACCTCGAAGCATGTTCGCTTGTCCAGCCTGTTTTTCTACAATTATATTCTATATAACAATACCATAGGAAGTCCATAATTATATAATCTTTTCTGTAAGAAATTTTATTGTTGCTTCTATTGTTATTTTATTAAAATAAAAAAATATAGCTCAGACTAAAATCGATAAAAACAAATAAATACGCACTTAATTTTTGTTACACGAGAGGTAAACCCTTTATGGACAAGATGTATTTTGCGGTTGTGTTGATATACGAGTAATATTTTTTATTAAAAACATCAATTTTTAAAAACGAAACACTAACGCCTTGTGGCAGCTCAACCTAAAAATTTAATATTCTGATGAAAGTTTCAAAATTTACCAGCCAGATTTTCCGCCGTATGCATTGTAAATTGTTGGTTGTCGTAATCGGAACAAGTTGCGCACAAGATTACACACCATTTAAAATTTGTTCTAGTTTGCTATATATATGCTTCTAACTTGTTTTAACTATATTCCTTTCTACTTTCAGAGAAACATTCCGAAGTGAAAGGTAATATGGGTTAGTTTGTTTTTAATTTAATTAGAGTTTTTAAGTTTCCTCATTGTGTTCTTTTGTTTATAATTAAGGACCTGAAAAGTGTTTTCATGCTAGTGTGTTGTGTAATTAACAATAAATATTTTTATTCCAGATGAAAATATGGTGTTACCACCCCCTACAGATGTCGACCTTGGAACAATTTCAGTTGTCCCACAATTAAACTTTACGAAGCAATCTCGTCATTTTGTGCCTCACATAGTTTTCAAATGCAAGTTTACAGCTGATAATCAATATTTCTACTCTGTTAATTGGTAAGCGGCAACGAATTGCTTTAGTAATAAGCTATTATATGCACCGTCTCTGTGACCTGTTGACCTTGACCTCTTTAACTCTTCATGTCAGTTTACTTTTAATTCTTAAAGCATTAAAAATTATTATCAGTAAACAATCGGTTTGCGGAGCCATGCCATGATGATTGCGTTTGTCAGGATTATTCTATCAACCCTTTTGGAGTTGTCGGTTAGCTGTATAGGTGGCGTAATTGGCATTGCATGGCTAGGCGTTGTCGCTTTACGGGTAGGGGCAACATAATTTTATTTTGTTTAAAAATGAAATGCATGTACTGAAAAGATTTTACACACTTTTCATGCTTTCAATGTGCAACTCTTATAACAGTTACAGTACATCTAGCTGTTATACACTTCACCCACTCAAAGTTCTCATTTGTTCTCAATTGTAGGCTATATGCTAAACATATATGCTAGCTGCTTTTCTTCATCAGTGTTTGCATATTATCAACCAACTGTAGCGCTTATTTTTTTTACTGATAAAATGTTTCTAAATAATTGTGACAGTATTTGTAACCAGGTCCTGGTAATTGGATTTGGGTGAGGCGGATGGCCGTGCGTGCGGGCGGGCGTCGTCAAACAGATGGTTTCCGGTCAACAACTTCAGTTTGGATAAAAAATTGCTGGAAAAGTGAAATAAAAGTGAAAATAAAAGGATATACCAATTCCAACCTTGCTATTCTGTATTTTATGCTTATTGAAACTGAGTACAGAACTGAAAAGAGTTTTGAAATTGGTTGCTGGGATATTGTCAATTGGGCTATTTCAAAAATTGGCAAGTGAAGTGAAAAAATGTTAAGAATTAAAGTTCATAAAAAGATCCATATGTTTGTAAGTCTTTACAGTGATCAAACTCAATCAAGTACAGTACTGAAAATTACAAAATTGACAAACGAAACGGAGTGGAAATGGAAATGAAACGCTTTTCACTCTATGTGGAAACGGAAACGAAATGGAAACGGAACGCTATCGAAATGAGAACGCAACGGAGCGCTTAAAACGCTTGAAACGCTAGAAACGGTAAAAACGCTCTAATCGAAGCGCTTGGAACGCTAGAAACGGTAAAAACGGAATAATCGGAACGCTAGAAATGGTCCGCTTATTTATAGTAGCGTTTTTTCCGTTTCTAGGTCACCTGATTATTTATAGTTACATTCTAACCGTTTCTTTGTACGAAATCAATTGTAACGAAAATAATAGTTGTCGAAATGACGCTTCGTGGGACACTTGTTTCAAGTAATGATCAGTCTAAATATTTACCATTATTTAGCGCTGATCGAGCAATTGTTACACATTTATCGAAAGATTAGACATTTCGCTACATGTATGTGCATATGGACTTCGGGTGAATATATTTTTCTCTTGAACCTTTGTTTATGCGTGCACGTTTTTTTGATCTCTGATAATTTGAAGATGTGTTTTTTTATTTTTTTATAGCCTTAAAACGCGATATTGAAGAGATCTAGAAAAAAGTACGGACAACGCAACATTATTTCTTGCGTCGGGAATTCAAAAATGAAAAACGAAATAAAATGTTGCAAGGGTTCAAAGATCAGATCTGATATGCATATTTTGCTTTTTTACTCATAGGAAAAAACATCAACTGCCCTTTGGAAAATAATGTTTTCAGGAATTTAACATTCGTCATTAAGGTGGTATCATTTGTCACAATATACTTTTAAAGTAAATAAACTTTACTAGAACAATAGTTATAAACAATGCAAACATGAATTTCAAATTTTCCCTTTGTAGTCACTGGGAGAAACGTGTTTTGCTATTGTTCTAGTAAAGTTTATTGAACTAAATTCTAAGATATTGTTAACCTTGATATATACAACCTTCCTGTGACTGTAGTTTAATACTATAGTGGATAATTTGGAAGTTTGGACTCCCGGCAATAAGGCTACACTCGGTGAGAGAAATTGTTTCATATTTCTATTTTTTATAATTCCTGATTAACCTGTAACATTTATATGCCCTATAAATGATATCTGAAGTAATAAGAATGTTTTTAATTATTAAAAAACATGAATTTTATGAAAATAGGAAACAACACTCCCCCAACTTTATCAGTATATTGTGACAAATGATACCACCTTAAATGTGACCTACAATCAAACGCCGACAATAATATCAGATGTCTGAATATTTGGCGATAAAAACCACATGATTTGTTCGAAAAACACGTTGTTCTCACGCCGCATATATCATAAGCATATGACGTAAAATACATATGATGTACAATGAAACGTTAACAATACATCAGACGTGTGCAATTAAAAATTCATGATTTGCACGAGATGCACGCTTCTTGCGCGAAGCACGTGAAGGGTTTCGTCATGGGTGGTATTTGTGTTCTGTTTTAGTTTAGGTCTAAGAACGATTCGCATGAATGGCACGATGCTTGCGATCAGAATTATGCATTTATCTGTCACAGTTAGACCACAGCTACCGTCCACTGGCCAATCAGTGGCCAGTATTACCGTTGTCTAAATCCCGTAGACAACTCTTTGGCGTTGTCTACGAAGGTTCGTGAAGCACGTGCATCTCGTGTACTATCTCATATTAACAAGTCGACGGTCGATATCTTAGTGTCATACTGTGCTATCGATACATGTTTGTGATAATTGTAATTGCTATGTCATAGACAACAAAGAAAATATCAAAATCTCTGAAACGGCAAAACGCAGTTCCGTCAAACTTTACATAAATCAATGTTATTGGTGTATGATTATGTTCGTTAAGAACTTGTTAGAACTGTTTCAGTAAAGAAAAATAGTTAGACCTTAACAAATCTTAAAATTCTATTTGCAATAAATCATTACAACGAAGCAACACAAAACAACAATTCAATGCCAACAAGTGTCAAAAATTTTCTGACAACGATATCTAAGGGCCTTGAAAAGAACTCTCAATTATGTGATCGCGACCAGAAAATGATATACACACTTAAACAAATAACAAGTGTTCTATACATTTGTTAGACAAGAGGCTCTTACATATTGTTGTCAGTAACTCATTACTCATGAAGGAATTTAAATTGATATTAAGTGTTGCTTCGTTTTTGTGTTGTTGTTTTTTTTGCATATACAGTTTTAAGGATTGTTGTCTAACTTTTGTCTTTACTATTCTAACTGCTCTTAACGTATGTAAAATAAACATTCACAAATAACAATGATTTGTGCTAAGTTTTATTGAACTGCATTTTGCCGTTAGAGAGATTTTGATAGTTGTCTATTTTATCAATGATGGTGCAATGACAACTGCCACAGAACCTTAAGCATGCAAACTAAATAAACGTACACCATGTATTCGGTTTCATTTTTAAAACTTGGTAACAAGATTGCAATATTTATATTATCAAGTTTTAACAATGCAATTTTATAAAAAAATTATAAAATAAATTTTCTTTTTCATTCACTATTTCATGAGAAGTTAACGGTCAATATTTAGCAGTTTACGCCTTCAAAATTTAATAAACTTACAATTATTATAAGTACTGTTGCTGTTGTTATTATTATTGATGATGATGATGATGATGATGATGATGATGATGATGATGATGATGATGATGATGATGATGGTGATTATAATGATGAACTTATGAACTAATTCATTAAAACACACAAACATTTATTTTTTAATGAATGACAAAAATACAAAACTTACTTAAAACTACTTAAGTTTTTTAATGTTATTAAATTTCTAACTTAAATTACAACAAACTTACAAATTTACTCACTAAATACATGTGGCTCCCTTTATACACGAATTGTGAATGACAGAAGTTTGTGTGACGGTTTGTAAAGTGTGGGGGATCGATGCTTTGTGCACGAGAATTTCGGGGTTTTGCAGTCATGTGGTCTAAGTCGGATAGACACCTCGCGCTCGCGTCTATTTTTCATAGACCACTTCACTTATTGTCTATCGTTTACATAGAATATTGCTTTTAACATTCAATTATTTAACAAATATCACAGAAATTTAAACAAATGTTTTCAAACTAAACGTTTCAAATTTAGATTTTGTCGAATCCTTTCTGCACTGAAAAGGCTTTCAATTATCAATAATTAAAAATTATGTACGATCTTTTACATTAGATTTCACTGGCGGTGATCTTTGACCTGTAGATAGTTGTTATTTATTACTGATCTTGTTGTTTATTTTTAGTTTCCAAATAAGTGTACGGCACACGAAAAATACAACACTTAATAACATTGGACCATATTTATTACAAGTTGCGTTTATTCTAAATATTAAATCAGCAATATCAAGTTACGAAAAAATGATCTCCCTTCGAATTATCAACAGTAACTGTTGGCACTTTCCCATTAGTCAAGAAGAGGTTATCTCCCGTGGACATTGTACGATTATTTGTTGTTTTTTTGTTGTTTTTTTTTTTGTTTATACTGAACAAATATAAAAAGTAACTCTAGACAGCTTAGTTACTTTGTACATTTAATATCGCAACACTGAATTTACATAAGCGTAATTGTATGAAATATTTGTTTCGAAAGTTTCAGTTTATAAACAAACTACTTTTCGAATACGCATGTATGCTTAAGGTGGTTCGCTTGGAAAAAAACTAACCGACAGATTTTGTTTAAACTCGCCATAGTTCATCCTCATTCAATTCGTATTACAAAAATGCAAAGAAAAAGATAGGTCCCGGACCTTGTTTTTTCGCAACAGTGATTTGTAAATGTAGTATATTTTCACAGTTTATAAGGTTTGTAAAACATCATAAAATTGACAGTCATGAGGGTTTCTCGATTATTTCTACTTTCCAAACAATTATATTTGAAATTGCTAGATTAGAATATAGCTGGATGGGATGTATCTTTGAGGTAAGGGAAACGAAGACCGATTAATCCTCGTAACTGAGAAATGCAAAGGATTAAATAATTCCCCACCCACTTTAAAAATACAATGAAATTTTGACAATTTTAAATTGTTTGCCAAATAAAAACTTACCAACAGATTTTTTTCAAAATTGCCAAATTTTATCTTCAGTCAATGCTCATCCAAAAAATGTAAAGAAAACGATAGGTCACGGACCTAGTTTACGCGCTAAAGGCATTCGTACATGTATCATGTTTCTTATTTTTTTAGATTTCAATTTAACAGAAATTGGCATGTATTGTTTAATCCCGTCTTTCTGTCTCTCAAGAAATAATAGATTTGAGGTTGATTATACACAATGTAATTTAAATTAATGATTTGATTTAGAAAAGATAAAATATATCCTCCCAATTAGGAAATAATCAACATGTAAATTTACCCCACCCACTTCATAAAACAAAAATTTCACCCTAGTTTTAAATGTTTAATTTTTTAAAAAGCAACCAATGATTTTTTTAAATCTTGCAGTACATAATCTGAAGGTCTTATACATACTGAAAATGGAAAAAAATATTTCACCGAACGTGTTTTCATGTGATGGGCGCTAGTAAATTAAACCGATCATATTTATGTTTTAAGCAGCTTAATCATTACGTACCTGCGTGCTTGATATATTGGCGTTTTCTTTGTTCTAAAGTCTATCAGTTTAAATATCCATTTAACATGTTTATTGTTAGATTATCAATGTATGTAAAGTTAACATCGACTGATTGATTCTCATTTAAGACAAAAATGTGCATGTTTATTTACCCCACCCACTCCAGAAAAATAAGAAGAGATAATGACTGACTTTGGATGTTCATTATCAAATGCTATAAACATGATTAAAACACAGAACTTTAAAATAACATTTTATTTTCATTGTAGGTAAGGATACATGTATGCCAACAAATGATATTATTTGCTTTGAAAATGGAGCTTTTTTTACCAGATTTGCATTTTATATGTAGCATCATCATGTTAGAAGCTACATTTAAATAAATTAACATTGATGACATGTTTCCATTTTCATTGTTCCAAATAAACAACATAATGGATTGCTTAACATCTTTATAAGTGGTATGAGTAGTTATCTGGAACGGAGATTGTTATGAGCAAGTAAGGCATAAGTATTGAAGAACAAGGAGTATTTAAATTATCCCACCCACTTCTTCAAACTTAAAAATATGTCAAATTAGAGGTATGTGGTTATTTGTAAGAAACCAGTGATTTTCAACTCAACATTCTTCAGTTTGGCACCTTTTATCTATTGAAACCTAATAGTTCCTTTACTGCATGATTTTTGTTTGTAATGTTTAATCACCTTTCCAATATGGAAAGTTAACAAGTGTTTTATTTGACTCCAAATGAACTTTACCTAGAGGGCAAATAAATACAGCATCTGAAATTTGGATATTTAAGAAATTTTACTTCAATGAGTCATTGCTCCAAGAAAGTTCATGTACAGCGATTGCAAATTATACACACATGTCAAGCTATTTGTTCTTTGACATTAATTTTATTTAAAAAATATCAGTCTTTTCTCAAGTCATAGATACACATTTAAACAATCATATAAAAAAACTGTCAAGTGGGTAGTAAGGAGAGATTAATAAAATATATATCTCTGTTAACAATGCAGGTACAGATAAACATGAATAAAATGTTTCATTAACAAATTTCTTATAGAGCACTTGCAATAATTTTAAATAAATTGGTAAAAAAACAGAATGTAATTTGTTATAAAAGATTATTTACATTTCTAACACAGTTACATGTACATACAGATATCTGGTGGTTTTATAGCCAGTAAGTGGCTTTATACCTAACTGAAAATATCCTTTGTACATAACCTGATAATAATACTGCTTTTATATAAAACTAAAATTGATAAAACATGATAAGATAATTCTCTGTATTAATTATTCTGAGACCGAATGAAACATCTGAAATAAAAAAAATCACATTTCAATGATTTGTAGTTGTTTTAAAATTGTGTTCCTTCTTTTGGTAAAATACATGTACAAAATATACTAATACATTGCAAATTCCTATACTGTAACTAATATTCAAATTATTATTTACATTTAATATTACAACTAACCAAGATGTACAGTAAATAACAAGAACTTAAAATCCATGTCTTGATTGTACTGGCAATAATGTTACTTTTTATATCCTGACCATAACATGTAATTATAAGGATTGGTAAGAAGTAACTAAAGAATGCATGATGTTTATTGTGATTTTCTTAATGATAGAATTAGTCCAATCTAGGACAACTATGCCTTGGGCCTTATATTAACTTGACTACCCTCTGCAAAAAGGTATGAACAAAACTTAAATTAGATCTTTCTTTGGTAACTGAAAACAAACAGTGTTTACATACACAGTATCTCTTCATATATTGAACAGTCTCTCAGACTTGTGCGACACTTTGCATTAGCATCATTTTTCTGTCCTGTAATCTATGGTCTGCCCTCCTGACAATTTGTAGTTATATTAAAACAAACAGGTGGCTCACCAATGGACCATTTTAAAACAAGTTTATAGTCAGGCTCAAACCTCTGACATGTGGGGTGTATGCTGTAACTGCATTATTGCAGAAAAGGAGATAGATCTAGTTAAAGTTGTTCAGGACCTGACATGGGGCTGCATACTTTTTCTAGTTATATCTCATATTTTTACAAATTAAAATGTCTTACCTGTTCTTTTATAGCAATAGTGGACCTTTTACCATTGATACAGTATGCTTGCAAATTGAGTTCAAGATCAATGATGAATTTCACCAGTGATAATTGACAAATACTCAGAGATGTTGTTGATGAATCAACAACCTAACTTCGCATTAAATTCATTACCAACTAGCCTATCTGCAGATCTCTGAACTCTTCTGTTCTGTTGCACAGGCGGCCGGCCCGTTGATATGACCTAAAATGTGGATGTTTTCGTTTAAAATGGTCAAAACAATGATTGAACACCCAAATCCCACAGTAAAACAAAGTCTTACAAAAATTTTCCCCTATTATATATTATAAGACACAAGGTGTAAAGAGTTAACGCTGCGCAAAACGACACTATCACTTAAATCGCCCAGATCTCTGTTAATAATCGGCCGATTTCAACCAAATACAATGCATTCTTTTCAGAAATAATTATATTTTTCAAAAATGTTCAACACATGTACCCTTTATGTGACGATGGTGGATTTTTCGTTGCTCAAAAGCCGATTTCGAAATTTTCGCCTAGGTCGACAAAACCTTGACCAACTAAGAAACCGTCATTTTGCACTCAAAATCGCTATTTTTGTACAGTGTAACAAAGAAAAGTGCATGCAAACTATAAAAAATCATGAACACAACTGTTAACGCATACTCACGTTTAATAAAACACTCAAGATCTTCCTACAATCATCTAAAATTGACCACAATTTACGAAAGTCTCATCATTTCCCAATCGCATCATGTTTATTCTGTGTGACCCGGAACTGCTTGCCCGCGCATGCGCACTGGTACTGAGTCTTGTACTATAATAATAACAATCCGTGGGAAACCAAATTAGTGTATTGAAAATCAAAACATTAACACGAGGATGTCAAAGCTGAATGTTTTGCAACAGGAAGCAGTTGATCGCATACTGCAAGGCCATAATATTGTACTTATGGGCCCAGCAGGTACTGGAAAATCCTTCACAGTAAAATACGTCGTAAAGGAGTTGGAAAAGCTAAGACGTAATGTTGCAGTGACCGCAACCACGTGTATTTCATGTTGTGTGTACGAAAATGCAATGACAATTCACAAGTGGTCGGGCATTGCTGATGGGCGTTATGAAAAGTCCGAAATACGGAGTGTTATTGAACACAACATTAAATTCCAGGCTGTGAAAAACAGAATCAAGTGCACTGACACATTATTCATTGATGAATGTTCCATGTTAAGTTCAACTAATCTTGAATGCATAAATGAAGTTTGCCAAATTAAAGACCACACAAAACCCTTTGGAGGTATTCAAGTTATCCTCATTGGTGATTTCTTACAGTTACCTCCTGTACCGAATTCCATGTATAATGACACTGGAAAATATTGCTTTGAAAGTAGTTTATTTGCCCACTTCCCCCACAGAATTAATCTGGAAGAAGTGGTACGACAGAATGAGAAAACATTTATAAATGTCATCAGAGAAGTTTCAGTGGGTGAAGTTTCGGATCAATCAATTCAATTTTTAAAGGAATTGTCAAGGCCCTTATTGCCTGAGACAGCAAGTGTTAAACTTTTTGCGACCAATGACCAAGTTGATTCCTATAACAGAAACTGTATAATGGCAACGGACGGGGATCTTTATGAATTTCACGCAAACGATGATGGTGAAAGGAAGTATCTGGCCCGTATTCTGGCACCACGTGTACTTTGGGTTAAGATTGGTTCACCAGTCATTCTACTAAAGAATTTGTCTGACAAGCTTGTCAATGGCCTTAGAGGAGAAGTCACAAACATCAAAGAGAACAAGCCAGTTATAACATTTTCTAGCATCCAGAAAACCATTCCTATCGAGAAAGTCAAATTCACTGTAAATATATTCATTTTTAAGTTTATAATGAAACTACTGGTCACAAAAGAACAAATCTCAATATTCAGTGAAATATAGTATTAGATATAGTTTTTATTTTCTAAGTAAAACTGTGATTAACTATCCACCGCTTCTGGAATTCACACCAGTACTACATGTAACAAACTTGACACCAAGTAAATGTGTTTGCAGACCTTTTTATCAGAAGGTAATACAGTGATTCAGTGATGTTTGAGCCCAGCTCTGCCAGCACATTGTTCTCCGCTTATTCTGTTATGATACCACTTTATCTGGTACAATGTAGATAAAATTAGGTTGTTTATTGCAACATGGTACACACATTTTCAATGTATTTGGTTCACATATAGAAGTTCATGGTATGCTTTCTCCATGTTTCAGTGTATGATCCTAGACAGAACAAGGATATTGCTGTCAGGGAACAGTTTCCAATTAAACTGGCATATGGCATCACAATTCATAAAGCTCAAGGGATGACACTGGAGAGGTACTGACTGTCGTTAACATATTAATTGTGACTAGTGTTTTAATCATGCAGGAGACTTAATCTGTCTTAACAAATGTGTAATCAAGGAAACCAGATTCATAACTTGCATTATTCAATTACTATGTAATTGTAAGTATAACATAAATTTACAACATACTGTTTAATAAAAAAATGTAATGATGACTTCCATTTATTACTGACTTTCATTAAAAGGCACATTTCTTTGTCTGCAACTCATTCTACACTTATATTAAGAATAAATGTTACTCAACAAAAGTATTAGCCACCTATTTTAAACATTTTTTAATCTTCCCATAGATGGGAATTGCAGAGAAATTATTTGTATATGTCCAGGGACAACAATGCAACAGGGTATGCATAGATATTGGTATTATAATAGTGAGAACTGAATACATGTAATATGTTAATAAAATAAGTATTAATTTTTAGTGTGGAAGTCAACTGCAGTGGCATATTTAAACCTGGCCAACTTGGTGTGGCATTGGGAAGAGCTCGTTCCTCAGCAAATGTTAGACTACTCAACTTTAGCAGAAAATACTGTATAAAACAACCAGAATTTGTGATTGCCTTCTTAAACCAAGAATCTGAAGTCTACAAGCCAGATATAAGCTGCTGTCAAACTGAAAGGTAATTATTTAAAGCTAAATTTACATACCTTGCACTGAATTTTAATTGTAGTACCCTACATAATAATCTGAAATTTGTTGTCTGGGCTGTTTTTCAGTACTGCTATTTATGATTAAACATCTTCAAGCTATGTGGAGCGGTGCAGTCTGATCACATAGATATAAAAGAACGTTCACTTCTGCAATGTTTACCATCATGTGGTCAGCCTTTTAGTACTACTGCACTATATGTCACTTTCATTGGATTGTGTGGGTGGCTCTTCAAAATTTACACCATATACCTTCATTTCAGGTTTTACACATTTTGTCTTAATTTACTTTCTATGGTCAAGGTTTTTCAACAGATGACTGGAACGTGTCTACATTACATTCTTATGATTTTACAGTTTTTCAGCAAATTTTCTTTTCCATGTTGAGTACTTCTCTTCCTTTTCACAGATTTAATTTCTTTCACACAGTCGTAAATCTTGGCTCCATCTCTGCTTTTTCCAGCATTGGATTTTGTTGAAATTGTGTTTTGTCCGAGAATAATGTTGTTCAATGCAGTTCGGTATTGCATGGCATTGGGATTGGCATTTGCTCCATGGTAGGTCGACTTTTGTTGGTTGAAAGTGTTCTCTATTATGTCAGAATTTATTAAAGCCGGTGTTATGTATACATTCTTGGAAATTTTACTAAAATTTGAGCATAGCTGGTAGAACCCTCGCGTGCAGGAAAGAATGTCTTCATGGCACTGAATTGACATAGTTAAAACATTGGCTTTTGTTTTTGGTTTTGGTGTACTTTCCCATCTTTCAAACCAGTCGGCTAACAGTAGCAATGTAGAAAGTCTCTCATCATCTGTTGATTTAATAGGTCTGAAGTCCCGGAATATATTTATCAAAGATGAAGTTTTCTCCAGAAACTCTATTGCACCATCCAATGAAGAACCTTTTTCACCCAGATATTTTTGGTATTGCAACATCAGATTTAACATTTCAGAATCGAGAACTTGTTCTGCTAAGTGGTTTCTCATCTTTGATTGGTTCGATGGAAAAAAATGTTCATTTGTCAATTTTCTGTGTAATTTCAATGCATTAGTTTTATCCCAGGTGTAACAGTCTATAAACATCTGCCACTGAACTGTCCGTGAGGAGGGAAGTGTTAAAAGTCTAGTATGATTTTTAGAATTTCCACTTTTTAGAAGGTTGTTTCGGATTTTCTTGATGACGTGTGATGGGTCCATTATGAAAGTCATTGGTTGGAAGGAACATGGGCTTTGTGTTGTAAAATTCACATGGTCTTGTAAATGCATTTTCATGAAAGTTCGGTTTGATTGGGCACCGTCCATGCATGTGAAAATGCAGTTGAATCCAAACATTCTCAGTTTGTCAACTGCATCCCAGAAAATTGAGTACAGCTGTGGTGCTTGGACTCCATCGGATATAAAATGAGCAAAGGGAAAACGGAAACCCGTTATGCCCAGAAAGACTAATTGCAATACATGTGTTCCTAGTTTCTGCTCATTTATGGCATTTCTCAATACTTGGCAGGCATATCCTTCCTGTCCAACTTCCACAAGTCCTGTCATTTCAATCACATCACCATTTTTACATATCTGAAGATCTGTCTGTATTGCCATCTCATCGAACACTATTCCTCCAATATACCCTTCCTGTGGTAGTTTTCTCCTTGTAGCTTCTTCTGTCATCCACTCCAGTAAATTATCGTCAAATCCGGAATTATGTTTCACTTTGTTCTTGTATAGCACTAGGAGAGTTTTAGACGGGAGTATTAAGTTCTTAGCTGCCCTGAAATCTTCATATGATTGTGGACTTCTTGAGTACCACCTCAGGCATGTCTGTATAACTGATTGTGACCACCTCCTGGCACTAGGCTTCTTTGTAGAGTTTTCTATCTGGTGATAAATGAGGTCGACCATTTCTCTGGTTGCTCCAGGAATAATATTCATTAATTGCTCAACTGTGATTGACTCTGTTTGCTCTTTTCCTACAATGTCTTCATGGCTCTCCGTCTCTTGATCTTTATTTTCACAGGAGTCTTCTATCACAGTCATTCTTTGACATTTGACACATACAGCTGATGTTGCTAGAAGAGAGACAATCTTATTGCAAAGCACCGACCTCAGCACTCGTGATGGGTTCTGACCTTCTCTGTTAAAGTTCTCTACTGTATGATATCTACTGCAAACAACTTTCTTGGAGATCTTTATCCCTTCACATACTGTTAAACTATTAACGATCTTGGTTATTTGTCGGACACAATCCAAATCTATGTAAAATTTATTGTCAATTTCTGAAATGCTGTCCTTTATTTCCTTTCCACTTATTTTCATAGTCCATTCACCATTGTCATGAAAATAAATAGTTTTATAAATTTCGTTTCCATTGCTGAAACACTTGCTTGAAATCTCACAAGTGATTGTTGTCTGTGAAATATGTTTAACATTGTCATGATCAACAAGAAGTATCCGTTTTAATTCGGTAAAGTCACATTCCTCAAGCTTCGTGACATGTCTTTTAAAATCACCAACTGATTTAATCCTCAAGCCTGTGTAGAATGTCTCAGTGCTACTTTTCCCTTTTGTTCTATTCTTTGTTGCTGTTGGAAACATTCTGTTCACATAGAAACCAAATATTTTTCGTGAACAAGGACTATTCAGATTCTCATTTGCCTCAAATTCATATGCTCCATACAATTTTGAGAAGTCTATGAAACTGTCCGGGTCTTCAGAAACCCTCGATGCAAGCCTGCAATGTACAATGTTTTGGTAAATGTTTGATTTCATATGAAAATTTGCTGTTTTTTATTTCAGTTTGACAACGTTATGCACAATAAGACTATATATAGACAAAATGGTGTGCTTAATGACTAATTTCTAGGATTTAAACTTAATGTTTTCATCTGTCTAATCAACAACAAGCCACCAGAGGTTATGGTCAAGCCTTGGATCGAACCAACGACTCCAGGATTAGTAATCTAATGCTCAAACTACTGAGCTCTAGTTGCCCACTGGACAACCAACTTACTAAAAGTAAGTTTGAACATGAAAGCCTCTTTATAATTTAAATGGCTGCTTTTGTTTTCAGTGTGAGAAACTGCACACTGCCCTGTACTGTCCCAATCCCTCCTGGTTCAATCCAATCTCTAGGTTCATGCAGTTTTCTACAATAATTATATGCAGTGAAACCCCAAAGACCACCTCAAAATTAAGACCACTCCACCATTAAGACCACCATGTTACAGACCCATTCCAAGGCATTGTTATGAATCTTAACTCAATAATATGACCAACCAGTAATAAAGACCATTTCTTCATAGATCCAATGGTGGTCTTAATAACGGGTCAAACAAAAAGTTTTCATATTTGTCAGACACTGTCAGTGATCAAAATAACAAACCCACGGCTGAATAAATATACATGTACACAAAAGCAAGCATCCCGTCACCTAATATTCTTTAACTAAACTCTACTTAGTATGAGCCTATAACATTATGGCAAGCTACTATATTTGGTTAAAATCTTTCTGTGTATTCTGCCAGGCTGGCTCACAGTCTGACCAATAGCTCTGTACAATCAGTTGCTGAACTTATTGTTGTCATGTAAAGCTGAAAAAAAGACAACATCACTACACCAGTCTAGCTGAGAAAATGTTGCTAAGATTCTAATGTTACCTGGTAAATCAGTTGTATAATAATAATAATATTTAATATTTGCAGACATGACACTGAGCAAGAGAACAAGAAGGCTTATGTGTTCAGCCCAGCAGACTTGCTTGATATAGAAAATGGTCAGCAGAGTGAGCTACAGGATGATGAAGAATTTGATGAAGATTTTAATGAAGAGATCAAAAGAATCATCGCTAAAGAAATTACAGATGTACACCTGCCTGAAGACTTAAATATGTTAGAATATCTTGATGAACTGAAATTTAAAAGAATTGTAACCCCTGCACATTTCAGTAACAATCAGATATTGAATGAGATTGATCAGGTGAAATATATAAAATTCTGCAAACAAGAATATCAAAAATTGTCAGAACTGATTGACACTCTAGATATTGACCCTACAAAAACTGTTCCTGCCAAAAAACTAAGTGAATTTTATGCTGCTATTCATGCATATCATTCAGGTGCAGAGTATTTGTTAAACTGCTTGACTCTCTTTGACCAGAATTTTACAGAGGATCATAAACATGTATGTTACAATGTTTCAGTGCATATTCGAAAACACTTGTTGCTAAAGAAAGCACAGTTATTTCCATCAGCGGATAGATCTATACATAAGAGGAAGTTATCTACTGCATCCAATGCCAGAGTTAGATATGTTGCAGGTTATTGTCTAGCAAAGTTGAGACAGAAATACATGCAAAAGAAGCAGTGTTACATGTACAAGGCGGAGCATACAGCACTAGCTTTTTACAATGAAGCTTGTTGCATTGTTAATATTCTTAATAGTTTCAAAGTAGAGGAGCAGTTAGCCTTAGCTACAACTAGTGATCCTGATTCAATGCATGACATTAGTAGGAGACAATACCAAAGCCATGGACTTACCGTAGTTTCTGATGATTTTTTTATGTTTTTCCTGAAACTGACAGAAAAATGTTTAAAATATCTAGTTGATGAAAGTTTGATCAAAGCAGGTACTAATTTGTTTGAATTTGTGAGAAGTCAACTGGAAAATGACAGTGAATTGTATGTGTCATTTCAAGGAACAGTCAAATTACAAGAAATGGAACAGAATTTTGATGAGGATCTAGACTTTAAAGAAGATCATATCAGAATTATCTACAAGAAATTAATTAAGATTCATCTTATGGTTATGGTCAACCAATTTAGAAAAGATCTGTTAGAAAACCTTAATATTTCAAAAAAGATGGCCCATCGCAAAGAAATAAGAGTTTCCGGGAAGGGAAAGGCATTGGCCAAAGGGAAAACTGTAGTTAAAAAAACAAGAGCATCAAAACCTATCTCAAAAACAGACAAAGATGATGAAAACAGTGGTTCTACATCAAGTACTGATTCTTTGTTTAATCCAGATTTGCCAAGTTTATCAAGTCACAGGAGAAAGAGGGGTTCTGAAAGAGAACAAATAAGTGTACCAGAATTAGACACAGTTATTCCAAAAAAGAAAAAATCAGATTCAAGATCTATCTCAACTGAAATTATACATCAAGAAAACTTAGAGTTATCAGAAAATGAACAAGATCTGTGCAAAGTGTGTAATTTAGGAGAGCCTGTTACTCACGCAGACTGGATATTATGCGATGGATGCAACCGTTGGCTGCATAGGTATTGTGCGGGACTAAGACAACACATGAAATGGAAAAAAATGACTAAAAAGGGCGCACTTTTCTACTGTAAAGATTGTAAATAAAGGCTGTTTATCAATGAAATTAATACAAAAAAGGACATTTATAACACAGAACTGTGTAACGACTAAAAGATAACACACCAGTTCACCGCTGACATTGTCGAGAATCTTCTTAAATACCGATCGACAAATAAAAATGGTACGGAACATTCACTTTTGAAAAATGCGCCGGTTGTTTGTTTACATTGAGTGGTTCCCGTCTTTCAATACTTGTTACCGGAACCAGTGCGCGTGCGCGGGCAAGCAGTTCCGGGTCACACGAAATAAACATGATGCGATGAGACTTTCGTAAATTGTGGTCAATTTTAGATGATTGTAGGAAGATCTTGAGTGTTTTATTAAACGTGAGTATGCGTTAACAGTTGTGTTCATGATTTTTTATAGTTTGCATGCACTTTTCTTTGTTACACTGTACAAAAATAGCGATTTTGAGTGCAAAATGACGGTTTCTTAGTTGGTCAAGGTTTTGTCGACCTAGGCGAAAATTTCGAAATCGGCTTTTGAGCAACGAAAAATCCACCAACGTCACATAAAGGGTACATGTGTTGAACATTTTTGAAAAATATAATTATTTCTGAAAAGAATGCATTGTATTTGGTTGAAATCGGCCGATTATTAACAGAGATCTGGGCGATTAAAGTGATAGTGTCGTTTTGCGCAGCGTTAACTCTTTACACCTTGTGTCTTATAATATATAATAGGGGAAATTTTTGTAAGACTTTGTTTTACTGTGGGATTTGGGTGTTCAATCATTGTTTTGACCATTTTAAACGAAAACATCCACATTTTAGGTCATATCAACGGGCCGGCCGCCTGTGTTCTGTTGGTCTGATTTATCTGAACTCTTCTGCTGGTCTGTTCCAATCTTCTGCTGGTCTGTTCCATATTTCCAATCCAGCTAGCAGAGTACCTATCCACTTAATTAATTCTTCAAGTCAAGAGAACGGTACAAAATCCATGATGTTTGTAAAATTTTCATGAGAAATAAAAAATGTCAAAATTTTCTGCATCGTCCTTGGCAACAGCTTGACCTTGGTGACTGTTTCTTTAACTTGTTGTGAAAAATCGATTTTTGCGGAAAGTTCAAGTAATGAAGGAAAGAATTTATCTTTCCACAAAGCTAGACCGGTTTACGCAAGCCATGCTCATCTTAACTCAAGAACTGTTTGAAAAATGCATTCGGCAAGTCAAAATTTGCCACAACGGAAGTAAAATAAATGCTCTCCAACTTTTGATAACTGTGATTGTCGCGAACAAAATATGTAAAAGTCTCGGCGAAACAAATAAGAATTTGACATCAGTTAAACTTTACTGCTGCTTTTATTGCTCCATATGTACTTATCAAAATAAAAATGTTCAAAATAATCACTTTTTTACTTTTGCGATAACTTGCCAATTTACGCCAATTGGCGCATGCGCACTTAAGCCAGCAATCTTCCTTAAAAAACAACGCAACAATAGATCATCGCACTTGCATCTTACTAAGATATTTAAAATTAATATGAAGTGAATTGAAATTGATGTTCGTGAATAGTGAAAGATCAGTATCAGTCGTATCGGGACGCTCGTATGGTTACACCACCGGAGCTAAATAGTTTAGCACCTAAATGATTAAGATGTTTCGTTTTTTTTCTCAATAATGTAAAATCTTCATAAGACAATAAAGTTTACAGTGTTGTTAGAAATACAATGGTAAATAAATGCATGATTATCGTGCAGACAATGTTCTTTAAACACTTTAGTCCTGGCGTCAGCTCGAGTCATGTATACGCACGTGTGACCCGCGTTGAGAATTTGCGGGAACTTAATATATATCTTCAACTATATCGTTTTTGATAGTGATTAACATTATTCTGATGTAAAATGTTTAAAATAACTAAAAATTACCAAGTATGCAAACTGATGCTAATAATTCAGTAACATTATTAAATCTGACTTGACATACGTGCAGTGATAATGCTACCATGCTGAAATAGGGTCTCTAACAAAAATGATAATCTTCTGTTTATTTTAAAACAACCTAGTTGTTTTCAAATTTACAGATTAATAATTCTAAAGTTTTTGTCAAATTCAGATTGATGCCTAATTTCATAATTGACCGTCTATAATACTTGGTAAGCGATTTGAAGATTTTATTACAGTTAAGATGTAGATATCACTGATAGTTGTCATGGCAACATTTGCCCTAGGCAGATAAATTACCGAAATTTTAGGGAATTTACAAGTACATTATGACATTCTTATTTTGACTCTTCTTTAAGAAATAACTAAATCATAAGCAAGAGCGAATGAATACCGCTTTAAGAGAATTTAAGAGAATCATACTAAGGGCTTTATAATTTTTATAAATGTATCATTATCTAAGCTGTCCCACAAGCATTTAATTTACATGGAGAAGTTCTCGTAGTTTTCCTTCTTCGGATCGGATCGCCTTCACGTCTTAGTCTTGATGCAAACATGGTAATGTCAATTTTGCAATGCCAGTCTGAAGTTTCTCGCCATATTTCATTATATTTGATAGAAATCTACATGTTTTGACATTTACAACAGTAACTGAAATTTGTTGAACGAAAATATTTAACCGTGAAAATGGTAAAAACACACGGACGCGGAAATGGAACGCTGGAAACGCTAGAAACGGAAGAAACGCTAGAAACGGAATAAACGCTAGAAACGAAAAGAAAACGCTGGAAATGCAGCGTTGAAAGCGTTTTAATCGAAATGGAAACGGAATGGAAACGCAACGGAAAACGTTGCTAATTGAAATGGAAATGAAACAGAGTGGAAACGCAAAAAATGTCAATTTCTTGATTTTCAGTACTGTAATACTCATATACGGCAGAATTAAAATTTTGTGAAACTTTATTGACCAATATTAAATAAATCACAAGAAGTTTCATTAATGTTCTTAAAAGACAATTATTACAGTTTCTTATTATTTAAATGTGCATTTCTGTGAAAAATCATGATGAAGCATCAAATATAAGTCCTTTAGAACTTGTGGTATCGCATAAAGATAAAACATCCATATTTTTAAAGAAGTGTGTCACACTCCTGACAACCACATATTAAGTGCAGTGTTATCAAAAATGTTTCATAAGGCCATTCATGTTCGTCACAATTAACAAAACATTACATAGACTTCTAGGAAAAAAACTTGCTCTTGTTTTCATGTAAAGGATATGTGCAGAATATTGCAATATGTGCATAATATCACACTCCTGACGATTTTAGCTGACAGTTTCTTAGGGGAGCTGCAGACAAGTATAATTTCAATAGAGGTGATAATATTATAATTATTGCATCTAGAAATATTTAACTTAATGATACATAAAACAGTTCTTTTGTATTACTAATCTTATAAATTTATAAAGCAAAGATGTATTGAATTTTTTGAGGTATTTTCCAACCTACCACGCTTGACTTAATAGTATTAATTTTGATTACTTGAAGTATAATATGCTAAGTTTTTATCATTAGTTGATGCCAAATAAATGCACCTTTTACTAAAACAACATTTAAACTTGTCTTTATTCAAGCTTTTTGTGAAATGATGGTCTGAAAAAAATGTGATTCTAAAAGTGTCACACTTTTTTGTCAAACTCCTGACATTTTGTGCCCATTATTTTAGAATATTGTTTTAAGGATGAAGCTATTTTGATGAAACTGCACAAATCTTTAGAGGGCGTGACGAGACACCTCTGCAAAGTAGGAAAATGGAAGTAACTGTTTGCTGTACATTTTTATGACAGGAAAACCCAAACCATCCTTTTTTTGAAACAGCCCATATAGCAAGCTTGCATGAGGACCTAGCTTTGGATTAGATTGAGGCCCAGTTGGGTCAAGGTCTATGTCTCTGTTACTAAAAATAGAAAAACATCCCTTTAGGTTCTTCACTTCGAATAAACCAATCTTGCCGATACTTTGGATATAATAAAATTGCATGAAGATCTAGTTTGGGATTGTATTTGGGGCCATTTGAATCAAGAACAGTGTCACTGTTATTAATGATACAAAAACAGTTTCAGCTTAATCGTTTGTGTTAAAATGGAGATGTTTGCTGAAATTGTGTTTGTAGGTAGTTAATGTGCAAACTTAGCTTCAGACAGAATTATTGGCCAATGTCAATGTCACTACTAAAAATAGAAAAACAGATTTCGGGCAATAACTATACTTCGGTTAAACCAATTATATAGCCATCCGAATGGAGATCTAGCTGTGGATTGGACTTGAGGCCAGACAGGTAAAGTTCAGGGTCACTGTTACTAAAAAAGAAAACGATTTCTTCAGTTAAGATGGATGAACTTTGATGAAATTTGATTTGTAGGTGCTTTATGAGCAAACGAATTGGGATTGAATTTTGTGCAGTTCAGGTCAATTGCTAAATCGCGCCATTGCTAAAAATAAATATAAAACAGTTTCTTTTTAATAACTTGTGTAAAGATAAGAGTAATTTCCTACAATTTCGCTTTAAGGTTTAAAAGTGTAACCCTAGCGTTGGATTGAATTAGGGGTCAGAACTGCATAATAGCTTCAGTTTTGAGCAAGATTGGTACATGTAAAGCTTTGAAAAACCTGGTTTCGTGACATGCCCGAGTTTCTTGTCATTGGTTTAAATTAGCATTCCATTGTTAACTTATAATACTTTACATACTAGAGATTTAGCAGTCTCGCCTGAATTCGATTCTTCATTGAATACAGTAGCAACTAACTGTTTTACAGTTGTTGATCTTGATTTCCTCCTGAGTAATTACCCATATTCCCTTACCTATTTTTTAAAGGTATATCGGATATTCGTTGGCTATTCGTTCCCACGCTCTTCCCCCCAAAGGACCATCACAATTGATGGATGACCTGGAGTTACACGAAGACGAAATAATCAATAGTTCATTTGGACTTGGGATAGAGGTATGATGTTAAATAAAGAAATGCAGTGCGAGACTGTTTCACTTTTCGTACCTCGGTTTTCTATGTTGATGTTGACTGGCTTATGTTATTGTTAACTGTTTTGTTGTAATCTTAAGTATGTTGTTGTTGACTGTTAAATAAGTGCTTTTTATGTTAAATATTGAATTCTAATGAGTTGATATTTATGTGGCTGACTGGTGTATTTCCAGACTGCATCCGTGTTTTATTTGCCAGGTAACGGCCATACTACTGCCACTACTACTACTACTACTACTACTACTACTACTACTACTACTACTACTACTATACAACTACTACTACTCAAAACTTTCTGGTTATCATTTATAATTTCTTTTTGCGTTTGCAAACAGCCGGGATTTCAAATGTATTTCAAAACCCGTATGAGTTTTAAATTCAGTGCCAGTTGGATTGTTAACTTGCAGATTCTCTTAACGTTTAAACATAATGTGTAAGAAACATTGTTATTTTAACTGTTTTAATTTATATTATTGCATGTGAAACAATCAAAAAGTCATATTGTCTTAAAAGTGTGTGCCTGATCAAAAGAGTTGTCGTTACTCTATTGGAGACGGAAGAATCACCTAAGTTACTTGTTCTCTGTCACAACGATCGTTATTGCTGCACCACTGAAATGAAAAAGAAAAAAACTTTAGTTTACATACTTTGGTGATTGTATCATCTCAGTTGAAAGGAACACTGCTGCTGCTAGTATATTTTTACTATTTTTAATACTTGTTCGTGTCCTTCTAGATAAAATGCGGCGTAAGAGTATCTCACGCAAAGGACGGTTTAAAGACAGATACAGTATTCAGTTCGGTGTTCTTTGCTGGAATGAAAGTGAGTACAGTGCGTCTTATAATAACAGTTTATTATTATCTTAATTTTGTTTAACATTATAGATTTATAATAATGTCAATACAAGGAAACAATTGTTGTTGATCCTTTTACTTTGCCAATTGTTACTCTCGAACACCATCGTTTGGGATGGATCGAAATAATACTGAACATATTGAGTTGCCCTCGACCCGGGGCTAGGCAGCGTAGGCAGTAATATGCAATATAAATAATTGTAATTACTGCCCATGAACATACTCAATTAAACCGAGCAAAAATGTCTTCATGTTTTCAGTGTTCGGTGGAACTCAAAGTTACCTTTTTATTTATCTCGAGTTAAAAAATTGTAAATAATACACTAACTCTGTGCAATATTTAATAGCTCGGGATTTATATATCGTAGCTTGTTCTCTTTTCTAGAAATAGATGAAAAGGGAAATTGAAAGCCGTCAAACACGACAAAAACGAAACTACTGCAGGATCGGTTTGATTGACCCTGTGCATGTACAGTAATAGAAATGCATATTGCAGTTCACGCCGCCTTGCCCTGTGTTGAGCTCAGGTCAATATTTAAAACAACAGACAGTCCAATTTCGATACATCCCAAACCATGGTATGCATATGGCGGTGAACATGAATCTTCAATGCGGTATTTTCAGATTATTACTAGTTCATGTCAACTGGCGTATGGCCCTAGATAAAAGAATGATTTTGCTCTTAACGTGAAAAAAATGGCTAAACTGTAGAGAATAGAATTTTGACAAGGGATCAGAGAATAAAAACCGTTTATATCACAGAAAACGCCAGAGGCAAAATTAATCCTTAGGGTGACTGAACTATACACAATCTATTTTGCTTGGGATACTGAAACCATCCATCGTAAATCTGGCCGTATATTTAAAAACATTAAGTTATTTTATATCATTAGTTAATATAATACATAAGTATCGTTTTCAACGAACTTCAAAGGACGTAACTGATAACAGCAACAGCACAAACAAGTCTACTGTGTTAGTGAAAAAGATGAAAAAGGAACTTTGAAAGCCGTCGAACACGACAATTAGAAAAATGTCGCAGGCCCGGTTTGATTGAGCCTGTTTATGGGCAGTAATGGTGAAGGTATAGGCCTTATGACGTTACCAATGACGAAATGTATAGGATAAGAAAATCTTCATATACCATAAGCAACGACGCATCAGAGAACAAACATCAGTATCATGCTTTTTGTAATAACTACATAAACACAACCGATAAATGTTTCAAATTTTTACATAAATAGAGTAACGCCTTAAGTTAATAATAGTTTTTTAATAGCCCGTATTGATTTAATTGAACCAAATCAACTTTTTATTTCAAAGATTTCAAACACAACGATTTATTTGGACAAAAACAGCAGAGCTGCTATCCAGTTTACACCAACTATTCCTCTTGGCTGTCGATATGAACCTGGTTTCGAACGTATCTGTGAGGTAGATTTAATGATGACTGATCCTACTGCAAAGATTTGCCAATGGCCAATGGCCAATACTGGCGATGCAAATGTTGACCCTGGTATATTTAATAGATGTGGAGTAAAGTTAAAGGCAAGTGTTTTTCGTGTAAAGTTTGTAACGCTGTTTACATCAAATTATAATACTAATTAAAACAAACAAATTGATAGTACTCCATGAAATTGATCAACACGTGTACTATTATAATGACGTAAATTCAACTCGGGCTACTTGGACAAAAGCAAGGATGGCCAAATCAAACCCACAAAAATACGTTCTTTTTAGGTCTTTCGTTCTCTTTGAAATTTTAACGTAATTACATGCTATTTCCTACTAGGAAATCTATTGTATCATTCATCTTGTCGATATGGAATTGCAAAATATCCTTATATTTCAACATGGAAGCACTCGAACATTGTCCGCTTTAAGTTTAACGCTTATGATGGTGTCTTACAGTCTCTAACAAAGGATGAAGAGTGGGATAGCACGAAAAGCTATACATTTGAATTGGTTACTATAGACTACAGTTACAACGACAAGACCTCGTTTACTTTAAATCTACGACTTCCAGGCACTATTGATAAGAAACACCCAATTTGGAAAACCTTACAGCTGCCTGATTTAGAGGTTTGGAAATTAATACATTGCTTTCGATTTGTACATGTAGTTTTGCTACTGTGGTACACAATTGATATGCCTGTTGTAAACTCATCAAGCACAGGCATGATTTTGTTGTCAGTTTTAGTGCTTGCAAATACTTCATCTCAGAACAACTTATTCTGGTGAACATGTTGTCACTACTGGGGAGCGAACACGTACCTTACGGCGACAGCGCATAGCCATGAAATTCCGATTGAGCTAGCCGGAACAACCCCTATAAAGGTTGATATGATAACCCTAATAAGCATTATCATCACTGCATAACATTGAACTACGTCAAACTACGTGATGTATCAAAAATGCACAAAATCCCATAAAGTTTAATTGAAGCATATTTATTTTATATATTATCATATTTAAGTATTTATATTTTTGGTATCCCAAATCATATTATCTTAACAAATTTCAGCAAGAACGATACATGCAATTTCAAAGGATAGCCCAAAATATGCACTTGGATGACTTTGACATATAATTTGTTTATGACTGCCTTCTATGACCAAGAACCAATACTGAAGACTGATTATGTCGCATAGCAGTCCTCCTTATACAAAACATCATTACGACTAATTATTTGTTGTAGATAAAACGATAATCATGTAAATAAAATGTGTTTAGGTAATTGTCAGAAATACCGAAAGCTACAAGAACAAAGTGTGTTACAGTCACATTGATCCACATATGAAAACAGCGGACCAAACGTAAGTACTGTAGATGCCTACTGTAAAAATGCATGCTATTCAAAAATGATATCTATCCGTTTCTTTTAATTCACATTCGTTACCATTTTTAATATTCGTTGCCAGTTTAAGATTATTATAATTACTACTGCTACGAGGTTGATATCGGACCAAAGGAATAAACAAATCTTTGAAAGGCCTTTTCCACTTGGTTTAAATAATTATTATTTTATGCGAGTACTGCTATAAGTTACAGCTGGATGTTCTTTCTTGAGAGTTGTAAATGAACATGACGGGTTCGAATCGAGACTTATGTAACTTGCTTTAATAGCGTGTACTGGTTAAGTGGATGCCGACATGCTCTAATACTGAAGGTTAAACCCCAGACTATTAAGACAAGGATTTCTTCACAGCAATATAACAGCCCTATTTACCCACCTTACTTTTACGCACAACTAATTCATGACAAACAATTATATGATGGGATAAGGCCGCGATATTTTATTTCAAAATAAAAAGTTAAACATGGCACATATAAAACACATAGACCTTGAGCTGCCAATAGACCCCCCTCCCCCCCTAAGGGAATTTTGAAGGGTATGTTTTTCTGAAAGCCTATACCATTCTACGCATTTTGCAAGTTGTTTGCACTCTGGCGAGTGGGGCGTTTTTCCGTAACGCCTGTTTGAATATGTTACCTTTGAAAAAAAGTTTGTGTAAGAATGAAATATTTGACAATTGTAAAAGTTCTAAAATAAACCTATTTATTCTACACCAGGAAGCTCTAAACTACATTCTTATGCAATAAAACATCTGTAACCTAAGGTATTGCTCTAAAATAGTGATTAAGTTATGTTACTTAACATAAAAACCTAGTAAAATAAGATGTATGAAACATTTCTTACGTGCAGTAGCAAGTAATTTGTGCTTATAAGTAAAATATAGTAAGTTAAATGAGAATTCAGGACAAATGTAATACAGTGATTTACATTGGGACATAAGCCCGTAACGCTATATTGAAATATGTTACCGAAAGAAAAGAAAATGGGAAAACATGCCATAAATGTATTAGACCTTGAACTGCCAATAGACCCTCTCCCCCTGGGGGAATTTTGAAGGGTATTTTTTTCTGAAAGCCTATCCCATTCTTCGCATTTTGCAATTTGTTTGCTTTCTGGCGAGTGGGGCGTTTTACCGTAACGCCTGTTTGAATATGTGACCTTTGAGAAAATTTTATGCGTTGAAGAAATAATTGGCAATTATAAAAGTTCTGAAATAAACCTATTTTTCCCAGGAAGATGGTGTTTTTTTTAATTTTAAATGCAATAAAACATCTGCAACCTAAGGTATAGGTCTATAAATAGTCATTAAGATACATGTGTATGTTACTTAACATCAAAACCTAGTTTAAAAAGTTGTATGAAACATTTCTTGCTTACATTAGCAAGTAATTTCTGTTTAATTTGCTTAATTCATTAATATAAATAAGAATGCAGTATTTTAATGTAATAAAGTCACATTGAGACACACTTCTTGTTTAATGTATGTAAATAAATACATATATTTGTAAATTCCAACCAACCAAAATATCTGAAAACAAACAATGGAAAAAACATCTCAAAGATAGCAAATAAAATATTTATAAATACATGTAAACTAAATTATAAAGAAATAAACTCTGAAAGACATATTGTGTGATTTAAAGGTAAACTGTGTTAAACACTTTGTTAATATTATCTTTAACTTTAGTTATATGTGACTTTAGTATTATGCTATATCATATACTTATGCCTATGGTTAATAAATTTGAAGTTTTGGTGTAACTGTTTTTGTTTTAAATACACCTCTTCATGAGTTTTAAAGATTAGTTAGCTTTATATCATAATAAAAATAAATACCATATCATAAATCACAATTTTTAAATATGTTACCCAAAAGAACGTATTTTAGTTACCAACCTTCCTGCACTTTATGTATCTTGTATTAAAATAGGTAATATATATTAAGAATTATGTTACAAAAGGAAATTAAGGTATTGATGCTGGTGATATTAAACAGTAATGAATTTTTAATTTAAATTTAGTTAAACTTTAGAGGTTAATGATCTGTGTACTGCTCAATATGTCTTGAAATAAATTTGTATGATGTAGATGGTTCAAGTTCGTCCTATTGTAAATCTTTTCAAATTAACAATAAACCTATCAATATGGCTCAGTGACAACATTGTAATACAGCTTACGTTTGCATTAATCATGGGCTGTTGCATCCAGTCTAAAGCTAAGTCCAGATACTTTCGATAGAGACAGATAACATTAATTGGTTCTTACAAAATGTAGAAAAGAAAGAATAAACAAAATTAACATTTTTTATCATTTTATTGTTCTATTTATGTTTTTAGTCATCCTATAATATGTTACCAATTTTTACTTTAATAATCAGCAAAATTAATAAGAAAAGAAAAGCAAGAAACTGCAAATGATTAGTTAATTAACATTTTGATAAATATTTTTATATAATATTATATTATGTTAAAGTTGATCTATAACAAATTTGAAAGCTTCTTAATTTAAACTGCACAAATAAGCTGATTAAATTATCTGATGTTCGAAATGTTTTTAAAAGTAGTTTTTTCATCTAAAATACCGGTACTAAGGTTCGGTGTAGAATTTGTAAAACATTGAAACAGCATGAGCATTATATAGCAATTTTTTTGACTCGAGTAAAAGAATTTATACCTAAAAAAATTATTATACATAAGTCAACGTTAACTTGTCTATTAGCTTATCATCACCTGCATTACACAGATTGTCTTTCAGATAAGGATGTTTCTCTTTAACACTTGTTTGTCTTTAAGAAAAATAACATTCTACAAAGATCTTACGGAATTCTTAACAAATTCTTAAGCTTTCTTTGAACAATGGAAAAAATAATGTTTCATTTAGGACAATTTATTTTTCTTATTTCAAATGTTTTATTTAACAGCAATGTCAGTTATTATTGCTCTAAAAGACCAGAACTGGTGCTTTCAACCTTGTTTTTAGTAAATATAGTTTATAGAAAGTTCATATTCACATTATGAATGACTCTACGGTAATCTAGATACAAACTACCGGGTAAAACACGGTTTTTGAAATTTATTTTCTTTATTCAAAGTGATCTTTCTGAAAACATTATTTAAATAATTAGGTAACATATAATTAGTTTTAATAATTTTTGTTTGTAACACTTTTCAAAGCAATATTTTTATCTCTTGTATTTTTACTTTTTGGAACCAATTCTAAAATATTTTTTTTAGAATTTAATTCATAAATGCATTGTACTTTGTCAATATTGTAACTTCGGAATTATATGTTACGGAGATTTGAAGGTTTAAAATGGACAAGCTTAAACACTTTAACATTTTAACCACATAACATAACATAACATAGTATACACAAGAAACTTCTTACTATTATTATTTTACAGTTTAATCTAAAATGATTGCATAGTCGTGATACAATTTTGTAAATGTAATCAGTTCTTTGTACAACTATATCAGTTTTAGAGAAAATACTTCATTCAATCAGTAATATTAGTTACAAAAAAACGTCTGTGAATGTAATAAGAAATCTACACAGGGCTAACAAACATCAGGACATTGCACAGAGCACACATAGTTAATTTCTTCAAATAGATATCAGCTAACACCATTAAAAATAAATAAAAACAAGGAAATAAGCCTTATTTTAATAAGTAACATATGTTATGTATGTTGAAAATTTGAAGTCATGCAAGTTTCAAGAACACTTACATTTATAAAGCTCAATAATTTAATTAAACTCTATATTATATGCTTGTTTATCCCAAAACATGAATATAATGTTTGAATTAGCGATATGGTAACATATAAGATTATGGAAAAATTATTACAATTGCCAGTGTGATTTTTATGAAAATCACACTGTTTTATATTGTTTGATCATGCAGCTTTCAAAAACATGTATTATTGCCTAAGTTTGATTACAAATAAAAATCCTACAGGTAAGTTTCTGACTTAAATTTCATCTTTTTAGGGTTATGTATGTTATACACTAAATATGTTACTTAAGTGCAAATATTTTGAAATGAAAACTACATCAATCAACAGATAATACTTCATCCTTATATAAAAATACAAGTTTTATTAAATCGTATCTGGAATAGAGCAGAATTAAAGATTCAAAATCCATATATTTTTTCTACAAATTTTAGGGGTAACATATTAAAACCTCCGTAACACCCTTATGCCCCACTCGCCAGAGTGCAAACAAACTGCAAAATATCCAGGACATAACAGGCTTTCAGAAAAATCATGTCTACAAAATTCCCTAAGGGGGGGAGCAAACATGTTCCTGGCCACCGGCCTAACATATGAATCCCACAAAGATTGTATTTGGTGTTATTTGGTTTTCAAATAATGGGCCGTGCCTGAAATGCACATTCTGTGTATTCAAGGGCACGTAAAATGTATATTACATAGGAAGTTCACCAACGAGTTACATCCCTTCAAAATGTAGTCGTTCAGCGTCAACTGTTATATGTTTGTGTGCTTTTGCATGCACCATAATTGTTGAGACGATGGGTGGTTTGGAGTTATTTCACCAAGACAACGTGTGCTTGTTATGTGATATGAGAACCTGTTGCGGCAAGTGCGAGGTTGGTGCACCCTTGAACCTGGTTTAAACCCCCAGTGGCAATTTGTTTTGCCATTGACCGTTCAAAGGCGGTACCCCAAATGGTTATCTTTTTCGCTAAAATGCAAAGTGATACAGAAGAAAGAGGAACCGTGCAGAGCAATCCAATTCCTCCCCCATAAATGAACATCACATTCTTTTCTTTTGTGTAAGACTAAAGAAACACAATCTTTGTTTATCAAATATTAAGAATAATTGATCCAAGTAAAATGCAACTTACGCAGGGAGTTCGTCAACGAGTCACCTCCCTTTAAAAAATCTTCGCTGTTATTTGGTAATGTTCAGCATCGGCTGAATCCCAACAAAGATGCATTTTGCGATACAGAAGGGAGAGGAACAGAGTATCAGCAAGAGTGCAGAGTAATTAGATTCCTCCACTTTGGATGAACATTAAAGTTTTATATTAATATGAGGATAAGGATACACAATATTTTTTTTTGTTCCGCAGTATCCAGATTTTAAGGAAACAAAAATTAGTCTGGATATATATGCATAATGATTGAGATATTGTGTATACTTATGCTGTCTGGCACTAGATTATAGGTACATGGTTCACACAGTTTGTGCAATGAATATCGCGACGTCGAATGTAGTTTTTGATAAATTTAAATGTCGATCAGTTAAAACGCTTCTAATCTAACTGTAAATGCTGGAATGCTTAAGCATGATTTTTTTTGTATTGCACATCATTAAGTATCTTTTTTTCTGTTTGTTTTAATCCCTTTCAACAGTTGGGACTGGCTTCACACAAGTGGATGCTGTCCATGGTATTGTACATTGTTCGTATCGCCTGGGGGTTGTCTTTGCTCTGGCAAATCCTGTCCCGGTGTTGCTGTTGTTTTATTTTAGCTGAGAATCAGTGAGTCATGTAAATGTTAATGTGGGCATTGTCAGGTTCCTGTACGAGACTTACTGCATGTGTAAATGCCTGAAAGATCAATCCTAGCAGCAGAACATTGGATCGCGTCTAAAGATCTTTAAATATTTATTTATTGTCGGTCATCCTGATGACCGACATATTATAATGGACCAAACTTGAACTTTGAAAGGTAACACCGGTCAACAGCGGCACCGGACGTTGTCACTTTAGACAAAACCGCCCGTCTAAAGCTTGCGAATGCTATTTCGTTCACCCTACTTGCAAGATAAGTCTTTTAAATGTTGATGAAACAATATTTGAACATTGTAGTTACGGCAAATCAGAAATTGAGCTGCTCTATAATGACATGTTAAATTATGTAAACATACGTATGTTCTATTTTCTACAGCGTATAGAAATAGTGTTATGCGTCTTTATTTAGAAAGTCACGTGATCCAAATCTTGAAAGCAACATTTTTAGTTGCACATAAGTTGAATCGATCCTTTATTTTAATCAAGCAACTGTTCAGGATGATGCCATATATGAAATAGATTCGTTAAGTTATCTTGATTTTGTTCGTCAAAAGCAAGAAACCGTTAATGTTTTTCCTAGAGACTCACCAGTATCCGACTTTGCCGGGAAATACTGTTTGTAAACAAAAGTTTACAAAAAGCTAGTCGGTCATTAGCATAACCTTTTACCAAAAGATAAATGGCACGGAAGTTAAAATTTTAAGTCGCTTTGAAATAAAAGCGCTTAAATTATATTTGATGTCATACAAAATAAGTTTACTTATATATATTTCCGTTTTTTTAATAATGCATTTAAGCTGGTGATAAATCTTACCATTATGCAACAGCAGCATGACAGGGACTCAAACGCATAATAATTACTATTCTGATCATCAACAATTTCGTTTGAATGTTGGTATTGCTATTTATTTAGAACTTCAACATGTAATTACAGGTTCTTGCACATTTTCTTGTTTTTTTTTTGTTTTTTTTTTATGATGTCAATTTAGGTGTATGCCATGTTATATGACATAATGCGGGTCTCCATATAACTCCTGTCACTGCGTTCACTTTGAAAATTGATAAAAACTTCTACCCATGCGTTCACATTAAAATTTTTTCTACGTTGTGGTACAAACCACCAAACATATGGGCGTGAAATCCAAGCTGGAGTACTTTTTACGATGCGGTAATTTATGTTTTTGCTAAAATGTCTGTTACAGTCTCAGTCAAACCGAGCCTGCAATAACATCATATATATCGTGTTTGGTGGTTTTCAAAGTTACCTGTTCATCTAATTTAATTTAATGAATTAGCGCAACTGTGTTTTCCTATAAAAAAACACTGTTAAAGAGTTCAATTTCGCTTGGGTTGAATTTCGCGATCTTTACGTAGCGCGAAATACGCTAATATTAAACCCGCGCGAAATAAAATGATTTAACAGTAATAAATTACGTCTACTAGAAACATTTTTACATTAATGTCTTTTGCCGGTACACGTCTTGTTCATGTTTCAAAAAAATCAAACCTCAGCCGTTCAACTTTTGTTTGCATGCTTTAGAGTAACAGCAATGCACAACTAAATTCACAAAAAACTGGAAATAACCTTGACTTCCATTGGTCAAACAGCAAAAGCAAGCACGAATAATACTTATTCTGTTAATTTATCTTCTAATGACCGACTAGCTTTTTGGAAAGCTAAAACTTGTTACTTAAATATTATCGTACAGGTCATGGTGCGCGTTGGCATGCTGTTATTGTTTTCTTTATAAATATGGGTGGGAGGGAGGGGAGATGACAAATTTTCTCTCGATGTTGACTCCACGAAGCCCAGCAAGAAAATGCACGACAATATGTTGGGGCTTACTAAATAAGATACAGTGTATAATATCCTAATCATCTTCATGTGCTATTGTTGTTTAGTGGCTTACAGTGGACCTTCACACAGTGAAATGCACTCGAAAAAATAAACGGCATTTATTTGTTTGAAAGACACCATAAATGCAGTTATTTATTATATAACTTCGACTGATTTTAGCATAGTATAGCGTGTATCAGCAAGATTTGTACAAAGAGACATTGAAAAAAATCGTATCCCACAGAGTGGTTTTCAAGTTCTGTATTTTTGTAGCTTCCGCTATTTTATAGAGACGTTCCGATTTGGTTTTAGAGAGATTTCGATTAATCCTATAAGGTTCCGGCTATACAGGTTATAAGAAGAATATACTGTATCAGATCGCCAAATAACTGAAATATCGAGGCTAACTGTTAACCGACAGAACCGACCGCAGATTGATGTCATAACTAAGTCACAATACGTGATGTATTCTGATCGTAATTTAACCGACACAATAGGACATTTCCGTCGCTGTTTTACAACCGTATGGATATTCTTACGCCATTATAAATTTTCTACGCCATTCATAATTTTACTATCGCCTACTATTTTTATTTCTACTATCATGAAAACCACGTTATTGACTAAAATTTTGTTGTTTGGTGTAGTTGTATTAAGCGACCTTCGGTCTCGCGTGATATTGTTTACCCAACTTGAAAATACGAAGCTACAGATTGCACACTGTTATAATTTATTATTCCATATTTAGCAGGAAGGCAATATTTAGAAAACTACTAACTGTGACGTTTTTGAATTACCTGAAATACGTAAAAGAAAATCAAGGTCGCATGGATGCAGGACTAACGTTAAAATCAAAAGAAAATCACGTGTTCTTTGTTCCATTCATAACCTTTATTTTTATTTTCAACATCTGGCAGATAAGCTTTGCTTTCAAGGTCCTTTTCTATATTAAGTCCACAAAACTGGATAAGAAAGCCTATTACATTGTTATAAAAACTCATCCAATTTATGTTGTCGCAAGGCATATTCAGTGTTAATCTCGGCATGTTCACAGGCCACACATTTTCCTCTCTACATTTTCGCTGCGTTGAAAGGCTGTTTTTTTCTGGGTATGGCAATACCATATTTCAAAGTTCTTTAATTTCTTTAAAATGTCTTTAAAAATAAAAAAATAGATCGGTTGTTCCTGATTATTTTAAGAATACTGAATCACATATCGTTTCTTATTTATGCAACAAATCAACTAGAATCATTATTTTAAATAACAATAAAATTACCTCTGATTTACAGATTATTGACAATATATCAATATGTTAAGAGTCTTAAATTTCAAAGTACTCCTATCAACATGCCAGTTAAATCGTTACCGGTAATCTTAATGTTATCAAGTACTCTGGAATCAGTTAAAATTGAAAAGTTTCAGAACAACCGTATAATTGTTTTTTTCTGCGGGCTCCAAATTCTGCGTTTTATCAAAATTCATGGGTGATTTTATTTCTGCGTACATGATTTCTGCGGCATCAAGCTCAGACATAAATCGAACTTAAATTCTGCGTTCTCTGTTAAAAGTGAAAGTAGGAAACAGCAACTTCCAGTATATACTAAACGAACGAACCTATCGATGTCATCACCATACATATTTATTTTCAAACAATACTGTACAATAGACATGTTTTCCAAATGTAATGCAAATTAAATTAATGAATATTGATTTAATAAATATACTTTTTATTTCACATCGACTTCATAGTTTAATATACTCATTTTAACCATAAACCGATACTGGTCTCGTATAATCAACTAAATCAAGCTTGACTCGGTTGACTTGGTTTATTTTGCAAGACCAGAAAACATTGAAACATCGCTCACCCGTGGTTTATGTGCGTTTACTACAGGAATACAAACGAACAAAACAACTCGATAATAAGAATAAGATATCTTTACTCAAATATTTATTCAAATATTGCGTATTAAAGAACGTATTATCAGAAAGTACATGCAAACCGATGACAAACAGTTACTCGCCGGGAACACAAAAGACCAAAACAACTCGATTGAAAAAAAGAATTTATTTTAGCTCAAAACGGCCCTAAACGGGTATTGAGCCTAAGATATGTTAGGGGAAAGCTGAAAACATGATTTGTGCTTTGAAACTTGACTTAAGGCACACTATTACTAATAATAAGAAAGCAAAGAATGTTTTATACGAGATTTATAGAAATATAGAACGTTTTATGACTGAAGGCCTCGAACATTCGGTCGAAATGATAGAAACTGGTACAACAATGGTGGGTTTTAAAAATGTAGAAATATATTTTGTGCATATTGTTTTTGAGAAATAAAGATAAAAGGCAATTTTAATTTCTCCCTGTTATTCGTAAAAACTGTCTGTACATTTAAAAGAAAGGTTACCAACAAGATATTTTACAGCACTTGCAGGCCCGGTGATTAACCCATCTACAGTTGATCATTATGCTTACCTCTTTGGTTGTACGACGGTGGCAGGGGTTTAAGAGTTTATTAAGGTTTATGGACAAATCTTTTCTTAAAAAAACCTAGAAGCTCGATTTGTTTCTTTTATTCCGGGCATTGTGTTCTTGCTGATTTTTCTCCAGGAGCTCTGGTCTCGGTAAGATCAATGAGTATCCGCCCTTTGGCTTTGCATTGCTTTTAGCTTCTTATGTTTTATATGTTAGTGTGCTTTTGCATTCACCATTGTTGAGACGATGGGTGGTTTGGAGTTATTTCACCAAGACAACTTGTGCTTTTTTTTGAGATATGAAAACCTGTTGCGGCAAGTGCGAGGTTGGTGCATCCTAGACCTGGTTGAAACCCCCCAGTGGCAATTTGTTTTGCTACTGACCGTTCTAAGGCGGTACCCCCAAAGGTCTTTTTCGTTTATTGTTTGTGGTGTCGTATTTTAATTTACATACTTATAACAAAATGCTCTCTCTCTCTCTCTCTCTCTCTCTCTCTCTCTCTCTCTCTCTCTCTCTCTCTCTCTCTCTCTCTTTCTCTCTCTCTCTCTTTCTCTCTCTCTCTCTCCCTCTCTCTCTCTCTCTTTCTCTCTCTCTCTTCATTTTCGCTGCGTGGTGAGGCTGTGTTTTGTGAGTGTGGAGATTCCTGATATGCATGTATTACTTTTTTATAATAACAAAGTCAATGCTTTTTTTCAAATTAAGCATGTTTGCATGTTTTATGCATTTCCATTACTGCCGAGGATCAGGCTTAATTAAAAAAAACCTGCAGTGTTTTCATATTTGTCGTGTTCAGTCCCTTTTAAATTACCATTGGATTACATTGTTCACTAGTCGCATGAATTTCGACGTAATACTTGAACGCGTCATTAAGAAATTATGCTATTTATAAAACCTAAAAAAACGAAGATTGTTATTGACGTATTCGTTTGTGTAGTATTTTTATCACTTACCTACAATTAAAACTATAATACATTTCTTAAACTTCAAAATCAACTATATCGAAAAGGACAAAACGTGTCTGAATAATGATCTATTTCATCGGAATGAATACATTTTTTTTCTGGAATTGATGTTTACAAATACTTACAGAACAATGCAACTTTCGAAACTTGACCATCCCAAAAATGTATGCATAAAATAACTTGCGCAATCAAAATGTAATTCTCGACATACTTGAACAAATTTTGGTTAGAATACAAAAGTGAGTTTTACCTTGGTTTGCAAAGCACCATTGCGAAGCTACATGAAGTTATTTAGATTTATATCATTTTCCCGGCTTTTCAAAATAGTTAAAATGTTTAAAAAAATTGTTTATAATTGAAATTTACTCTTAATATTTGTACACTAATTACTTTGGTTTCACATTGCAGAAATGGATATGAGCTCCAAAACCACTTTGGCACGTATTTGATGTACCGAAACACGCTATATCATATACAGGTGTAGTATGTCATAATTGCTGTTCAACTATGCTATATCGGTGTTGTCTTTGCTTTCGTAATCTAGATCTGGATCAATTAAGAAGTTCCAGTTACCGCAGTAAATTATGTATTCGTTTTGTAATTGTGATAATTTTTAATTAAGTTTGAGTAAAATGCTGGATTATCCTCATTCGGTCCGTAACTATTGACTAACGTTAGTACATTTTGTCAATGAAAATCATCATATCTGTTATGATAAATTCCCACTATCATCAGTAAACACGTTTTTATTTCATAACCAAAGTTATTTTGAAGTAATATAATTACGCCTCTGCTATTACAAGTAAAAGTTAAATAATATACCCAACAAAAATGTTCTGCACACAAGTGTTCTTTTGCGGAAATTTTATAATATACCCAATAACTGGTATAAATACTTACGTTTATCTCAAGACTTATTGTTTGCAGAGTTAAAGACGAAAACAAAAAAAAACATATAAGAATATTTTATCTGTTAAGTTGTGGTTACATGGTTACATTGGTTACATTGGTTACACTGGTTACACTGGTTACAATTTTTAAGACCAATTTTGTGCCCTACATCTAGAGCACGAAATTGGTCATAAAGGTGAAAAACATGAAGGCTTATTATTTCGGGCTAGTTTCACTGGTTACATAGTGGTTACATGCGGTTACACGTGGTTACAAAGGATTCTTGAAAGATATTTTATAAGATTATTTTATCAGTTAAATTGTGGTGACATGGTTACATTGGTTACATTGGTTACACTGGTTACAAGGTTAAAAAAGAAGGCTACTTATTTCGGGCAAGTTTCACTGGTTACATAGTAGTTACATGCGGTTACACGTGGTTACAAAGGTATCTTGAAAGATATGTTTTAAGATTTGTTTCACAGCTATACGGAGTCACGTTGAAACAAGAAATATCTTTAAAAAAGATAAACGGCGTTGATGGAAAAGATTTATATATACATGTATATAAGAAAGAAAGAAGTACAGATAGGCAAAGCAGACACAGTTTAGTTATTTTACTCTATTTGTTATAGCAGTTGACGAACCCTCCCTGTCTTCTTAGTATGACTTAGAGATTAAGCGACCGAATCATGGCAACTCATAAATTTATTGAAAGTGTCTTTAAAAAAATGTTGAAGCTGTTGCAACAATTTCATACAGTGATAACAATTCGATTAAAGAAGCAAAATATTCAGTTTCAATAAACTACCTCGTGTAGAGTGAGAATTTAAGATGAATATATGCCCTTGAAATTTAATAAATGTAAATAATAACAGCCTGTTACAAGAGCGAAATCTACAGACTTTGACGTATGTTAGGTTTAAAAAAGTGTCCGTCCTGAGTATTGAACCCGGGGCCTGCGCTTGACAGGCGAGAGTGTTAGCCACTACACTACAATGAATTTGTATTTCGTTCTTGAAATTAACAATCAGTATCAAAGGAACTAGAAAGGAACCAGTAAGAACACTAGGAATATCTACACTTCTCTTTCGTTTTACACTGTATATTATATGCAAGTGACACCCAAGAATATTCCATATAATATTGTTTTTAAGCCATCAATATTGACTAAACTGGTTACTTAAATCGTAAATATGTTTTTCCTCCAATGCAACACCCTCTAACAACAAATCTAATTAATCTATTTGATTTGTCCGCTGCATAATAATAAAATCCCACTAGATACCTCTCCAGCCTGCTAGATGCCTCAGAGTCTCTGGTGTAAATAGCTACCAATCGAAATAGTTTATTTCATTTTCCCTCAATAGAGAATACGAGTATTATTTACAACATTTCATTGGTCGAAAAACTAGGTCAAAAGTGAGCGTAGACAGCTAACGCCGAAAAAGTTGTATATAAATTTAAAGATTGAACCTATTTGAAAAAGATGAAAAGCTTACTTTAAAAGCCATCGAACACGACAAATATGAGAATATGCAGACTCGGTTTGAGTGAGCCTGTTCATAGGCAGTAATGGAAATGCATATTACTGCTCACGCCATCTAGCCCCGGGTTGAGCGCAAATCAATATTTACACCAATAAAAAGTACAATTTCGATCCATCCAAAACTATAGTATGCATATGGCGGTGACATGGAACCTTTAATGCGGTATTTTCATATTCTTAACATTCCATCTTCAGTGGCGTATGGTCCACAGACAACAGAATGTGGTTGTCCTAAAAGAAAAAAAAACAATGGGCGGAACTAAACAACATATAATTTTGACAGGTTATCTGAGAATATACCTCCTGCATATCACAGAAAATGCCAAAGGCAGAATTTAAGAATGAGAAAATATATCCTTCGGGTGATTGATCCATATTAAAATCTAAATTGGCTGGGATGATAAAATCGCCCATCTTTTAACTTGGCGTAATATTAAAAAAGGCAATTTTAGAACTATCGATTTTAAGGTGATGGATTACGAACCTTCAGTCGGAATCATATGCCTGTAATAGACAAGTATGCAAAACAGGATTTTTTAGTGGTCAGTGACAAGCGGATCAAAACAATACATGATATTAGCCGGGCTCTTCCACCAAAATGTTACATTTTATTTCTTTAATTGATCATGTATTCGTCATGTGTTTGGTGGTCATATTAGTCAAAGAATTACGACGGAGATATTGCAGTGTTGTGATATTTTCATTTTTATTGTCAATTCTCTAAATTAAAGACAATTGATGTCTTGTCTATTTTTTAAACAGCAATGGTCCATTGTGGTAAAAGGGGGGGGGGGGGGGGGGGGGCTGGTAGGAGGGCACAGTTGAGTTGAAGCCAGCTTGTCCTTTGAGTATCTACACCATGAAGAAGGCGCGTTGCTAATCGACATTTATCAACTTGTATTATTTTATTTTATTTTTATTTTAAAAAAAAACATGCTCGAAATGAGGATTAATCCTGGGACATTTTCAACATAAAACTTAAATTAAACGTAGTTTTTAACTTTTAATTAACATTATGTACAGCTAGGAATGTATCATCTGTATCAACAAAGCTATATATTTCACAAGCATCATATTTTTATTCAGGTACAAATGCAAACTATTCCATGTTGGGGTAATGGAGCAACATGTGCTTGTGCCGTTGCTGTCAGTGCCGGAAAAGATGTCTTCATGATAAACATGTGCGGAACACAAAAGTATTTTGGATTTCCCCATTGTGATGAAGGTGGAATAATTGAGGTCGTCAGGGTGCACGAAAACCAGTACAAGGTATGTTATTCTCTTTTGGTTGGTACAATTAAATAGTTTTTAATGTTTTAAATACTTCAAATTACAAATATTTTCAGCTTTGCTTAATTTAAGATAAACTGTGTATGTATTTTTACGAAATAGAAATATAATAAGAGTAAACCTGTAAGATGCGACTTGAAATGCGGAAAGGAACACTTATACATTGATGTTGCAAATAATACTTGAAGTTATGATTAGAATGGACCTTCGAAAAGGCAGCTTTTAAGGCTTTAAAAATGTGGATTCAGAGTGTGTACAGTGACTTTCACTGTATGCAAAAATGTGCAATTAACTTTTCTAAAAAAATAATATTGCATACTGATTCTCTGACATTTGGAATTGGTTGTCAGATAAAGTGAACAACATGAATTCAACATGACTACATAACATTCCTGATTTCAACAAAAAATTCTACAAAACTAGTACGCTCAGTAAAAATATATCTAAACTATATTCAAAGCCTTACACATCGACATTTAAAATGCCATCCACTGAAGCCATAAGCACGGGATTTTTCAATTGGATAATGGTAATTCGCCTAGAAAAAGTCAGTAAATAACGAAATTTGATGGGTGAATAATGGTAAAGTTTCCTATATTTCAACCCGAACACTACTTATTGTATGCTTTTTGCATTGTCCGTCTCCTTACGCCAACTGCTAACTTTATGAACGACACTACCAGCCCTATTGAAAAAATAAATAACCAGTTTATCTAACTTATCTCTCGAAATGACCTAATTTCTTTCTGTCCCGATTGCAAGCATCTAAGAACTAACCCCCAAAGCCTCCCAAGCTAAGCGAAACTATACCTGTCTGTATGATCCTAATCAATGCATAAGTTACATACTCTTATTATCATGGTCTAAGATACGTATTCACTTACTTGGAGCCATCCGAACCGATATACATAAAAACGCTTTAGAGAGAGGCGTCCTTTGCTGATCGGGTACATGAAGTTCCTGTTAAATACGGTGTAATTCAAGTAACGAAATGTATTAATATTAGTTTCGGTAAAGATTGAATGTGCCACTATGTAAAGCTTATCAATAGCTGAACACGAACGCATTTCGCAGAAAATTTTCAAGTTAGGATCTACTGTTGATTGAAATCTTTTGCGTTAGTAATGTTTTAACAAATTTGGCAATATATATATATATTCAAACAACTAACTTTCGGATTAAGGGATCCCCGAAAGGATTCATGTTCGTGAAAGTAGTTACATATGGGTGAAATAAGAAACCAACGAACAAACCTTCAGACATAAAGGAACGGATCTAAGCATCAGACATGGAGACATCGCCTAGCCAAGAGTGCTGTAAATGGTAATAAACGTGCCATCCAAGTTCTCAATAAAGACATTTTCCGGCAACACCTTTATACCATAACTATCCACAAATGACCCTCTTACTGCCTAGATATTAACATACACTTATATTTTACATATACAAACATGTGAGATAATTACAAATTTACATCTATTAGCATCGTGGTTCCTCCTTTTATTAATTTTTGGAGTTTTATGCACATAAGTGCTATAGACAGAGACACACTCAATGAAAGTCAGCTGGATCTTTTGACTGAATTGAAGATATATTAAGTTAAATGGAGATAATTCAATTCAAACGTCAACTAACTTTCGAATTAAGGGATCCCCGAAAGGATTCATGTTCGTGGAAGTAAGAAACATATGGGTGAGATAAGTAACCAACGAACAAACCTTCAGACATAATGGAACAAGTCTAAGCACCAGACACGGCGACATCGCCTAGCCAAGAGTGCTGTACATGGTTATAGACGTGCCATCCAAGTTCTCAATAAAGAATTTTTCCGGCTACACCTATACACCATAACTATCCATAAATGACCCTCTGACTGCCTAGATATTTACATACACGTATTTTTACATATACAAACATGTGAGATAATTACATATACACATCTATTAGCTTCGTGCTTCCTCCTTTTATTAATTGTTGGAGTTTTTATGCACACAAGTGCTATAGACAGAGACACACTCAATGAAAGTCAGCTGGATCTTTTGTTACACTGAATTGAAGATATATTAAGTTAAATGGAGATAATTCAATTCAAACAACTAACTTTCGAATTAAGGGAACCCTGAAAGGATTCATGTTCGTGGAAGTAAGAAACATATGGGTGAGATAAGTAACCAACGAACAAACTTTCAGACATAAAGGAACAGATCTAAGCATCAGACACGGCGACATCGCCAAGCCAAGAGTGCTGTTCATGGTTATAGACGTGCCATCCAAGTTCTCAATAAAGAAATTTTCCGGCAACACCTATATACTATAACTATCCACAAATGACCCTCTGACTGCTTAGGCATTTACATACACTTATTTTTTTACAAATGCTAACATGTGAGACAATTACATATACACAGCTATTAGCATCGTGCTTCCTCCTTTTACTTATTTTTCGAGTTTTTATGCACACTAGTGGTACAGACAGAGACACACACAATGAAAGTCAGCTGGATATTTCGATACACTGAATTGAAGATATATTAAGTTAAAAGGAGATAATTCAATTCAAACAACTAACTTTTGAATTAACGGATCCCCGGAATGATTCGTGTTCGTGGAAGTAAGATACATATGGGTGAGATAAGTAACCAACGAACAAATCTTCAGACATGAAGGAACAGATCTAAGCACCAGACATGGCACTATCGCCTAGCCAAGAGTGCTGTTCATGGTTATAGACGTGCCATCAAAGTTCTCATGTTCGTGGATGTAAGATACATATCGGTGAGATAAGTAACCAACGAACAAACCTCCAGACATAAAGGAATATATCTTAGCAACAGACACGGCGACATCGCCTAGCAAAGAGTGCTGTACATGGTTATAGACGTGCCATCCAAGTTCTCAATAAAGAAATTTTCCGGAAACACCTATATACCATAACTATCCACAAATGACCCTCTGACTGTCTAGACATTTACATAAACTTATTTTTTACATATACAAACATGTGAGACAATTACATATACACATCTATTAGCAACGTGCTTCTTCCTTTTTTATTGTTGGAGTTTTTATGCACACTAATGCTACAGACAAAGACACACACAATGAAAGTCAGCTGGATCATTCGATACACTGAATGGAATATATATTAAGTTAAAGGGAGATAATTCAATTCAAACAACTAACTTTCGAATTAAGGGATATAGAGTTGTTGACGGAAAATTTCTCTATTGAGAACTTGGATGGCACGTCTATACCCATGTACAGCACTCTTGTCTAGGCGATGTCTCCGTTTCTGGTGCTTAGATCTATTCCTTTATGTCATAACAGCTAACAATTCAAAGTTAGACAAAAAAAATTCGTATTTTTTTAATTGAATTTATGCATATGTTTAAAAAAAATAGTTATTTGAAAATAATATATTCTAGTAGGTTTAGAAGTCAAATATCTGACCAAAAACCGAAGTCTATCCGACGTTATTTTCCGATGTCTGAACGACGTCGCATTTCCGACGTCGGATTAACGTTGGATTTAGGTCGCCGACGTCGCGATTAAAATCCAACTTAAATCCAACGTCGTTCGGACGTCGGGTGTTTACTAGAAAGTTAAGACCAGTGGGGTAAACCAATTTGTGACTTCCAACTGCCGTATATAGGTGTACTCAAACATTTTTTTACCCAAATGCATAACTTACGTCCCGGTGTGACTAAACTAAAATACTACTTCTGTACCATCATCAGATACCCAAGGTCGATTATATTATGCTTCTTTCCATTCGTTACCTATGTGCAACTTTGTAAATAATCAATATTTAGTTACAAATCCGTACTCTTCTATAAATATGAAGAAAATTCATAACAAAAGCAACAAAGCAGGCATAGATACAGTGCATTGCGTTGCGGCAATTACGTCCATTATACTGTATGTGATCAGTGAGTATTCTAGGAAGGGATTGGATGGGTACTTTTATGTTAATATTTTGATGCAGATCTTTAATAGAATTTAGAGACAATATGCCATAAACGTATTGTTTTTTTTTACTACTTTGCCGATGACCCTAAGCTTTTAAATGTAGTTTTTGGTTGGACGTGTGTAATTTTGTTCTAAAATATTTATAGAAATCGGGTGTTTTGTGTGTCTTTTTTTTCATGGAAAATGTTCTGGAAATCTGCTGAAAGGTTTGGTCACAAAATCTAAGCACTCTTTGCTAACTGATTGTACATTTCATATTTCATACCAACCATTGAATGTGAGCTAAACCTTTCTTGCAATGAATTTTAAAATAATAAATATTGATGAATTGAAATAGAAACATGGAATGTAGACCATCCATATCAAACTTGTATCTTGCAAGAAATATTGAGCAATAGTTATAAACTGCCTAATAAACTCACTGTATGATAACAGTGTACGTAAAATATCAGAGAATCATTTGAAGATGGCAGCGTATAACAACGCGAAAAGGTACACACATCTTTTTTTTATTGATAACTCCGTCAATAGATAGTGTTAGATAACACCCTTGGTATTGTAAGAAAAGGATTAAATTTGTCTAATCAGTGAACAGCTTTAGTCTGAACATGACTTGATATGCTACATCAAGTGGGTCTATATAAAAGAAGTATAGTTCATTCTTATGGGGGTCTTATGCCAGTTAAGATTTTTGCATAATATTTAACAAGCATTGGAACTTCTGAGAACACTAGTATTTAACCCTTTTGCTTTGAGTAGAATTATTTTTATTTAAGACTTAGTGTTTATTGTATTCTAAGTATGAGAAAACAGTTATAAATATTTACATGCACTGGAGAAGAATATCAACACTGGACTTGTTGAAATGTTTTGATATTAAAACGGTTTCACTGTCAAAGTCTGAGGAAAAAGAGTAACCAGTTTGAAAACTCTTTATTAAAACGTTTCGGCCATTGGCCTTCTTCAGTTTTTAATGTTAAACACTTCACTTTACATTTTCTTTCTTTTACATTGAACAAACAGGAAGAAATAATGTTTACTTGACGTCCTTGACGTCATCATCGACGTCTGACGTCGCGCCAGTCCCACAGATACTTTTTTGCGCCAAATTTCTAATAATTGATTTTTATACATGATCATTATAATTTCTCCGGTAAGCTAATAATGATAATCACAACTGATGATTATAATTATGACGATAATGATGACTGAGATGTCGACTATGATGATGATGACAATGCTGCTGCTGATGATGATGGTGGTGTTAGTGAAAATGAAGGAGCTGACTCTGATGGGGATAATGATGTTGATGATAAAAGTGGTGGTGGCAGAGGTAGTGTTGGGTAGGATGATGATGATCATCATCATGATGATTATGATGTTTTGGTTGGGGCGGTGATAATGGTGATGATGGTGATGGAGAAAATGATGATGATGATGGCAGTGATAATGAATGAAGTTAATGGTGATGGTGATTCCGGTGGTAGCGGTGGTGTTGATGATGAAGGTGGTGGCTCTGACGTTGGTGATTATAGTCAGGTGGCAGTTGCCACTATGATGATGATGATGATAATGTTGATGATGTTCATCATCATGGTAGTGGTGGCAGTGATGGTGATATGTTAATTATGATGATGGTGGTGGTAATTGTAGTTGCAGTGATGATGATGATGTTGATGATGATGACAATGATGATGATGATGATTATGATGATGATGATGATGATTATGATGATGATGATGATGATGATGAATGGGATGGAAAAGGAGATAATTTAAAAATTGTGATGTTTACAGTTACTCCTACTGCAAATTCTATATAAAAAATATTGTTTACAATGTCACAGTGGTTAATTCAGAAATCTCACCTATTTTACTACTATCACCAAAATAAAAGTAATTAACTATTATCATATACGTCTCCCCATCAAATAAATAGTTAATAATGTCTGCTTAAAGATTAAAAACTGTTCTTCATGAGTAATGCATTAAATATGCTTTTGCCCAAAGAAAGTTCATGTCAGTCTTTGTCACCGAGTCCAATCGTTCAGTATAGGTCCCAGGAGGAGAACGCATGGATTGACCGCTTTTTCAGGAGGGAATTGGGTACTGTGGTCAGTAAATCGTCTCGCATTTCTTTGAAAATGCATATTTCAGATAAAGATATGGCCTATGCTGATCTCCTATATATTCTCTAAACAATGGTCATCTCACATTCGCCAAACTTTCGGTATCTTCTGAGAACATTCTCCACAACTGCACTAGAAAATCGTAAAAAATGGCAAAATCTCTTTAAAAGCCAATAGTTTCATAATTAAGCAAAGTCTTGAGCATTTGTTTCGTTCTTAAGATTCGTTTAACACTTGTCTTCATGTGTCATAAGCCTCCACTATTTTAAAGTCGTTTTAGGAGGACTTAGACCACAAGTTAGAACATTTTCAAAATGAACGCATGGATAGAAGTTTTCATCAATTTTCCAGATGAACGCATGGGCAGGAGGCATTTTAGAAATCCACGTTTTTTTTTTCGTGAATAACCCACATTAAATCGACTTTTTGACTGTTATATTTCACAATACATTTATATTGACACAAAAAACAAGAAACACTAATGTTACAGTATTAACTTAATGAATAACTCCCCTTTTTCTAACCTCCGCCATTTGTGATATTTAGGAAGAATTGAAAATAAATTATTATAGTTGCTTTGATCAATTTTTAACTAATATAAGCGACATATTTTACAGTTTTATAGTTCACTTTTATTACACTATCTCTAGCTGTACGTAAATTAGAAAATGACTTGCATTTAATCAATGCAGACGATAATCTTGTGCCTGACATTCGAACCTGAGTGATATTTGATCCGGCATATTTGAAATGTATACATTGATCATTGATATCAAATCTATCACTTAAACTGAAAATCTTGTATAAATATTATTGGATGACGAAGTGTTATTTATTTTTTTTATTTATGATAATCTAATATTTTAAATGTTCTTTGTAGACCAAAATCTTATGTTTGAAGGTCTAGAGGTACTGAAGTAATGTAAACAACAATTAACAGATACTAACATTTTACTGTTATTCTTTGTATTTTATATAGTTTCAGTATACGCCTTTCCAATAATTCGATGAATTTATTTGGTTACCTCCCCTGTCCAGTCACGTGACTGCTTTACAGGAAAAATGATTGCGCGCTGTAATAACGTAATAGGGAATATGTTCCTACAACTTTCATTTTTATCATAAAATTATTTTTTGAAAAATGTATTTTCTCTTTGAATTAGTAATAATACATCAGCGTCATGATATTTTTGAAAATAATTGATTAAACAATCAGGTTTCTGACTAAAAGTGTCAATTCATTATTCCTCGCATTAAACACTAAACGACTTGAACTAACAAACAGTCGCAGTGTTCTCTTCACGGCTTAATTGAGTCTCGTTTCCGGATTAGCGTGTCTATTCAACTACTGACATCATGTTGTGATTATGTCGGCGGCGATTGATTTTGAAGGCGGCATGCCATAAACATGTCAAACTGTCTCGCACACGGGGTCATCTGTCAATTACTTAAAGGGGCAGATATCATTGACCAATAGAGATCGTGTAATTTCTGTTTGCAAGGTATCTACACCTCCCAATTCTTAAGTATTTCGGAGTCCTTTAACTACTGGATGTGCCAGCAAATGTATTTGATTTAGCACTTAAATGGATTCTTAATCAACATTACGACACGTTATAGAAACAAAAGCCGTCAATAAGAAACAAATCTTGTCAAAACATTTTATATATGTTTAATTAAGAGTTTGGGCTTTTATGCCAAAATTACAATCTGTCAAACCTAAGAAATCTAAATTGGATATTCAACCATATTGTGATATAAATATTCCCATCTTTTTGGAAGCCGGCATCTAAATCCTTGGATTTTATTCTACGAATGATACTTCTACAACAAACAATCAGATTACCTATCCTGTTTTATTTCAAGACAGAATCAATCATATTTGCTTGTGAAGTATACGTAACATTTTAAATATTCAAATTATTTATTCGTTGACCATAAACGCCTTAAATTTTTAGGACAATTCTATTGTTCAAATGTGTAAGTATGAACAAATTCAGATTGTATTTTTTGTCTACAGATCATGTAACCAGATGTTGACATATCACGATTTCCGGATAATAGCGCAATACTAGCCTTAGCAATTTGCAACATTTACACCAGTAAAATATATTTTCAGCAGAAAAGATATTAAGAAGAAATTGTTGTACATAATTGGTAAAATTAATGCATATGTTTGTCCAAATTGCGTTTCATACTGCCTACTATCAACAAGAATGGTACATGTTCTTAAATCATTAAAAATCTAATTATCTAACAAATAGTAAACATAAAAAAGTCTGGCTAGAATAACAGACCAGCAACTTATTTTTTCACCGCCGGCGACGAACGCAGACCTGCAAAATAGCGGATAAGGTTAGCTATTATGTGCTTAAGCCATTAGCCCGATCGTTCAGCTATCCTGCAGAGCCTCGTTTTGGATTGATTTTCTGTCGCGGGAAGTAACTCGTACAGGACTGCGAAACTGTTTATTGGAAAGGCGTATAAAATAATTATAACATTTGCATATGACCTTATATAATGAGTATATTCAACAGTATAATCAAATTACATAAAGAAATATTACTTGGGTTTACTTGGCACCTACCCTAGTGCGAAATTTAAACCGGCGCGAAATATATTGATGCAACACTAGAGGTCATGTTTCTGATGTTTATTCTAAATGGGGAAAATTAATAATAGACATTTTTTAAATACAGCTTTCGATGGGTGTCAGGTTGGAAGGAGGATTTTTCAGTTCATTCCTGAACTTAAATAGTCAATCTTTGTTATAAAAATTCAAATGAAAGAATTAAAAATCGTACATTTTAAAGACAGTTATCTCGTTTCTAGTTACAGTGTCAGAAGTTTTGTTTCCATGATGAATAATTCCAAGTTAATCTTAAAAACTATATGGGCCCTATGGTATCGCTTATAACCGATACGAAACTAGAGACCGATCTAAATGATATTTTAGCAATTCAGAATGAAGTATTGTGAAATATAACAGTCAAAAAGTCGATTTAATGTGGGTTATTCACGTAAAAAACGTGGATTTCTAAAATGCCTCCTGCCCATGCGTTCATTTGGAAAATTGATGAAAACTTCTACCCATGCGTTCATTTTGAAAATTTTCTAACCTGGGTCTAAGTCCTCCTAAAACGACAAATAAATAGTGGAGGCTTATGACACATGAAGACAAGTGTTAAACGAATCTTTAGAACGAAACGAATGCTCAGACCTTTGCTTAATTATCAAATTATTGGCTTATAAAGAGTGATTTTGCCATTTTTTACGATTTTCTAATGCAATTGTGGAGAATGTTCTCAGAAGATACCGAAAGTTTGGCGAATGTGAGATGACCATTGTTTAGAGAATATATAGGAGATCAGTATAGGCCATATCTTTATCTGAAATATGCATTTTCAAAGAAATGCGAGACGATTTACTGACCACAGTACCCAATTTCCTCCTGAAAAAGCGGTCTATCCATGCGTTCTCCTCCAGGGACCTATACTGAACGATTGGACTTGGTGTTTGTATTCAATCCATTTGGTACTTCTGTCTGTAGTTGTTGGATCCAGTGCACTTCTCTTAGTTTCCTGTAATACTTCGAAGTGTCTTTTATTAATTCGAGAATTACCAAACACAGGTTGTTTGATGAGTGGTTTGTAGTGGTGAAGTGTCGTGCCACTGCTGTATTACGTTTTAATCTGATGTCTGCGTCATGCTCTTTGAAACGTTCCAGAATAGACCTCCCAGTCTCGCCTATGTAAACAAGTTTCTTGCATGTGGAGCATGTAAGTCCATATACCAGGTTGGTCGAACTGCAATGGGCAGTTGGGCATGGTGGACTTGTTTCTTTACTTTGGAATATATCATTGCCTTTTCTAAATGCATCACATACCTTACACACTTGAGTAAATAGAATTTCTGATCTTGTTCTTGTTTTCATTAATCTGTTTAGTTTTCCATGTATTATGATGTCGCATATATTTGTGTCTCTTCTGTAAGCTACTAAAGGTGGTTGTATAAAAATCTGTTTCATTCTTGTTGATTTGTGAACTGTTGTCATATATTTCTGGACTATTGTGTGAATATTTGGAAGTTGTCTCTTAAATGTCATCACTAGTGGCACCCTGTCGTTCTGTTCTTTTGTCCTCTGCTTATAGCTTAAAAGATCATTCCTGTTCTTTTTATCTACCTTTTGAAGCTGACTTTCAATAAACCTTCCACTATATCCTCTCATTCGTAATTGTTTTTAAAGTTCTTGCCTGTGATTTAGATAATCTTTTGATTTTGAGCATATTCTTTTTATTCTGATCCCAAGACCGTATGGGACTGCCTTTTTCATCGTATATGGGTGAACTGATTTGTACTGTAAGTACATGTGTTTATCCGTAGGCTTTGAGTATAGGTCTGTGTACAACCGACCATCATTATCCTTAATAACGACTGTGTCTAGAAATTCTATTTTTTTCATGCTCCACCGTAACTCAACTTTTATGTTTTTATGTATTGAATTAGCGAATGTATTGAAGTTGTTATGTTCGTCGATGCCGTGTTCCCACACTCCAAATCCATGATCAATGAACCGCTTGTAAAGACTTGGTTGCTTCTTATAACTGCTAAGCTCTTCATCCCAAAATATCATTAGGACTCGTCCATGAGGACGATTGTGGATTGTGGTGGTACACCGACAGAAAGAATGGCGGAAATAGCTGAAAAAGAGTTAGATGAATATGTAAAAGGGACCCCAAGCTATATACAGAACACCACAGACTTCCTTAATGTAATAGAGAATTATAATAGAAAAATTGATAGCGAGGTTATTCTATTCTGCTTTGACGTGGTGAAGCTCTATCCATCGATTCCCAAAGAAGATGACATTAAACAATGCAGAAAAGCATTAGAATCAATGACAATACAAAAACTTAGTACAGAGGGGGTCATGAAAATGATAGAAACTGTTATTAACAACAATATATTCAATTTTGATGGAAACGAATACCGGCAAACTGAAGGCGTTGCGATTGGTTCAAAACTTGGAAAAAATTTTGCTTGTACATTTATGCGATTTTGGGATGAAGAGCTTAGCAGTTATAAGAAGCAACCAAGTCTTTACAAGCGGTTTATTGATGATGGATTTGGAGTGTGGGAACACGGCATCGACGAACTTAACAACTTCCATACATTTGCTAATTCAATACATAAAAACATAAAAGTCAAGTTACGATGGAGCATGAAAAAAATAGAATTTCTAGACACAGTCGTTATTAAGGATAATGATGGTCGGTTGTACACAGACTTATACTCAAAGCCTACGGATAAACACATGTACTTACAGTACAAATCAGTTCACCCAAATACGATGAAAAAGGCAGACCCATACGGTCTTGGGATCAGAATAAAAAGAATATGCTCAAAATCAAAAGATTATCTCAATCACAGGCAAGAACTTAAAAAACAATTACGAATGAGAGGATATAGTGGAAGGTTTATTGAAAGTCAGCTTCAAAAGGTAGATAAAAAGAACAGGAATGATCTTTTAAGCTATAAGCAGAGGACAAAAGAACAGAACGGCAGGGTGCCACTAGTGATGACATTTAAGAGACAACTTCCAAATATCCACACAATAGTCCAGAAATATATGACAACACTTCACAAATCAACAAGAATGAAACAGATTTTTATACAACCACCTTTAGTAGCTTACAGAAGAGACACAAATATATGCGACATCATAATACATGGAACACTAAACATTTTAATGAAAACAAGAACAACATCAGAAATTCTATGTACTCAAGCGTTTAAGGTATGTGATGCATTTAGAAAAGGCAATGATATATTCCAAAGTAAAGAAACAAGTCCACCATGCCCAACTGCCCATTGCAGTTCGACCAACCTGGTATATGGACTTACATGCTGCACATGCAAGAAACTTGTTTACATAGGCGAAACTGGGAGGTCTATTCTGGAACGTTTCAAAGAGCATGACGCAGACATCAGATTAAAACGTAATACAGCAGTGGCACGACACTTCACCACTACAAACCACTCATCAAACAACCTGTGTTTGGTAATTCTCGAATTAATAAAAGACACTTCGAAGTATTACAGGAAACTAAGAGAAGTGTTCTGGATCCAACAACTACAGACAGAAGTACCAAATGGATTGAATACAAAGACTGACATGAACATTCTTTGGGCAAAAGCATATTAAATGCATTACTCATGAAGAACAGTTTTTAACCTTTAAGCAGACATTATTAACTATTTATTTGATTATGTGACGTATATGATAATAGTTCATTACTTTTATTTTGGTGATAGTAGTAAAATAGGTGAGATTTCTGAATTAACCACTGTGACATTGAAAACAAAAAAATTTTTATATAGAATTTGCAGTAGAAGTAACTGTAAACATCACAATTTTTAAATTATCTCCTTTTCCATCCCATTCATCATCATCATCATCATCATCATCATCATCATCAACATCATCATCATCATCATCATCATCATCAACATCATCATCATTACTGCAACTACAATTACCACCACCATCATCATTATTAACATATCACCATCACAGCCACCACTACCATGATGATGAACATCATCAACATTATCATCATCATCATCATCATCACAGTGGCGACTGCCACCTGACTATAATCACCAACGTCAGAGCCACCACCGTCATCATCATCACCACCGCTACCACCAGAATCACCATCACCATTAACTTCATTCATCATCACTGTCATCATCATCATCATTTTCTCCATCACCATCATCACCATTATCACCGCCCCAACCAAATCATCATAATCATCATGATGATGATGATCATCATCCTACCCAACACTACCTCTGCCACCACCACTATTATCATCAACATCATCATCCCCATCAGAGTCAGCTCCTTCATTTTCACTAACACCACCATCATCATCAGCAGCAGCATTTTCATCATCATCAAAGCCAACATCTCAGTCATCATTATCATCATAATTATAATCATCAGTTGTGATTATCATTATTAGCTTACCTGAGAAATTATAATGATCATGTATAAAAATCAATTATTAGAAATTTGGCGCAAAAAAACGTATCTGTGGGACTGGCGCGACGTCAGACGTCGATGATGACGTTAAGGACGTCAAGTAAACATTATTTCTTCCTGTGTGTTCAATGTAAAAGAAAGAAAATGTAAAGTGAAGTGTTGAACATTAAAAACTGAAGAAGGCCAACGGCCGAAACGTTTTAATAAAGAGTTTTTAAACTGGTTCAACTTATATACTTATTATCCCGACCAGAATAAATCAAAGGAAAAAGAGTAAACATGTTACTTTTTGAACTTAATCAAAGATTTCAAATATTTTACAAAGTAATAATGTTTGATTTACTTTCAGATTTTCACACCTATTGGAACATTGATAACAGTGAACCTGTTTCGATACGGTAAGGTGTACCTTAATATCGACATAGTAATGGCTCCGAAAGATCAAAAACAAACAGAGGGTCTATGTGGTTATTTCGATGGTAACCCAGATAATGACTTTATTCATAGTGATGGAACAAGATCTCCTTATACTTTGCATCCGGATGATTTCACAAGAAGCTGGAAGTTTGGTTATAATAGGTAATACTTATCTAAAAATCTCTAGATTCACACCGTATTATTATTGTATATAATGGCAAAAGAAACACGATTCTGTGCGTTATTCATTAGCCACGAACACGCGATCAGCTGATATGTTCCATGATTTCGAAAATATCACTGCGGAAACGTCACCTATTTCAACTATTCATGTGAAACAGCCTTGTTGTTTGACCACATTGTATTTGTTTTGTAGATGAATGTTTCATACCGGTAAAATATTTTAGTTATATAATTTAACCTGTTGAGCATTTAGATTTTAACACAAGGTATTGTTTTTACGTTCGTATTTAAGTGAAAATGTATGGCATTTGGATTAAATTGTTCTGATTAAGTGTATTCAGTACCAAAGACTGTGAAGTCCAGCGTTTTTAACGGTTGGACAGTCACAAACCTTGGAAGAATGATTGGTCTTGGTAAATAGATGGCTTCTTCTGTTTTATGGGATATACACATCATGGTTACAGTGACCTTTATTTGAATTTAGTTTCCAAAGCTCCCGCTGTAGATCGCCAATGCGTACTCGTAAGATAGAGAGAGAGAGAGAGAGAGAGAGAGAGAGAGAGAGAGAGAGAGAGAGGGAGAGAGAGAGAGAGAGAGAGAGAGAGAGACGTTGTGAACGGTTCAAATTTTATTGAGCGATTCCTTCAACTTACAAAACAAGTTTATACAATCAAAAACAATAACGTTGACGTCATGAACATTACATACTTTTGCAAGGCGCGCAAATTAACGATAAGTTATAGTATTATCAACATACTGTGGGCCACGAAAAGTGATATGAAATCATATTAAAATTAATTTAAATGTTAAATGTCTCTTTAAAATCTTAACAACACTGTTTGTAATTAAGATGAACAGTCTCTATAATATAATATCACCTTATAATGAATAAAACACATTTGGGTAGTCAGCGTAATTTAAATGAATACGTACAGTCTTTTTGAATGTCTTTATCTTGGCATAAGTATTGAATCGTCACTTCTAATAGTTTCCAGCCGATAAACTTTCAAGATCGGTCTTGTAGTTAGTCCATTTTTAGATTTAATCTTCGCGGCACGGGTCGATCAATCCTTCCCTGTTGTAATGGTATCTGGTAGTACAGAGTTGTCTACCCTATCACATAGAAGAAGCTGTGGATGCCTTATCACAGGGTCAGTCAGTACCCACACTCTTAGAATAAAGATATGTATTAAATCGTAGTTAGAACACAACCTGTAGTTCTTATCATTATCTCCACATCATAGAGACATAGTAACATAACATGGTGTCAGAATAAAGGAGTTATTGAACTCACAGCAACATTGGAATTTATTTTGTGAATTTGAACATTCAATGTAGAGGATTCTTATTTATAAGACATCGGTGCTGAATTTCATATTTCACAATGGATTTACATGGTGTTCCCACACCATCAATGAACTGGTCAAGTTCAAACCTTCCTGAGGCCTGGAGAAAGTTCCAAGAACATTGTGATTTGATCTTTAATGGTCCACTAGAAGGGAAGGAAGAGAGTTTGAAGATTACTTATTTGTTACTATGGATGGGAGAACAAGGACGTGATATATATGGGACACATGGGTTGTCAGCTGATCAGAGGAAGAAACTTGACACAATTTACCAAGCAGTCAAAAATCACCTTCAACCTAAAGTCAATCACATATTTTCACGATACAAGTTCAACAATGAAATTCAAACGAACAATCATTTGAACAATTTCTCACCAAGATACGTCTTCTAGCAGTTGATTGCAATTTCGCAGACAAAGATTAAATGATTAGAGATAGACTAGTATTTGGCGTGAAATCACAGAAAATCAGAGAAAAGCTTATAAACGAAGGTGACAAATTAACATTAGACAGAGCAATTCAAATTTGTCAGTCTTTTGAATACGCTCAGGAGCAGCTGCGAGAAATGAATCAAGCAGCTAGTTCAGTCAATGCTGTTCAGCGGCGAGGATCAAACCTACAACAGAGGAAGAAGAATACTGGTCACAACTCCTCTGGCCAGTCTGGTCATAACACCTCAGACCAGGGAAAGAATAGGGCAACAAAACGCACGGAGACAGAGGCAAACGGCAGCGTTCATCGGGATGACAGAAACTGTCAGAAATGTGGAAAATCGCATAACAAGGCACAGCTCTGCACAGCAAAAGGAAAGCAGTGTTTTAAGTGCAAACGATGGAACCACTTTGGATTTATGTGCAAATCGAGTGTTAATGAAATTCAAAGTGAGGATGTTGGAAATTCAAATCAGGATAATATTTTCATTGATAGTGTAGAATCAAGGGTTACAAATTGGCCGGTTTTTGCAGATTTTGAGGTAGGTCCTTCTAAGACACACGTCAAATTCAAAATTGATACAGGGAGCCAAGTCAATATTTACCATATAGGGTATTTCAAAATCTAAGGGTCCAGTCTGTTCTGGAGAAGTCTAGGACAAAGTTGTCAGCTTACAACGGAAATGAGCTAGTTTTGAAGGGATGCATTACGCTTCGAAGTAATCACCCTGGGACTGGTCAAGTAAGAAATGTACGGTATCATGTGGTAGATACTAGGTCTACACCATTACTTCGACTTCAATCTTGTATTGATTTTGGCTTGATTGAGTTCACTTATTCAGTAGAGTCTGAATCCCCTCAAACACCTCTGACAAAGCAGTCTATTTTAGAGGAGTATTCCGACATCTTTAACGAGATAGGGCTATTTCCAGGGGAGTGTTCTATTCAGATCCCTCAGTTACACCCGTGGTCCATCCACCCAGGAGAGTCCCTGTAGCTCTACATGCAAAGGTCAAAGATGAGCTGGCCCGTATGGAGAAATTAGGTGTCATTACCAAAGTAAGTGAGCCAACACAATGGGTTAACTCTATGGTCGTTGCCGAGAAAAGCAACGGTAATATTAGGATATGTCTTGATCCCCGGGACCTAAATAGAGCTATCCAGCGTCCCCATTACCCTATGAGAACTATAGATGATATTCTGCCACAGCTAAATGGCGCCAAGTTTTTCACAAAATTGGACGCTAGATCGGGATATTGGGCATTGAAGCTTGATAAGGACGCTTCATTCCTTACAACTTTCAATACAATGTATGGCGGGTACCGTTATCTTCGATTACCATTTGGTTTGGTATGTAGTGGAGATTTATTCATGCAGAAAATTGATGAATGCTATGAAGGTTTAAACGGTACAGTCCAGATTGTAGATGACCTTCTGGTCTATGGTCAAACGAGGGCGGAGCATGATGAGAATCTCAGGGCAGTCTTACAAAGGTCAAGAGAGAAGGGTGTTTGCTTTAACGAGGATAAGCTGGTAGTAGGAGTATCTGAAGTAGAGTACTTTGGTCACTTGTTAACTTCAGAGGGACTCAAACCCGACCCAGCCAAGGTCAAAGCAATTAAAGAAATGCAACCCCCAACCAATAAGGCTGAGCTTCAAACCGTATTCGGTATGATCAATTATCTGTCACGCTTTGCACCGAATCTTTCCGATGTTACCGCCCCCATGCGACAGTTAATGTCAAAAGATATTGAGTTTTGCTGGGAAAAGCCCCAAAGTGATGCATTTCAAAGAGTTAAAGAGATCATCACTCAACCAGGTCAAGTGTTATCATATTATGATCACAAGAAACCCCTTATCTTGCAAGTTGATGCTAGTACAAATGGGCTAGGAGCTACTCTCTTGCAGGAGGGCAGGCCTATAGCATATGCATCAAAGTCCTTAACCAAATCAGAGGTTAACTATGCACAGATCGAAAAGGAAATGTATGCCATTCTTTTCGGGTGCAGGAGGTTTCACCATTTCGTGTATGGGCGAAAAGTTGATGTGCAAACTGATCATTTGCCATTAATATCTATTTTCAAGAAACCCCTCAGCTCCGCCCCTGCACGACTGCAACGCATGCTTCTCCAGTTGCAGAGATATGATATCTATCCCAAACACTATCCAGGCAAGCAAATCCCAGTTGCAGATACATTAAGTAGGAATCACCTTAATGATACATTCCCAGAGTTATCTGAGGGAATGGATTTGCAAGTCCACATGGTCATTTCCAGTTTACCTGTCTCTGACAAAAAATTAGAAGAAATCAAAACCTTGACTGATCAAGATGATCAGTTAGTCTTATTGAAAAAGACTATACTCCAGGGTTGGCCAGAAGCCAGACATCAGTGTCATTCCCAGATTTTGGCTTACTGGAACTATAGAGATGAATTAACCAGTATTGATGGGTTAATCATGAAGGGCAGTAAAATCATAATACCAAAGGCAATTAGGTCAAAAATGCTGGAATTAGTTCATTCAGGTCATATGGGTGTAAAAAAATGTCTAAGTAGAGCACGTGATGTTATGTTTTGGACAGGAATTTCAGCTGATATAACCACAATGGTGCTTAATTGTAACATCTGCTTGACACATCGTAATTCCAATCCCAAAGAGCCATTAATTCCTACTGAGATCCCTGAATACCCATGGCAAATTATAGGCACTGATTTATTCACCTGGGAAAACAAGAACTGCTTAATAGTTGTTGATTATTACAGTAGATACTTTGAGGTTAAAGAGCTCCCAAACATGAGAAGTGCCCCAGTCATTAACAGAATGAAAGGCATAATGGCCAGATGGGGTATTTGTGAGAAGGTTATCTCTGATGGTGGTCCTTGTTACAAGTCACAAGAGTTTGCTGATTTTGCAAGGTAATGGGATTTTAAACATCACACAATCAGTCCCTATCATAATCAGACCAATGCGTTGGCAGAGAAATATGTCTCCATATGTAAGAAAATCTTAACAAAAGCCAAAGAAGACAAAAGAGATCCCCTCATAGGTCTCCTAGAATACAGGAACACACCTCTTAAGTCAGGTTATTCCCCAGCTCAATTAAGTATGGGCAGGCAGTTGCGATCTATTCTTCCAACAACTGCAGAAAATCTGAAACCTAAAACAATTTCATCTCATTTGGTTATGGAAAGTATTATGCATGAAAAAATGAAGGGAAAAGGCTATTATGATAGGCAGTCCAAACCTCTAGAACCCCTTCAGATAGGTCAATCTGCCAGGATACAACAGTCTGACAAAACATGGCAGCCAGCTGTTGTTGTTGACAAGCATGATGAAAGATCATACTCGGTTCAAACACCTGATGGTGTAATTTACAGACGTAATAGAAGAGATTTGCTGAAAACTAATGAGTCCATTCAGAACAATGAGCCCTTAGATCCTGAAATACCATCTTTGTTTAATGAACAGGAAACAGCTTTGGAGTCTGAAATTAAAGAGCAAATTACTTCACAAGTACCTGCAACATCCTCCCCAAGCTCAAATTTAAATCTTTATGTGACTAGATCAGGAGGATCTGTAATACCAAAAGTGATTAAATCAATTTAGCTCTAATTGTGCTGTCAATCAAAATGGACATTACATGAGTGATAATTTCCACAGCACATTGATAGTAATAAAAGTGCCTCATTAATTACAGTAATATTGTGTAACATATTAATCTCAAGTGTAATCTAAAGGTGCTTACATTAGTTCCACCTAGTCAACATGAAGGAACTGTAAATCTTGAGAAACCACACATTTAACATTTGGTTTAATCAATCAGAATATTTTATATATCATATGTAATAAAATAAATTATGTTTGCTTTTTTAAAAGAAGGGAGATGTAATGGTATCTGGTAGTACAGAGTTGTCTACCCTATCACATATAAGAAGCTATGCATGCCTTATCACAGGGTCAGTCAGTACCCACACTCTTAGAATAAAGATATATATTAAATCGTAGTTAGCACACAACCTGTAGATCTTATCATTATCTCCACATCATAGAGACATAGTAACATAACACCTGTGATAAGCTCTTTGACCACCGCCTGCCTCCAATGAACACGTGGTCCTTCATCATGGATTTGGACACCTCCCACATGAATTTGTTCCTTGTATTTGTAGTATTATGATGTTCCAGTTGTGCGGTAAAGTATTTCCACCGTTTCTTGAATTTACTCATGTTTTTCGTCTATGTTTTAGCAAGATTTGTAAAAGTCCGGTCACTTCGCAGTAAAGCAGTATCATTGTCTGTACAATTAGATTGATACGTCGGTGACGTCATCTTACGTCCGATGAACAGGTGTGACGGTTTTCAACGGTCCGCAATTGAAGGCACGTGCGTAACGGAGCTACCATTATCAAATTTCTTTATGAATTCTCCTCGGTCCTGTTCGGCGATACTCTCCATGTCTGTAGGAGAGTGTGATGCAATTATGTTGAACACGTGTTATTTAACTCGGGGAATCATGTATCTATTGGTCCAGATAACAGGTAGCCTACCTTAGATTTAACAGCAATGGGTCCGTTCCCGCGAATAACTTGGTATTCTTCTATGTTCCAAAAGAAATCAGCACCGATCAGCATTGATAAGGTTAAAGAGCAATCTCCGGTCACGAGTTTTAGACTTCGGAGATAGAGAAGTTCTGAGACTGTTTGCTGTAGTCTATTGTTGATAGATGTTGATATTCTAGCGATTTTCTGCAATGACATATACAGTTGCAACCTGTACCTGCTGCACCTTTTTATTTCTGCTGCCAAATGATGTTAAGTATAGTGTCTCAATACCTTCTGTAGTAAGTTCAAGCTCTATTGCTAATTGCTGTGTAATAAATGATTTCTGTGCTCCTTCATCAAATAATATTTTAGATTCTGTCTGAATGTGAATTTCTTAGGATAGTGTTGCTATGGCTGTTTTAGGCTCCTTTATCTGGTCGGCTTGTGTAAGAGTGTAGCACGGCTCTTACCGGTGATGAGGTCTCGTTTTTACCCGAACCTGTTGCCTGGTTACCTCCTTGTCGACTGCTACTTATTGTCGTGTGGTGATTTCGTTTGCAATTTTGATATCTCTTATTGGAGTTGCACTAAGCTTAGTTTACCTAAGAAGTTGAAGCATTACTGTTTCTCTTTAACATTTTTAAGCCTAGATTTAGTGTCTGTATAAGTTTTGCACTCAATTCATTTGTGTCTGCCATCGCAAAAGGCACATGTAAAATTGAATGAACTTACGCATGAAGTAATCGCATCTTGTTGTGCTCTTTTTCTGGATTTCGCATCCGTTAGAAACGACGCTGTAACTTTGTAAACATCGACATCCGGTTCGTTCTGCGGGGCACCAGACTGTAGGATGCAGGTTTCGCTGTTGATAGCACGACGTAGATCGTCTAAAACCCGATAATTTTGACCATTTTCACGAGCTTATTGTCTACAAATTTCACATAGCATTTTGTCTAAAATAACGGGAACTAACAAATTGCCTTAATTTTCTTGTCACTGTCCCATAGCTTCTAAACTACGGAAATACGTTTCCATCTTATCATAAAAATTTCTTAGACTGGACAATCTACTCGACGGTGCAGGTAATTTAAGTAAGGCTTGCATAGCGGCGTGCATGATTTTGTGTTGCTTACCGATCATTTCTATGAAAAAAAGTGAAATATGCATATCAGGGATGGTCACATCCAGCAGACACAGCCTTCCCACACAGCCAAACAGTAGAGAGGAAAAGAGAACAGTGTATTACAATACTCAATTTCAATATGGACGCCACAAACAATTAACGAAAGTGAGAACCCGAGGGGTTACCGCCTTGGAACGGTCAGTGGCAAAACAATTTGCCACTGATGTTTAAACCAGGTTCTAGGGTGCACCAACCTCACACTTGCCCGAACAGGTTCTCGTATCACAAAACATGTACAAGTTGTCATGATGAAATAACTCCAACCCACCCATCGGCTCAACAATGTTGCATGCAAAAGCACACAAACATATAAAACATAAGAAGCTTATAGCATTGCAAAGTCAAAGGGCGGATACTCAATGATCTTACCGAGACCAGATCTCATGGAGTAAAATCACGATGACAGGGATAAAAGAAACGAATCGAGCTTCTAGGTTCTTTTCAGAAAAGATTTCCGCATAAACCTTCATAAACTCTTCAACCCCTGCCACCTTCGTGCAACCGAAGAGATAAGCATAATGATCAACTGTAGATAGGTTAATCACCAGGCCTGGAGAGCGCTGTAAAATATCATATTGGTAACCTCTCTTTTTAAATTTACAAATGGTTTTTACGAATAACCGGGAGAAATTAAGATTGCCTTTTATCTTTTTAAGTTTAATTTAAGTAAATTAAATCGCCATTAAAAACGGCTGTGAAATACCTTGTTGCAATAGTGATTTTAAACTGCACCTGTATTTGTGAATTAGATCTGGGTATTGGCGATAAAACTTGCAAAAGGTGTTCCTAAATTTTTGATATCGATAACTCTGTTTTAAAAGTTTTTTTCTGTAATGCACAGATTACGTCCATTGAAATCATTCACATCACCGTAAGCTCTTGAAAAGCGAACAAGCTGTAAGATATAAACCCCGTAAGATGTTGCACGAGGAGCATCGCCGTGTAATAACGGAAAATTTTCTATATTAAAATTTAAATCATCTCTTTTATCATATATTTTAATGGTGACGTAAACATTTTTAATAGACAGATTAAGATCAAGAAAGTTTGCTTGCTTTTCTGAAGTGTTCGCTTTATTCATCAGTAGTTCTTTAGTATAAATCTTATAAACCAGTGATGGGAAGTGGTTATTATCTATATTAAATAAATCATCAAGGTACCTAGAGGTGTTGTTAAAAGCTGTAATAATATCATCTTGATGTTCGGTAGAAAGAGATAACATAAAGTCTCTTTCATAGCAGTATAAAAACAGCAACAAGGGTTGCACAGTTAGTACCCATTGGAATGCCTATTACTTATTTATAAATGTATGTACCAAATCTCAAATAAATATTACCCTATAAAAAAAGTGAGCGCCTGGATAAGGTCTTGACAGGTCCATAAAGTATAATTACCAGAAGAACCATCTGTAAAAAAATGCTCTATTTTCATTAAAAGCGATAAATGTTTTATTTTCTCTAGCAAAAGTTTTTTCAAAGAGAATGGTAAGCTTGTTTCCTATTTAATTATGAGGGAGAGAAGTATATAAAGTTGAAAAATCATATGTAGACAAACAGAACGCCTGAAAATTATTTGATTTAAGCTTCTTCAAAACGTCATTTGAATTTTTTATAGACCAAATTTAATTTTTGTCAGTGGTTTCAAAATCTTTTTCGCAATACCTAATTACATGTTTTTTTTATAGCTGTAAGACAAAATGTTAAGAGGTCGGAAACATTGCAAATGGCGAAAAGAGGCTAAAATTTCAAAAATGAATTTTTGGGGAAATACTTATTGCCACCTAGATTTTAGTGAAGAAATGAATGTAAATAAGGATATAGGTAATGTTTGCAAGCTCAATTAAGTCTAATTCATGTTCTATATTACCAAGCACATACTAAAACAAGAGAAAAAACGTTTGCATGAGAACTCTGACAATCATGGACAATATGCTAAAGGAACTCATACCTGAAATAAGTATGCTGGTCTGCAATGAAAACCCTAACATTATTTGACGAATTGGCACTAAACATTGTATGAATGCCAATCATGGACAATATGCTAAAGGAACTCATACCTGAAATAAGTATGCTGGTCTGCAATGAAAACCCTAACATTATTTGACGAATTGGCACTAAACATTGTATGAATGCCACATTTTAAAGCGTTTCAAGTTAAAACATAAATAATATTATCCGTTTGTTAATCAATATCTTCATCAATATTTTCTGAAATATCTTCCATTAACTGTTGATTTTATTGTTGAATTACATTTTAAAAACCTGCAGCACTTACACCTCTTTAAGTTACAATTGTATAGAAAAGGATACGATCTGCGTCTTCCATCGTTTAGTTTTATAAGACTGGAAATGTTATATATTTTAAGAATATGAGATTTGATAGGTGACAATTTTATTTTTAAATTATTTTTAAATAAATTAGTGCATTGTGCACTTTGCAAACCGGTCACATTGACGGAAGTAGCCGAAGATAAGTTTATTGGAGATAAACAAACTGACAGCCTCCCCACGCAGAGAAAACGAAGAGAGGAAGAGAGAGAGAGAGAGAGAGAGAGAGAGAGAGAGCATGTTTGTTCATAATAGATGAAAACATGTATTATTATCTTTATTTTGTGATAGCTTACTGCAATAAGTGAAACGATTTTTTTCAGTTTTTTTGTAAGGAAATATAGCCAATAACTACTATAAATCATTTTAACAATCACCGAGGAAAAAAAAGATTTTTATCTATGGCAGTTATGCATATAGTCATGATACCAAAATGGGTTTGTTTAGAGAAATTGGGGCTTTCAAAAAAGTTAAACCTTTCTTCTTTTCTGTCTGCAAGACATTCACTGTACATTTATATATTCGCATTATCGGTATGTTAGGCTGACATAAAAAGAAAAAAGCTTCATTATCATGTCTAGATATGTTAAAAATATAACATTAAAAAGCATTCACAGTATTGAGAATACTAGGTTATTTGCAACACTGATGTGTATCATCAATTCAAAGATGAATTTTCAAACTTGGTTACATATTTATCCCATGTGCTACCAGATAAGACTGCATGAATGTGCAAGGCAAAACTGGAGAACAATCATATTTTGATTTGATTGTCCATTGCCCAGGACAAATTTATCCAGTGGTTTCAAAATCGTGTTTGCGATACATAACAGCATGTTGCATAATGGCAGTAAGACAAGATGGTACGATAATGGATAATTTAGTTGTTGCTTTAAATGTGTTTGCATATTTAAAGAACTTTAACTTAATACACAATAAAATAATCTTCAAAAAGGGAAGTCAGTAAGAACTCTATTTACTTAAAAGCCGACACAAAACTAGTTTGTACACTGTCTAATTTATTAGGGAGCCTATGTTAGAATGAGTATTTTATTGACCCTTTTGTTGTGTTTTTTTTTCAGTTTGAACAGTGACGAAAATCTCTTCCAACTACACCCTAATTTGAATGAATGGAAAGATTATAATAAATACTACTGTGTATGCGACCAGGCAGGGTCTCAAAATACAAAGGAACTGAAGGCAGAAGCCAAGTGTGCAGCTTCACAGTACATTTGCCCGTTACCTGGCTCAGTAACAAAACCCCATTGTAAAATAACAACAAATCGTAAAAGGCGAAGTTTGGGAAAAACTGACGATATGGAACTCGAAAGACTTTTTAAATTAATGGAACCTGTTCCTGTACCTGGAATAGTAAAGGTAAATAGACGCTAAGGGTAAATTTCCTTGTCTATTGTCTTTGTCTGCAGGTCTCCTATTGAATCCTTTAAAGCATTTAAAAGCGTCAATTTCAAAGTGAACATTTTAAACCTCCTTATCTTCTGAAAATACATTATTTTTACTAAAAACCTGTATTTCGTTCAGAATGCTTGCTGTGCCCGGCAGTTTTAAAAAGGTTATAATTGCACTGAATTTCCGCCCCCTTTCAAGTGTTGTTCTTAGGATACAGCTTGTGAATCAATCATGATGTGATTTATTCAGACAGTATGAGATTGTATCAAACAACTGATACTTCCTCTGTTTTTAGAGTGTGGGTTTCGATATAACAATTTTTTGTAAATACTTTGTTTTTGTTTTTTTTTTAATTTTTTAAGGAAAACTCATCGAAACACATATAAGTTTTAAAGTTATAAATTATGTGTTTTCGATGAGAATTCCGACAAAAATAGCCTCTATTACTTTGGTTTTCCTTACAAAATCTTAGTCAGACGTTAAAAACTTAGTTTGCAAATGTTTCGTCATTTGATTTTTCATAATAAAAGCACAGTTGTTTTGAAATTAAGCTATTTAAATTGTAGGCATTAAAACAGTACTAAAGGCTATTCCAAGATCGTAGCAAAGACAAAACTGATCAAAATAAATGCACATAGTTGTGAAATAGGCAGATACTACATGTTAATCGTGTGTAATATTTTGAAATGCAGTTGGATGTTATCATCTTGTCGTAAATGTTGCTTCGATTTTTATCTGAAATAAATGAATCAGGATGAACATTTCCTGACAGAGTCGTCGGCTATGGTGTACTATCTATTTACTCATTCAAATTACAATCACTTTAGATAAACAACAACCAAAAAGTGCTCAAAAAGTCGTCATATGGATTCTGATTACATATTGTTTTTGTTATTTTGTGTGGTGGAAAATGGGGTTGGCTTCTATGGCTATTATTCTAGAGACGAAAGTTTCAATGAAAACGCGACCGTTCCAATTCTACCTGATCCTTCCAATGTCAAGCAAAATTACTAATTTTATTAAATAACGTTATTAGCCCTATAAAAACATCTGCCACGTTCAATAACACAACGGCCTGATTTATAACAGGGCCATTATCATTAACACTTTGTCGGCCCCGGGCCGAAAAGTGTTATAGATATAAAGCCCGCATTTGAAGCAATTTGATTGGCTAATAAGACAGGGCCGAAAAAGTGATAAAGATTTCAGCAAGAAACTCTAGGAAATGGCTAGTCTCAATCATACAGACGCTCTGATTTCGCAAAGACGATCAGAACGTGTGAAGACATTGTTCATTGTAAAACCAAACACTCCAAAACGAGGCATGTAAATTAGGACATAAGTATGGAACGCCGTTGTTGTCTTGTGAAAACTGTTTTTACACTGTCAGGGCGACTGGAAATCGAAAAGACATATCCTACGGCGAAATGGATTTTAACTGTATTATTGCGCCAACAGCCATGTTCAAGTAAGATGGGTTCTGCGGTTACTACGAGATCTGATGAAAAGTTTATACAGACGTTGCAAGCATAATATTTACCTTATTGCAACATTAGAAATATGTTAGAATGAAATCATTTCAAAAAGCAGATCATATTTTTTCTCTAAATTTGGACCTTTTTGGATAAAAATTACGTCTTAAAGGAAAAACTTTGCCTTACAACATTTTTTTTTATTTTTTTTTTCAAGATAACTTCAAAATTCTTTGGCATACCCTAATGGTGACCTTAGAAACATGTTAGAGTGAAATCCCTTAGATTTAATTTTTAATAACTCAATAATTTCCCAATTACGAAAAGACAAAAGTGTTAAGACAATTTAGAACAGCAAAGAAAAAAAAAGCTTGAAAATCAATTAAAGTCTATTTGCTATCAAACACAAAAACGAAGCATCGCAAAACAAAAAAAGATCAAATGCCCACATGATCGAAATGATACTGACAATATCCCGAGGGCTGAACGGAAAACTGTCGTAACTCACTTTTTCAAAAGTTTACAGGAGAAGCAAAAAACTGTATATTTTTTCACTTGAATATTTTTCTTAACTTTTTATTTAAGAAATAGGCATAAAATATCAATATTTTACTATAATAAAATCAAATGTTTTGAAAAAAATATATTTGAGATAATATTAAATAATTTTTGACTTACGACAGTTTTACATCTGAAATGTGTAAAATACTGATACTAAAATTAATGGAAAACTGTTGTAACTCAAAACAGCTTATCATCTTTTGACATTACAAGTGATATTAATACCTTCTTTGGACCTTTTTTGGTATCCATTGTATTTTATTCAATTCCTTTAGTGTCTTATAGGCCATAAAATGTAAATTTTGATGCAATGTTGATCAGTTTTCGACTAAGGGAAATCAACTTCAACGCAGGCTGTTGATTTATAAGCAGTATACTGGATTTATTATTTGCAAAATTCTTGTATTATAAAATGTTTAACATTTGATAGTATTCTTTTTATTTACAGTCAAATTTGCATTAAGCAGCCACCTTAGGGAGTGACAAAAAGTGACTGTATAACTCGGGTGGCTGTTTAAGACTGGTAAAAATTATAACAAGATGTCAGTTTAAGACAGATGGCTGCTGAGTACAGGTGTCTTCTAAGGCAGATTCAACTGTAGGTATTTAAAAATTCAACTGTATACTTAATTGCATATTGACTTCCATATATTAACATGAAGTTTGTGAAAGTCTTAGTAAATATTTTGAAAACTAATGCAAACTGTCTTTCAACCATTAATGAATATTTTCGACAGAGAAAAGAAATTCAGATAAGTTTCATATCAGAAATTAATTTTGACTAGAATAACAAACTAGTTTTTTTTCTTTTCAAACAGCAGATAATAATATGACCTATAAGGCAAAATTTTTATGAGTATGGTTTCACTGAAAGACAATTTACTGCTATTTTTGTACAATTTGTTTTTAATTTTATTCGCAAAAATTCTTTTTTTCCCAGTATTTTATGGATTTTGTTATTGATACAATGATTGCAACAGAATTTCTTTTGTAATGGAAAACTAACCCCTTTTTGGCAAAGGCAATGGTTGTTTAGCTGAAAGCAAGGAGCACTTAACCCTTTATTCCATGGTTATACCTTTTATTGCTGAGTGATGGGCTAACAGTGTAGATCCATATCAGCCGGCACTTCTGTGCTGCCTTATTTGGATCTAAAATGTTCACTTTTAGAATCATTACTTGGTTATTTCTGACCAAGAAGCAAATGGTGTAGGTCCAGATCTACACTTTTTGCTCATGTGATGAAAGGCATATCCATGGAGTAATCTAAAAGAGTAGTGTGATTAATTATGGCAAAAAATGAATTTCTTTTTCCTTTTGTGTTAATATTTGGTAACAACTGTGTTGATTGATAGATGAGCCAAATGTACTAAAGCTTAGGATCATGGTCAAATCACAAAAGCAATTTAATTGTAAACTTTATATATTATTTAATAAAGACCATAAACATAATTACATTCAAAGATATTTTTATAAAAACCTCAGAGATACAAAATGACTTAACCAACTGATATAAAAATGTTGGTATGTGCCACAGAGCCAAAAATTCTTGTCGCGAAATAGATAAATAAAAAACATCTACACAAAATGAAATCAACCGCAGAATGATAAAAATAGGTAGGTTCTTTGGTAGGTTTTAAGCTATCTGGAATGACATAATTGGGCATGTGTTAATGACTTAAGGAACACTTAATAAAGCAACAAATGGGAAAAGTTTGCACTGCAAACTCTCATCCCACTTTCTGTCCATACTGTGCACCTTATTTTGCATGTGTCTTTTCAATTGGGAAAATATGTGCAATTTTCAAAACTGGGATACCAAGGTAACTTTTCAAATTTTGGTTACTTTGCTTTTACAATAACTTCAGCTTTTGCCTGTATTTATGTACAGTGGTAAAAAGGCAACGATTCAAGGCAATGGTCTTCTGTTGAAGGTTGAATCCACAAAAATATGTTTTCATAAAAATAATTTAATCAGAAGGAGAAAAAAAATGACAAAAGAATTGGGAAATATTATGATTTTGGAGAAAATACACTTTAAGGAAAGCGGAAACAGCCTGTGATAACCCCCAAAAAATCTCAGTGTGAATTAATAACTTAGCACACAACACAAAATCTCATTTTCACTTTTCTTATGAAATTACCATTAAACTTCCAACATTCCTTTGAAAATCATAAATATTTTGATCAAGGAAAGGGTAAAAACAAAAGGCACAAAATTTCCTGTTGCGGTTATGTTTCACTGGACATGAACCACTGTATTCTCATTTTTAAATAAAGATTTTTTAATAATTTATGTCAATTTTGTTTGATTTGGTTGATGCTATGGCTTGAAATAGTTAAGTAATAGATGTTGTTGCATTTTAGACTGGTTTCAGTCCATCCTCCTCACAAAAGCTATTGAAATAGATGAAAAGGGAACTTGAAAGCCACAGAACACAACAAATATGAAAATATTGCAGACTCGGTTTGATTGAGCCTGTTCGTGGACAGTAATGGAAATGCATATTACTTCCCACGTCACCTAGCCCTGGGTTGAGCACAACACAATATTTACATCAATAAACAGTACAATTTTGATCCATCCCCAAAGATGGAATGCATGTGATGGAACCTTCAATGGGGGTATTTTCAGATTACTACCATTCCAAGTTCAGTGGCATATGGTCCCCAGATAAAAAATGGGTTTGCCCTAAACAAGAAAACAATAGGCGGAACTGATCAGAATGGAATTTTCCAAGGGTATTCTAAAGACTAAATTTAAAAGCAGGAAATATATCCTTGGGGTGATTGAGCAATATCCAAAACTGTATTGGCTGGGATATTGAAACCACCCATCTTTAAAGTGGCAGAAATATTAAAACAAAAGTAATTTTAAAAGTACTGTTAACCTAGTACATAAGTTTTGTGCTTAACGACCTTCAAAGGACAGCACTGATTGAATGTACAGGGAGACAAGATTTTTTGTCATTCAGTTTTACCCCTACCACAATTAAATGTCATTAGTTTATGAACACACTCTGTATTTGAATGACAATACCATAAAAAGAAGTGAAACTGGTGTATTTAGTTATCTAAAGTTTGAAGAGTTTACTCCGAATCAATGCGGAGATATTAAATTACATTATTGTTGTAGTCATAAACTCGTGTTTACTTTCAGACAAGTTTGCTAAACTTCTCATCTTCAGCCCTCGAAAAAATATTGTATTCAGTACTCTGTACTGTGAAGGTTGAACAGTTCCAGATATCATGATATCACAAAGGTGACATCATCAGTTGTTCATGAAATTAGTTCATGATCTTAGATACGACAGTTTTCCATTAAGATTATTGTATGTAATATGAACTCTCATTATGGAAAACTGTATGTAACTCAAGTTACGACAGTTTTCCATTTCTAAAAATATAGGGATTGAGATACAACTTTTTTGCAACTATCATATTTATGTGACTTAATATAAGAATATGGTGCTAAGATTTTATGTATTAGTGGTAAAGAATGCCAAAAATGCAAAAAAATGATTTTTGAAAAAATGTGAGTTACGACAGTTTTCCGTTCAGCCCTCGATCCAAGATTCGTTAAAAGTTCTTTTAATTATACAGAGAAGATCAACAATTTCTTGTCATCCACTTTCGCAACCATGAAATTAACAGCTAAAACAAATTTTACAAACAACTCTTGCTGTATGCATGTGTTAGACAAGATGATCTTAGATATTGTTGTTAGTAACTCATTACTCAGGAAACCATTGAATTTGATGTTTAGTGTTGCTTTGTTTTTGTGTTGGGCTGCAGAATTTAGGGATGTTTAGGTCAAACTATTTTTATGCCCCCGCCATGAAATGGCGACGGGCATTAAGAGTTGCTCCTTTCCGTCCGTCCGTCCGTCCCTCCTTCCGTCCATCCATCCGTCCGTCCGATATTCTCGTGAACGGAACTCCTCCTACACTACTGGTGGGAATTTAATGAAACTTTACCACAATGCTTGGCCTGATATGTTGTTGTGCATAAAGGTAGGGTATCGCTCTTACATGTTCCGTTCAGAAGTTATGGCCCTTTGATACTTCCATTTACATTAGTTTTAATAGGAGAGTATATCTCGTGAACGCAACTCCTCCTCCTCCTACACTACTGGTAGGAATTTAATGAAACTTTACCACAATGCTTGGCCTGATATTTTGTTGTGCATAAAAGTGGGGTTTCGCTCTTACATGTTCCGTTCAGAAGTTATGGCCCTTTGATACTTCCATTTACATTAGTTTTAATAGGAATATATCTTGTGAACGCAACTCCTCCTACACCTCTGCTGGGAATTTGATGAAACTTTACAACAATGCTTGGCCTGATATGTTGTTGTGCATAAAGGTGGGGTTTTGCTCTTACATGTTCCGTTCAGAAGTACTGGCCCTTTGATACTTCCATTTACATTAGTTTTAATAGGAATATACCGTATAAGTGGTTATTTCTGCGGAGACTTTATTTCTGCTATTTATGCGGTTAGATACATGAACGCAAATTTAAAATCCGCAGAATATTTATCCCTTTGCGAACTTTATAACGGTCACGGTGTGCGTTTTACATTTTTATTTAATAAATATAAAGCTGTTCAAACCAAGTCACTCTATAATTAAAACACAGGTAAATCGCAAGAAAATATTTCACTCGTCGGATAATGATTGAAAAGGCGCATCTTTTCCAATTGTTACACATAAATATTTTTTGCACCTAAGTCAAACATTCTATCGTAAGAAACACTTATAAAATTATGCACCATGTTTGCAATGATGGTTTGTTTTGTTCTTTGAACGATGCCGCAGAAATAATGTACGCAGAAACAAACACACCCATTAATTTTAACAAAACCGCAGAATTTGGAGCCCGCAGAAATAACCACTTATTCGGTATCTTGTGAACGCAACTCCTCCTACACTTCTGGTGGGAATTTAATGAAACTTTACCACAATGCTTGGCCTGATATGTTGTTGTGCATAAAGGTGGGGTTTTGCTCTTACATGTTCCGTTCAGAAGTTATGGCCCTTTGATACTTTCATTTACATTAGTTTTAATAGGAATATATCTTGTGAACGCAACTCGTCCTACACTTCTGGTGGGAATTTAATGAAACTTTAGCACAATGCTTGGCTTGATTTGTTGTTGTGCATAAAGGTGGGGTTTCGCTCTTACATGTACCGTTCAGAAGTTATGGCCCTTTGATTATTCCATTTACATTAGTTTTAAAAGGAATATATCTTGTTTTATATATTTTTATTGCATTAATACCAACTTCTTCACAGACATTTCCGTAATGAGCAGACAACAGTGCCACAAATACAAATAATTTACTTGATCTTCAAGTTAATGCATATTCTTATAATTACTCGCACATCACTGTCTTTGATATGCTATTATTCCCATCATTGCACTTGAGTGTCTGAAAACGATGCATAGCGGGGGCATCCGTGTCCTATGGACACATTTGTAGTCTTTACTGTTTTGACTTTTCTTAACGTATAAATAATAAACATACATAATAAGATTTATTTATGCAAAGTTTGACGGAACTGCATTTTTCCGTTAGAGAGATTTTGATTTTCTTCCCCTTTTATCAATCGACGTACAATGTCAACTGCCATACCATACAACGTGACATTCAAAAAACCATTATCACAAAGAGGCAGCAACGGCGTATCATATATTTGCATTCATTTATGTAAAATGAGGTAGGCCAGTACTAAAACGTCCTTTGTTTTATAAACCATATACCTGATTTTGTAGCTCGATATCATATTACCTGAATTTTACTTTGCCCAGTGTGGGAGAAATACGGTTAAAGCACTGTGAGCAAATTTCATTAGAAATCGCGATTGATTTTGAATTTGTTTACCATAAAAAAGCGCCACCTGTCGGTCAGACTTTTTATATAGCGATGTCTCTAGACGTTTGTCAGAGCAGTGTGACACTGATCAATGACAGAACGTCTAGATGATCTAGACTTGGAAATGGCAGCCATGTTGTTTAAACTCGCTAATATTTCTGGAGGTGCTTTTAACATTAAGAATAGATCTATGTCGGGGAAGAGAAAGTTTTCTTTTATTGAGAGCTCACAGAAATCACAGTAGACTGTCTGACACTTTGTTGTACAACAATCCTGACCAATATTAGATACAAAATTTATGTAGCATTTCCGAACAAACTGATAAAATGTAACGTTATCCTATTATAGTTGTTATCCATGATTTCGTCATATTTCTTGATTAAATAAGTATAAATTGTACATAACCGTGAAATATCCCAATTCAAAATTACTTTTTCACTTTTATTTTCCATTCATTTTCTTCATAATTCACATAAAGCTTGACGTATAACGAAGCTCCCAGCAGAGGTATAAGAATGAAAAACTCTAAAATCATAGCATTTACAGACTCATACCACAAGAATCACTTCGAGCATTCAATGTACAGCAAATACCCATCCTTTCCATTGAATTGAAACAAAATAAACAAATGCTACTGTTTTAAAAATAGTAAACATTCGTTAAATTACGTCATATATCACTCAAAATACGTATGCATTGGCATCGTGACTTAGTAATTAAATTAATGTAAGTGCTCAATAAAAAACAAAGTTAAGCGAGAGTAATGTTATAAGTATGTGTGGTTATTTAATAAAATTGTCAATAAATAAGTGATTTGATATTGGCCTTGTAATTATGTCCTCGGGTCAGTCGTATTATCCCTCGGGCCAATAAGACGGCCCCCGGACAAATATCAGGGACAATATTTTCTGCCGTTTCGTGTGTTCATGTCGGCAAGGCGAAAAGTCGAACTAAATAAAACATGAAAGGTCGAAATAAGGATTATTTGTCGTTAGTTAGTCTGTCAATTTTCGTAGCGAATACACGAAGTAACGAAACATTGAATACGAAATAAGGAATTCCAGAGTATGAACTTCCGTATTATTCACTTTTCATGGCGTATGGTGTAAAAACTTCGTGGTGTAAGCCTCCTATTGTCATGTCTCGATTGACAAACACACGAAATATTAACAGATTTCGACCTTCTATTACATCGACCCGACGTCACAAATTCAATTTCGTCTTTTCGTGTATTCGTTTTTCCTCTGCATGGGAATCTACTTAAGTGCGGAATGGACTTTATTTCGCAAAATGTACATCTGACATGCAAAATAGTATTTTAATTTATCTAAATTAAAATGCATTTCAATATAACCCATTAATGATTTGCTTGATTAAAGAAAGTTTTGAAAATATATTGTTTTGTTTGAATATAATAATATTAAAGAGTGTATGTTTATGAAAGTATGTGCATTCTTTGGAAGGCGAATACGCGAAGGACGAAATTACATTTTGTCGTGTGTTCATGTTGGTAGGTCGGAGTAAGGGAAGGTCAAAAGGATGAAAACTGCTAATTTTGTTGTATGTTCGTCTGTTGACTATCGAGGCAAATGCACGAAGACCCGACAAAAGAAGTGAGAAAACACGACATTTTGACGTCCGCCAACAAGACAAGGAAATGAGACAGAAGTTAGTGTGTTCGCTCCTTACATTTCCTTATTTCACCTTCAACGTTTCATTTGTTCGTGCATTCGGCTCGAAAGTCGAGACAAACACATTACAAATAAGAAGATTTTGACCTTATTTGATTGTGTGTCTTCGACAATTCGACCCGCAGACATGAACAGATACGCACTATTTCGACCTTTCTTGTTTCCGTCACTAAGATATTTTGCTTCGTCAACACGAACACACGAAGTGGCTATATTTGCAACCACGATGTAGTCTTATTTTAACGGAAATGGATATGTATTAAAACAATGTTATAGCAACGCCATTAGCGAAATTTAAAATAATATATTACTTCCTTATAAAGTTGTTTTGTTTCCTGGTGTAGTAAAACAAGTGAATGTACTCTGGTGTATGTAAATCAATCAAATGAACTTTAAAATTGCTCATAATGCCAGATTAATTGCAGTTAGCTTTTTTAAATTTTTTTGGTTATTAGTCATTTTGTAAATATACTAGTGACTACAAACATTTCAGCGTGAAGTCAGTCAAAAATACACAGAAAAGGAAGCCAGAGATATTTGTACCAATAAGATAAACGGATCGCTGGCAGTTACTGATTACAGTGAATTTGGAGCAAATTCCGACCCTAACGTTGTTATAGAAGAATGCATCTATGATGTGACGGTAAGTACAAAATAATTGTAAACAACTCAGCAGTCATAAAAAAAACTAAACATGTGCAATGTGTCCGCATTTAATTATGTCCGTGGCACATGCTTCAGAAGTCATATCATGATTAATACAGACATATTGACTAAAACAACATCAGCAACATATTCAAATATCCCAATGAGGCAAAACTACTCGCATATACTCGTATATTATTTATAATTTTATAAAAAACACAAGAGTTTAAAAAATCGTTTATGCATTAATAATACGGTACAACACGATCCTGTGAATTTTCGGAATATTATATTTTCCGAAAACTTTTTTTTTATTTTATCGATTTTCTTGCGGTTTTTTTATCAGGTGATTACACATGATTTAAATAGAAAAACTGGAATGTTTCAATGCCATATCTTGTTTAGTTTTCGAGAAAATTAGAAAATAAATTCAGTGTCAAACTTCGATTCCGATCGGAATCGACATTTTCCGATCGGAATCCTGAATTTTCCTATCGGAAAATTTTCCGATCGGAATTTTTCCGGTCGGAATTTTTTCCTATCGGAAAAATTCCGATCGGAAGAGGTGATTCCGATCGGAATGATTCCTGCGTTTATTTAATTCCGATCGGAATGATTCCTGCGTTTATTTAATTCCTATCGGAAATCATGTAGCATTTATCTTTCCGAGCGGAATCAGTCCTGTGGGAAAAGTTATTCGAACATTTAGTTTAATCGCAAACTATGTCGTTTTTATAATTTCCAGTCAGTAAAGTCAGTTGTTGTTTTTCTGATGAAAATGAAAAAAAAATAGATTGTGATAAAAGAAAAACACAATGTAAACGCACTATTCTGTAAGTAAGTTATTGTTATTATATTTTGTTGACAAAATCTGACTCTCTTGGTCATGATTGACAACTTGACATTATTGTAATCGTCAACATCGTTTACTGTTTTCGTCAAAATGACTCATTACCTTAATTTAGATAATTATCCATATATCTCCATTATTTTTACCTTTTAATACGATAGTGCTGATCAAGAAATACAGCAAAATGATATAGATTAAAGTCCTTTGTTGTGCTCACACAGACACGGTCTCGTGCACCAATACAGCCCTCACATAATACATGTTATACTTGTATGTGTGTAATATTATATAAAGTTATCTCCAGTATGAATAATTGAAGAGGTGAAATTCGTTATTCAGTTTCTCATTCGTGCTTCTATTTTTAACTTCACGTACTATTTGATTTATAATCTAAGATTACTTGTCAGACTTGCTGATCCTTTTCAGTCCTGTCGGTTATTTTCTTGACAAAAGTTAATCTCATTTTTTTTAATTTGAAATTATACAATGCAGATTATGGAGTGTTCTTGATTTGCAAAATATCGCGTTAAATACTGAGTTAAAGGTTTCATAGTAAGTTTCATCGTTTTATCGGTAAATCAAAATGGGTACCTATGTTTACTTACTTGTGTAAATTTTATTCCATGAAAAGGGAACTTTAAGCTCAACTTGGTTCTAATCGTTATGTTTCCGATATTTCGGCTAAAAACCGAGACTGCAATATTTCATGTCAAAAAATAAATATTTCAAAACGTTTTATCCTTTTCTATTTTAATAAGCGATAAGTTGGTTGTTTTTGAATTACATTTGCATGACGCACGGATACATGTATAACTTCTAAATCACCGGCAGAATATGATCTCTTGGGCAGCAGTCCTGAAATCGGTGGAGAACTCATTTTATAAGAGAACATGTTTAATCGACAATGTAAAAGGAATTCACAAATACAAGGTTTTAAATTCATATAGTTATTGTTGTTATTTCACCTAAATTTTACAATAACTATTGTATTTAAAAAAAACAACATGTAATTCAAGAAAAATCAACATTATCTTTAAACAACAGTGCCAAAATGCCACAAAATACGCCCGTCAAAAAGTTTGGCTAATTTGCCACATTTTTTCGTATAAATAAAGAGCCAACACTCTTAAGTGCCTGAAGCAACTTGGCTGGTTATCGAACTTGGCAGAGATATTATGCCTACCAACATATTCACCAAGTTTGATAAAGACCGGATGAAAACTCTTTGACTTAGAGAGCGGAAATAGTAATTTTGGACAATTCAAGGGCCATAATTCAGGAGTGCCTTGGGGGATTTGGCTGGTTATAGAACTTGGTCGAGACATTATGCACACCAACATATTCACCAAGTTTGATAAAGAACTGATGAAAACTCTTTGACATAGAGAGCGGATACCCTGTGGACACCGCCCGCCAACCCGCCCGCCCGCCGCAGGTGTTCCCATAATACGTCCCGTTTTTCAAACGGGCGCATAAAAATCGTGAACAAGTTACAGTATACAGTAGTGTGTTGTAATTACCATCATCTCAGATTTGATGTAAAAGTTACGTTTTAACTTATATTATTTTGAAGATAATGATTATTAAACAAAAAAGATCGGTTTAATACAAGAATAATAATTCGGTTAAAATCTGTATGAAATTAGGATACCCACATGGTCTCGTACGATTATGGATACGCATAATAGAACTGTTAGTTTGAAAAATTCCGATCGGAATGTTTCCTGTGTTTATTTAATTCCTATCGGAATTCATTTTGTATTTATCTTTCCGAGCGGAATCAGTCCTGTGGGAAAAGTTATTCCGAACATTTATTTTAATCGCAACTTATGTCCTATTTATAATTTCCAGTCAGTAAAGTCAGTTGTTGTGTTTCCTTGTGAAAATGAAAAAAAAAGATTGTGATTTAAGAAAAACAAAATGTAAATAGCAGACTTCCCGAAAGTTGAAAATATGTGTCAGACATTTGGTCAGATGAGATGTGAAAATCTGTCTGACCGAAACAAATTCCGTCAGACCGAAACATGTTATAAGGCTATTTGCAAGTATAAGGAGTTCAAATTTTTGTCTGACATTCGGTCTGATAACATTAGAAATCTTGTCTGACCGGCTCAAATTTTAAAAGACAGGTCCTTCGGTCTGGCAACTTTCGGGATGTCTGAAATAGCATTTTATATATACACTCACTATTCTGTAAGTATGTTATTTTTACTATATTTTGTTGACAAAATCTGACTCTCGTGGTCATGATTGACAACTTGACATTGTTGTAATCGTCAACATCGTTTAATGTTTTCGTCAAAATGACTCATTACATAAATATAGATAATTATCCTTATATCTCTGACTTTTATCGTCATAATACTTGGTTATTGTATTATATTAAAAAACGATTTGTTTAACTGTTGTCTTACTAGAATATTCACCATATTTTCTGATCTGATCTATTTTGAATTCCGACAGAATTGAGTATTTCCGATAGGAATGAATCCGACTGGAATATTTTCTTTTGATGAAATTTCCAATGGAAATGATATTGATCAAAACCAAGTTTTCATGAACCGTTAAATGTTAAGTTCTTTAACTGTTTGAATAACAAGAAGAGAGTAACATAAAAACTTATTGCGGCATTTCCTTATTCAGTTGTGTATACGAGTTTGTTTTATTTGGCACAAAAAGCACCCATAAAGCTAACAGTACCGCATTTTCAACGTATAGGCTTGAATGTGGAATAAGATATTTCTTTAAATAAAGGATCTCCAGCTTGAAGTATTCCCCTTAGGAAAATTCTGATTCCACTTTCAGCATGCTTAAGCTTATACGATACTATGCTGTCAGTATGAACAATAATTGTGCATGTATTTAATACATTTATTAGTGTTCGTTGCGCTATTGAATTTAGATCGAGAATATATCAAATTAAATGTTTTTACTTCATCCGTCACTGTGTTTCTTATTCTCTGTGGTGGCGATCCTTACTGAATTACGCTTCGTTTCTCCAAGGCTAGAAATGCAATTTATTATTATTTAAGCAAACATAAAAGAAACTCAAGAGTAAACAATGCTAGAAACTGACTGTATTTCACGTTCAGATTTTGTAGAACGTAGTCCTGTTATATTTTTCATAGACGCATATACAATCTCACTAAAGTCAGATCTAACAAAATGTTAGATCTGATGACGGCCCGCAGTCACTGTACATAAGTAATAGCGGTTTTCCCCCCGATTACTATTTTTAGAAAATGCCAACACAGGAAGCGTATTTATAACGCTCGCAAAATGATCTGAAGATGTCATTACATTAGAAATGCATGCAATACAAAATAAACACATATATATATATATCTCCAGTAAAATATGTCTTACGCAAGCTGTCAACACTTTCCATGAGTTAAAATACTATTTTTACGTTCACTTTTGCGATTTTATAGGCGACAATCTGATTGGTTCAACGGGTTGTGATAAAAGCATGTTTTAGTTTCTCGTAGTCAGATCCTGATAGCGTAACGGGTTTCAGGAAATGATTTTAATCAGATTGACGCATACAGAGTGTAATTTAATAAGTTACTTTTCTTGCCTTCGATGTATGTTATTAACTTGGTCTTAGTGATACAAACGATCTATTACAATTATAATAGAGTTTATACATTTGGCAAAAATTCTATAAAACACATGTCAGGCACACAGCTTTCTTCAAATCGATAAGTAAAATATTTTTCTATTATACGTATTTTACGATTAGACTACTAGAAAAATTCTTTCACATTCTGCACTATACAAGCACATTCATCATGTTCACATCTACAAGTAATCTACAAATCAAATGATAAGTTATAATGAAATGTCCGAAAGAAGTTTTATTTTCGCTTGCATGTTGTTGTATAAAATTTATGTTTAAAACATATGCCTGATCGGAAAATATTAACATACAGCTAAGCCTGCGATTCGGTTCCGTGTAAAATCGGTTTTGATCGGCGTGACACGCACGCAAAACGCTTCACGGTACACGCTAAGCGGTTCACGTTTCACGATGCACGCTTTAGCGCTTCACGGTTAGAACCGTGTGACCAATCAAATCAGAGAGCGGTTTAACCGTGAACCGTGCGACCAATCAAATCGCAGACGGATTGTAACGAGGTTGAGATAACAGTGTCGCTCTTATGCACCACACACGCACCTTGTACATCTAACCCTGTACGGTGGAATTTATAAAATCCAGATCACGAAAACCATGTCTAACTTAAGCGGTTCATAGCCTAGGAATTTTATTTCCCTTGAAATAATTCTGATGGAAAGAAATTACCGGTAATAAAGTATTTAATAAAGTATATTAAAGGGCCGCTAAAAAATAAACCCTAGTGGTTCATATTCAATGAATTTAATTGTCTTTTGAAATAGATCTGATGCGAAAAATTACCCGTAATAAACAATTACTTAATATTTTAAAGGGCTTAAAATAGACCATTGTCTTGGACCGTGTTCTGTGTTTTATATACAGTACTGAGTACATTTGTGTACGCTGATCTGGGTTTTACTCATGCTGTAGCATGTAGAAAACGTGAAGAATATTTTGATGATCGGCGATAAATCAAAACTGGTGGTGAGTCTTTATGTTGTATTTTACAATTAAAACACTGTCAGCAACTTGGAAAACGGTATAAACGGTTGCTGTCTTGCCTGATAATTGGAAGTTTTCATTATTGTAATGAGTTTTCGCAATCGTGTGCTCAACTGGCCGGTTGCAAAGACACCTTCACAGTGTACACTCGAAAGTCCGACCCTACTTCCGATAGCGCTGACTATACACATAGCCATCACGAAGGAGCTGGTTAAAAAGCGGGTAAGAAATTGAATAAAGAGTAATTATTTAATTCTTTTACTTTAAATACTTAGACTAGCAAGAAATAGAGTGCGTCAAGTGATAAAATGAACGTGATACAACGTTAAATTCGAAAAAATACGATCGATCACCAAAATTTACAAAAAAAAGGCCAATTGTGTCACTTCAAACGTCCATTTCAAAGCTTTATTTACATTGTTTGGCCGAAATTCGTTTTACTATGTGAAGTGTATTCATTACTGTATCACTTCATGTAGTTAAGTCTTTTCCCAACCCGCTAATTTTCAAAAAACTCGAATTTTCATGTGCACTGGTAGTGTGACAAGATGGTACGGCTACTAGCCAATTGACAGTCCGGCTTCTAGCTTTCAAGATTTGTTATCATTTCACATCAAATATGTACCATGTTTCTTTGCAGTATGTTTCAAAATGCGACTGTTCTTCCGAAAGAAAATAGTGAAGCAAGTCTATTGTGTACGTATATGGGTCGATTTTTTAAATATTATTTAAGAAAATAGAGAAATCGAAAGTATATTTGTAACGGGGATTGCGGCATACTGCTACAGAGATAATAGGCGATGAAAATTATCAAAATATTTCATTTTTAGCCTATATTCAAACTATTTTAGAGATATTTAATAATAATTTATAATATGACATCAGAACAACAACAAAATTGATGAAAAAGATGATTTACTCAACCCTAGTAGAGACTGCTAGTAGCCGGACCATTTGTTTTTTAGACTTTGCTAGTAGCCGTACCATCTTGTCACACTACCAGCGCAAATGAAAATTCGAGTTTTTCGAAAACTAGCGGGTTGGGACAAGATTTAACTACATGAAGTGATATAGTAATGAATACACTTCACATAGTAAAACGAATTTCGGCCAAACAATGTAAATAAAGCTTTGAAATGGACGTTTGAAGTGACACGATTGACATTTTTTTTGTAAATTTTGGTGATCAATCATATTTTTTCGAAGTTAACGTTGTATCACGTTCATTTTATAACTCGATGCACCCTATTTCTTGCTAGTCTAAGTATTTAAAGTAAAAGAATTAAATGATTACTCTTTATTCAATTTCTTACCCGCTTTTTAACAAGATCCTTCACGATTTCTATGTCATGTAGTCACAGTCAATGCGAATGTCCGTCGGTCAGCCGGACATGTCCGGTAATTTTGCTTGTTGACCGACGAAAACTTCTGTTATTGTCGGACACAATGTCCGGTACAAAATTAAATCTAGCGCCGTTTCATTTTTGGAAAATTACCTTTCAGTTTCATGTCCAGTGCTATTTTTAACTGAAATATCATAATTTTTCTGCACGTTTTTATCCGTGTGTCACTAAATGTAAACCCCATAACGTGACGTTTCTTTAAATATTCGAAAAAGCTTTCGGGTCAAAGGTCGCAATAATTCCCATAATTCAAATCGCCGTAGTAAACAATCATGGCGGACAACGTTAGAGGAACTGATAAAAATATTTAATCTTTTTGTTATGCCGACGATTTCATTGAAGAATTACGGAAGCAGATAGATTAAGGTTTCGACTTAAGATGCACACGTGATACGATGTAAAAGCGAAGTCATTGAATTATGGCGCAAGGCGATTACGATCTCGGACTTTTGTAGAGGCAAATGAATGAAAAAATAAGCACGTATCAAATTATTAATCTCTGCTTTGGTGGTAGTGATAAAACTTTTACCATCATTGAAGGGTTATGAATTAATTTGATTATGTGTTAATTGCAACACTATCATGAAAGTAAATCTGTAGATGACATTGGCAAATGTGAAAAGAGGTGTGTTTTATGGCTGTAAAAAGTGGTAGGTAAGAAAATGTTATATGACATATTTTTTCAAGCATGGGCATCAGCAAATGTACAATATCACTACATTTAACAACCTTTCGGCATTACACAAGGTACTTGGTTACAGTTGTTATTATTTAGAAATCTAAAATATATGAAATAGTATGTTAAAATATCTATTTCATTAAACTATAAAGCTAGATATAGTAAATACATATATTGATAATAAAACTGCAATTAAAATAAATATTTTTTGTCGATGTCACAAAATACACTCGACAAAATTGCGACTGACAAAAATTTGTTGCGACTGGTAAAATTTTGGTGTTTACCAGTCGCAATGTCCTGTGAAGGGAAAAAAGTTTTCGCGTAGACTGTAGTCAGCGCTATCGGAAGTAGGGTCGGACTTTGGAGTGTACACTGTGACCTTATTAGAGGTTCTTTTCTGGCCAGTATGTCAGGTTTGGTCAATTTTAGCTAATAAATGGGCGATCTGTATTATGAGATGCAACTGTAATCACACAGAACACAAAATATCCTTGTTTTCGAAAAAAACATTGGAGAAAAGAAAGCTCAGTTCATAGCGCTTGAATACAGACAGCAGATGATAGCTTTCAAGAAATAACAGATGCTGGTTTATCTAAAACTCTAAACCAAAACGTATTCCAAAAAAAAAATAATGTGCATTTAATCAGGTGGGAATCGTTGAGGAAAAATGTTACCTTAAATATCTACTTGAAAAAATATAAAATGATTTCTTAAAATGATATCTAAATCAACACCCCACCCACCTAATAAACTGGGGTAAGACTAAAACCGCACCACAAGAGTACTACGACATAATTGTTAGAGTCAAAAACTAATTAAAGATCTTTTTATGCTTAAAATCAATTGTTTAGCTTGTTAGATGGATAATAATTGCACCTTCTTTATTGTTTATTCAGCAGTGATGAAATAAGAAAACATCAGTATCAAGGAAGCTATGTAAAATTTTATAGAACAAAATAAACACTTAGTGGATGCAAGTTCTCAATGACGCCCATTATTTAAGATATTTAATTATTGATCTACTTTTTTATAACCTAAATTATCAAGTTTACCATTAATTGGCTGGTAAACTACCTGGCCTGAGCATTTGACCAAATCTACTGAAATTTAGTTCTGTTGAAAACTACACCGATTTTACCCGTAAACTGACATTATCCAGGCACTTGCATGTATGACGTAATTTTGTAAATATATGGTGAATTCATAATAACATTGAAAATTCAAGTTTGGTCGGTGAATAAAATAGATGTAGAGAATAAGTTATGGAACTGGCCCAGCATAGGTAACCTGACTCTACTGTTAAGATAACAAGGAAAACAAATCACAGAAAAATGCATCATCCACTTGCACATCGATTTGGAAGACAAAATCATAACTTACCAATCAAATGTTGATTGTTGTTGATAGATCCTTTTGTTAATCTTTCCTGTGAAACCAGTAAGGAAACATAAATTTGCTATGAGTGGAGAAAATCCAAATCTGTTATCAAATTTTATGGAAGTTTTTAGTCTAGCCAGGTTAAAAAACGTTAAAATTGGCGTAAACTTGAATGTTAGCAAAACGTCTGTATGTTTTTGTACATATGATGTGTGATTTAAATAAAAATCAGGTAAATAAAAAGTTGACCATCAAAACAAGTAACCTTATTTGCATCATTTTGGAATAGAGCAGATTCTGTAGACAAGAATGTGAAAACCTCAGTGTAATCAATAATTTAATTAATTATAATAAATGAATAATTACAGAAATTATCCATTTTTAATTAAAATTTGAATTGAATTGAAAATATACATGTTAAGAATCAGTGTTTTAATAATCTGAGGTAAATCAGAAAGACTTCAGTTGTAAATCTGTAAAAGTAATTATTAGGTTTGGTATTTCCTAAATTATTTTTACATAAAATTCCATATTTCCTGAGGTTTGAATATGTCTCACTATATTATATTCCGCTTTTATACAATCAAAGAATTCAATTAAAATAGCTTGCAGTACAGCAAATTTTAATTGAAGTTATTTATTGAAAAGTTCCTTAACCTCTCTGTAGCTTTGATGCTGCTTTGTTACCAAGAAATTGCTATGTTGAAGCTCATGCTTGAACTTTTTTTAAGACATGGACAAGGTAAATAATAAGAGTAACACATTTCTAAAGTAAGGCACTTTCTGGTGAAAAACACATGGACATCCTTTGTTGATTTAAAAATATATTTAAGGAAAAAGAGTAGATCCAGATCAGCAAGCACATCCATGCCATCTGATCAGGATCTACTCTTTCTCTATCATGTAGGTTCATAAGGTTATTTCTGACCAAGTTGTGACCAGTGCTAATCCATTTCAGATGGCACAGTTGTGCCAGATGATCTGGATCTACACTCGTTGCACATGTGTAGAATGTGTATATACAAACGGTATGGAGTAAAGGCTTAAGAAGTGGGCCTTAAATAATTCCCCCTCCCCAAAAAACAAACAAAAAACTGGATTCAGAATGATAATTCCTATACCTGGGAGCAAACCTGCACCCAGAAGATAATATGCTGGACCATGGTTAATTAAATTTACCACAAGACTCAGAAGTAGTGGTTTGCAATGGGTTCTTAAAAAATCAGGACATGCATGCACATAATAATAATGAATTTAATTACATGACAAAATTATACTATAAATCAGTTCTGAAGGAAATTTGCTTCAGTAATCCAATCTTTTGATCTGTTAACTAGGTCTCATTCTATCCCATTTGTAACCAGTGTAGTGCCTGATCAGCCTTGTAGTCACATCCATGTAGTCACATCAGGATCTACTCTGATTGTTAGATTTATAATTTCATTTCTGATAGATGTGTCTGAATTAAATTATTTTCATATTCTAAAATAATCATCACTTAGAGATCACACCAAACTGATTGGTACTTGTCTGTCAATACCACCACGCAAAGCTCCAGATCAGAGGGGAAATTTCCGAAAACTATTTTGATAAATTGGAAAATTGTATTTGAATTTTATAAGTACTGGTACGGGTATGCTTTTATTTTAAGAATATGGTAAAGTGCTTTATATTTATTTTCTCCACATACTTAACAAAGGTTAAGTCTAAAAAGATATTCAAGCTACAGATTATATACATAATTATGGTAATATTCATGTTGTTATTTCTTGTTTAAACATTTATTATGGTGAAACAGTTGTAAGTTAACTCAGTACTCCTTTAATTTGGTAAAATACACTTTAAATTCAATCTTCAATGGATAAATACCCATACCTATTGCATCAAATATCATTTGGAGGTCTGCTATCACACCTATAAAATATTGTCAGCACATAAAATCTTTCTTTTTTTTTGTAAAGCTGCACAAAATGTAAAGCTGTGTTACACTTACCACTAACACTTTTTCAGCAAATTAATTTTAATCATTAGGGTCTCATACAATTAGTAGGAATTTAATTTGCTATTTAAATTTTTAAATAAGTGTCCATGTATTGTTAAGAAAAACTGGTTAGAACCTAAGACTTGGGGACTGAAAACAAAAATCAGTGTTATAATTTAACTGAAATTTTAAGTACAACAAATAGATTAAATCATGAAAAGTGTCTGATTAAAGTTCTTTAAGTGCAGCCTTTCTTATTTTCATAACTACACTCTTTGGACAGTTGTTTGGGATGATAATATACCTAGTTTTAACACTCCCATCCAATTATTTTTAACCAGCCACTGTTCTTTTTTCACATAATGCTAATTACTTAAAGAGCCTTGTGTTTTATGACCATGTTACATAATCTAATCAGCAAGACACTGATCTTATCAGAATAGGTCAGCAGGGGGTGTCATAAATATCCTTTTGAAGATAAGTAGTTTACTTTGTGAGAGATTAAAGATGTGCTAATTTAGGGTAAAAGTGTTGTTTTAGGAACTGACTTGGGATTAATTATACTATTTGATGCTATCAGTGTAGTAATAGACAATTAATTTATTTATTTTCTCAACTGAAATAAGTGCAAGTGAAATGTTGTGTTTTTTTTCAAGCCAGAGGAAAGTTGAAAACAGATTAAAAATGATATTATTTTCTAATGATTCATTTTAATTGTAAAGAAACTTCAAGAAGCAGAAATCTAAAAATAAAACATTATTTCAATAGAACAATTGATTATTTTGTAACAAAATTCCTTCCTGTATATTTGAAGATGTTGATTTAGCATACTGGTTTACTTTTATTTTATAGTTTTGGTATAAGTGGTAAAAGAAAAACAAACTAAGATGAAAAAGAGAGAATATTTAAAGAATATAAGTTTGAATTTCTATAATATAATGCACTTTTCACTCCAAGTTGACAGAACAAATTTTATTCTTTAGTGATTTGTGTCAAAGCAAACATGTCACACATATAATTATATCAACAATGTAAGTTATTGCACAAAATTTGCAGAAAAAGACTTTAACATTAAAAAGAACAAAAATGAAAATCCAGCTGATCAGGATCTGCACTGTTTGTTTTTTGATTACTGGGTAATTGAGTTTTTGATTGAGATGTGACCAGAGTCGGTCCAGATCAAACAGAATGAGCCAGCTGATCTGGATCTACTTCGGTAACACATGTAACAAAGGGCAAATATTAAAGATGATATTAGAGATGATTAACCCTTTATGTCATATAATTATATGAAATCCTTTATGTCATATAATTATATGACATAAAGGGTTAATCATCTCTATTACTTCAATCAATGGGATATGGCTCATATTCCATGTGCAACCAGGATGGATGCAGATCAGACAGCACATCCAAGGAGTCTGATCTGAATGTAGACTGATGGCTTCTTGTTCTTCTGATCTTGTTTTTTTTTTTTTTTCTGAAAACAAACATATAAGACCTTAATCGGTAATATCCAGGCTGATCTGGATCTATAGTGTTCACCCATGTGATTTAAGCTGTATTTTTGAGCTGAAGGTTTAACATTTTGAAAAGAATCCAGGAACCCATTGCTTTTGTACAGGTTTTACAATTTGATAATCTGATTGTTTATCATTCAGGAAATATCAAAAGTTATTTAATATTTAATTTGTAAATGTACCATTGCTATTGGTTTATGTAAAAAGCATCATTATGGCATTATTACATGTTACTAAAATAAATGTTGTGACTACTGCATCATAGATAAATAAGTGCTTAAAACATAATATAAATCTTCACATTCATGACCTTATGCATATTTCTTTATTTTATTGTAAAAATAATAGGAAATAAATGTATATGATTTAACCCATTCCTCTATCTTTAAGCATTTTTATGCATGAGCAACCTGTATAGATCCAGATCAGCCGGCACATCTGTGCAGTCTTATCAGGATCTGCACTGGTCGCATTTTGGTCAGAAATAACCTAACGAATCTTACAGCCGACATTTCAGATCCTGATCAGATGGCATGAATGTGCTGGCTGATCTGGATCTACACTGTTCACCCGCGCAATAAAAATGACACTGTGTCTATTGAGGAAAGGGTTAAACAGAATGACAAAACAGTGAAAGTAAATAATCGCATGCTTAATGGCCTAATTCTGAAATGAGAATTTCTGATACATGTTTAATTTTTATTTAAATACTTATGTTCTTATGGCACTTTTATCCCCAAAAGCGGCACTTAGGTCTGGCATCGTTTAATAAGTGGACCCCACTTATTATTACATAATAAAAGTTTCAAGAGTTAAAGAAATGCAAATTTTATAGATTTTGTCTTATTAATATTTTCTATATGTTGTTGGTAAAAATTTAAGTTTATCAAACTTCTTAATTTTTGACAGACTAAGTAAATTATCTGTGGAACTAATATTGCAATTAACATACAAAGAAATTTCCTTTTGTTACTTTTATGGTTTTATCAGCTTGGCTGCAAAATGACAGGTATTTGATTAAGTGTCAAGCCACAGACTGATTAGGGTTTTGGGGGTTTTATGTTTGCTTATTTGTTACATAGAATTTTATTTGTTGTTTAAGAAAACCTTTATTTTTTTATAGAATAATTTTGTAGAATTTAGTCAGTGTTTATATAACATAAGCATGAAAAGTAGGAAAATCAACTTAGAAATTTGTAACTTCATTTTAAGTCTTCAGAAAAAATATTGAAATATTACTTGGACAATTATATTGGGATAATATGGAATTTTAAAATACTGGATACATAAAGAAAAAGAACTATTTGCTGTGTTGTATTTGACTTAATAAAGTATTTATGGAAAGTACTGCTGTTGCCCTCTGCTAAGTAACTGGCAGAGTGGACCCCTGGACTGAGTGAATGTTAAAGAAGTGTGTCTATACATGTGCATTGAGCTAATTAATTTCCCAACTTCCTGGTCAGCCTCTAATGCTGAAGTAGACCCATTGTAGACCCCTGACAAACAACAACAACAATCTCTCTCACTTCATTCCGGTCTCAGGTCACTTATAGACTTTTGCATACATGCAGAGACAATGCAGATGTTTTTTTCTTGTATGTTTTTTTATTTAATTGGTGAGGTCCATGACTTCTCCCTAAACTAGAAACCTCTCTGTTCTCACAACCTAAGCTGTTCCCAGCCTAGCTACTCAATGGAATAAGACTGTTATCTATAGGTGAACAATGTAGATCCAGAACAACCAGCACAGCTGTGCCATCCTGTCAGTATCTACACTTCACTTTTTGATTCAATAGATAATTTCTAAGAAAATAAAAGTGTAGATCCAGAACAGATAGCGAGGATATGTTATATTTGTTAATATTACACCTTTTTTATCATACATTATAAAGCATAGGCAAACATTTCAAATTTTGTTGCCAGCAGACAGCAAATATATATATTCATGCATCAACTTTGTCTTTTCACACTTTTTAAACACCTTAATTCTTTTTCAGGGCAACAAGAATGAGAACTTGTAGAGTTTTATGATGGGGATATGGAAACTTCTATTTCGACACATCACCCAAAAAGAAATCCAGTATGTCAAAACATCTTGCAACTGTCGAGATGGACTGTGTTGTACAACAGATTTGATTATTATCAAAACATAAAGTGAATGTCAATACGCTGATTTATCCTGTGAAAGTATTTTGTTTTAAATCTTGAGAAAGTGAAAGACTTTGAAATTAACAAAGCATTTTTGAAGATACTGGATAAAATTTTAAAAATTTGTGAAGTTGTCAAGAATATTTCCACAAGCCAGCATCCAGCGGAGCCTTGTACATCAAACAGTCTAAAGCATTATTATTATGCACACATCAAGGCATATTCTCCATTCAGCAAGAAACTACTTAATTTAAGCTACTGATTGAAGACTCCTCTAAAGAATACTACTTCCCAAGCAGGACAGGAACCTCACAGTCTTTCACTAAAACATAGTTGCCAGCAAAAATAAAGCAAGAATTCTGTCTCAATCAAAATTTTTGTGTTTCACATACATGGCAGTCAGCACTTTCCTGTAATGTCTCCTCATCAAAGCAGCAACCGTTAAGGATCCAGATTTGCGAGTCTAGCAGCAAACAGCAAGTCTTCATCCAATGGCAATCAGCAGCCAATGAATCGTCTTTGAAACATTTTAAAGACACTAGATCCAGATCAGCCGGAACATTCTGTGCAATCTTGTCAGGATCTGCACTAGTCGCATTCTTGTCAGAAATAACCTAATGAATCAAAAAGCGAACAGTTTAGATCCTGATCAGACGGCACATATGTGCTGGCTGATCTGGATCTAAACTGTTCGCCCAAGCAATAAAGGTGTATCTATTGAGGAAAGGGTTAACCCTGTGCATTTACTTCATAGATACAACTTTGTACTATGTACTTTCAATGTTTTTTGCTTGATTATTCAAAGAATAGGACTGTGACTCTCTAGGCAACCTGCAATGCTATAAGCAAGGTATTTCTGATTTGATGACATGTACTTCTTTGTTGTGTTTGTGATATTAAAATATTTTTTTTCTAACTACTGTTTGTATTGTTATTTTCTATATCATGATTGAATATGAAACAAATCTAAATCTATATGTAATCCTGATGTTTTTACAACACCTTTTATTATATATATTGAAAAGCCAATTCAGATGCAGCAAATTTGTCCCCATCTTACATAAACCTGAACATAATTCAGGAAAGAAATAAAAACAAGGAATTAACAGATTATATCTAGTGGCCATCAGTGTAGATCCACATCAGCCTGCACATCTGTGCCATCTGTTAAGAATCCACACTGATTCATTCTTGGTCAGAAATAACTTTATGGGACGAGAAGCGACTAGTTTGTATCCTAGCTGATTAACCACAGCGATCTGCGCCCCACAGACCCAGATCTGCCTGTACATTCGTGAAGTCAGGAAGTCTTATTGGTCAGTTATAAACTTATGGATGTAGACATGGGCTTGTCAAGAATAATCTTATAAATCTAGAAGCATTGAATGAAACCCCAATCAGACTAAATTATGTGTCAGTGTAGATCTAGATTAGCATGCACATCTATGCCGACTGATAAGGATCCTCGTACTGTTCCATTTTTTGGTCAAAAATAACCTTTGTGACACGAAAGCGACTAGTTTATTTCCTTGCTCATCAAGCAACACAGATGGGAGTCCACTGTAGATCCAGGTCTGCCTGTGCTTTGTGCAGTCTGATCAGGATTTACACCATCCATTTATTGATTGGTCAGGAATAAAACTTTATATATAAATCTAGACAAATCTTGGTCAAGAATTATCTTGTGAATTTTTAAAAGCATCTAGAAAAGCCCCAATCAATCTCATTGCAGCTAGTGTAGATCCAGATCAGCATGCACATACATGCTGTCTGATAAGGATCCACGTACTGCTCCATTTTTTTGGCTAGAAATAACGCAATGAGATGAAATGCGACTATTGTGCATACCCTAGCTGACCAAGCTGCAAGGAAGTCAAAAACATGTCGTAGATCCAGATCATTCTGTACTTTAGTGCTGTCTGATCAGAATTTGCACCATCCACATTTAGTCAATAATAACCTTATTAAACTAGAGAGGGCTTGCATAGATCCTGATAAGACCGATGTGCTTGTTGTCTTGATCACTTTCAGGTCAAAATTAACCTTAATATATTAAGCGAATGGTGCAGGATGTGTCGAATCTCCGCAAACTTCACCCGATTTAAAAATGTCGGGTACCAATTAAGTTCGGTAAATTAAATCTTAACCTTCTTCTCCAGTATTAACTGATTTCGGGGAATAGACTTTAATAATAATCATAAGGGATATAATTAACGAAATTTCAATCTTGAAATCTGTACGTTTCGTCCTACGACCTTTTTAAAAACCAATACAGATTGCCTTATATGCAGGTGTTATTTTCGTAGACTTGTTTCGATTTTCATATTAGATATGACAAATAAACAGTGGACATTCATTGAGAAATGGCAATTGTTTGGATGTATTCGAGAAATGGCCATTATTAAGTTTTGTTTTGATGAATTAACGCTTCACGGTGCGCATGCGTATTGAGATCTCACGGTTTCACGGTGCGCATGCGCAATGACATGAGCGGTTTCACGGTGCGCATGCGCTGTAGTATCACGGTTCACGATTCACGGTCCACGCTTCACGTTACACGCTGCGCGAGCGTTATCGTTCGTCGCAAGGTTTCTCACGCAAAATCGGGGAACCGAATCGCAGGCTTAGCTGTATAAACCTCCACCCATGTCGATTACACCGCATAAAGTTTATCTGACTCGCGTTTATCGATAATTTTCACCGTGTAAACGGCATATGCTGTGGTAGGTTTAACAAGTTTTTTTGTGGATTATTCGTTCAATTTATTGTTACTTTTATGATTATTTATGTTTTATAACGATATTTGACATACCAGTGTTGAAATTTTCACGTGGGAGTGAAAATAAAAAGAATTTAAATCGGGTCGATTTCCACCACAGTTTTGATCGTAACTGCTTGAGACGTAAATGACAGACAACGAAAACGTCCATATGATAATGGGTCTGTGCTTGCAGTCGAATTATTGAGACTACAGGGTTTCATAGATTATTATAGTGTTTTTAACTTTTAACTGTAAATTCAAAATTTTAATAGCACAATCTTGTCCTCAACGACGCATGTACAGTTCACCAACTTCTTCGAGAATACTCAATTTGAGACATGAAGTTTACTTGGAAGAAGAAGAAGAAATAAGACCCCGTCAGAATCATTGCAAGGACTGAAGGCATGGGATGCTATAAGTTTTGCAAATAATTTTTTCTTCGTCTCTTCTTCTATATGTCTGTACGATAAATGTACGAAAAATGAATGCAGTGTTATCTCAGCTTACAATTGACTTGTCAATATATATAATTATATGTATTGAAAGAAGGGACATGTACAGCGAAGAGGTCTTAGAGACATGTACAGCGAAGAGGTCTACATGTGTCCATGGGCCGTTTTGACCTGAATTAACGTCCCCTTAAAAGCTCTTCAATGTTTTTTGTTAAAGCGCGAAGAAAGAGCAGAAGTAAAATATTTTGCGGCTTTTTATACCTTAAATGTGGTTAGATAGATTGCAGACTCGCATAGCTAGTGTGCAGAATTGTTATATGATAAGTCTGAAATTATTTTGTTCCTGTTCAAGTCACCTGGATCGATGATTCTTGTTGAAGGATGTTGCGATATCCGAACCATCCGAAATGGTGTATGCCTTTTTCCTATCGATTCGTGCTCTCCTATCGGGTTCGTGCAGAAAATGTTGGCATGGAATCTCGCGTATCCGTTCTATCGCGCGTGTCCGGAATCTACTCGACTCGTAAGCAGCAGGTTACCGATCGTGGATAAAATCGCAAAAAATGCGCACAAAGCAGGTATGTAACTTAATTAAGACATATTTACCTAAAATGTATGCAAATATCTCTCTTTTATTTTTGTCAGAGACCTGAAAATCATTAAAATCACTAAAAGAATAATTATTTCCTGCAAGTCGGCCATTGTTTACATGTTTCTAGTCACGTGACATAGTTCAAGGTCGGTATTTAACAGTTTCGAGGTTCTGCAGGTGTTCTCAGTTTATTTGTTATTTAGCCTGCTAGCCTGTTAGGCAAATAAAAGTGATAATGATGCACACTTCACTGAATGAAAATCTGAAGGATTTGATCAGGGATGATGGTAATGGTGGTGTAAATAGTCTGAATGGTGTCTGTTAGATTATGTTTTATGGTGGAATACAGATATTTAATTGTTACAGAGTAGTAGTTTAGGAGTGATGGTGTGATAATAAGTGAGTTTAGGGATTTTTTTAAATTTAATTTTCAGACAAGACCAAACAAGTATTCCAGAACATACAGAAAATACTCGCCTGATGTTCTTTTAAAAGCTTATGAAGAAGTAAAAACAAAAGGTGTATCAGTCCGCAAGGTTGCCAATCAATTTAATGTACCAGTCCAGACATTAAGAGACAGAGTAAAGGGACATATTGATCCTCTGAACTTTGTAAAAGGAGGTGACACTATATTTACTCACGAAGAAGAATCGAGCTTGGTTGACCACTTAGAGGCCATGGCAGGTCTTGGGTATGGTGCCACCAACACCAAATTGCAGGAGCTTGGAGGAGAGCTTGCTTATGCTCTTGGCAAACGAGACTCGTCAAAACAGCTGAGCAACTGTTGGCTATACGGATTCCTTAAGCGGTGGGAAGCTAGAGTTCGATCGATTAGGCCCCAATCATTAGAAGTCAACCGGGCAAAATCCTCAACACCTGATATCATAAGTAAATATTTCTGTAACCTTGAAAAAGTCATTCATGAAAACAATTTGGCAGACAAACCACAATACATATACAATGTAGATGAAACTGGAATCCAGCCAGAACATCGCCCACCAAACATCATTGCACCAGTAAAAAGCAAGCCACAGGCTATAACATCACCAAGAACAACTACAACAACTGTTATTGCTTGTGGTAATGCTCTTGGAAATTATATACCACCCTACTTTGTATTTAAGGGAAAGAGATTCAATCCCTCTACAAGTGGTATTATTCCGAGAAAAGTACATATGGCTGAGACTGTTGATGATGATGATGATTATGATGATGACACAACTGATGATAGCAGTCTTTGCTGCATATGTAAAAAATTTTCACCACCCAACTTGAATGACAGGCCATATCTAAAAATTGTATCATGGGCACAGTGTGTGAAATGCAACCATTGGTGTCATTTATCATTTTGTCACAGACAATCTGTTGTCAGGAGAGGAGAGGATTTCTTTTGTCCTCACTGCGAGTAAACATAAACAATAACATTCTGCAAATCATTAGTTGTACATAATTGTTGTTTAGCAGTTATTTGTTCCATTCTTTCCTGTTACAAAAAAAACAATTTGCAATTTCAAAATAGACTTTTTTTGAGTGTCTTCCCATGTTACTGTGAAAATTTATTTCATTTTAAGTGACTGTACATAATATGAACAATCATCAACAAGTAAAAGCTCAGTTCTTATCAACATGTTGAAAACAATAACAAAAATTTAATGCAGGGCCTCAAAAACCAATAGCCAATCAGATCGCACGAATCGGTAGGAAAGCTGTCCCATTTACTGGATGACCTAATATGGCTGACCTTTCACCGGTAAACATTAGTTTTGATGTTGAACTTCAGGTTTCTTGTTACTGTTTTGAATTTAGCTAGAGTTTGTTATTTGTTTTGGTAAAAAAATTAATTGGTACCATGTGTATTGAATGCGCATGCGCGATTTTAGAATTTTAGGTGCACGAATCCGT
>JAZAYU010000159.1:690082-842297 GCA_038501625.1 Corbicula japonica
TAGTACAGTCATATTTTAAAGACTTGCTTCGTGCGGAGGCTGTGTTTCTGAATGGCTATTCCTTACTGGCACTTTTTCAAATCAAAATGGCTTGGAATTAAAGCTCCTTAATGCTTGTTAGTATGATATAATTACAGTATGAAAATTCAAAATACATTAAAAGCAGCTTTTAATCTCATCCATGCAGGGTTTGAAAACAGTTTAATCTCTATGACTTGTAAAAAATCTGCAAAATCGAAACTGATAATGGTAAACCAAGCGTAATGATTCAAAAACGTCACCGATTAAAACCGAAGGTACAAGTTTGTTTCAGATAAACTGTATGCTCTAGTTAACAAAAGAAACGAAAAAAAACTGTTTTGTTGTTTAGTTATTAGTTCACTTTAAATTGTAAGGGATCTTATTTATATATTATTAGAAAAAGGAAAAGTGCAAGAATCACGGGATTGCATTTTTTGCATCTAATGGAGGAGCTGGTTATCTGGCCTATAAGAATTCCCAAATTGAATGTATTTTTTTTCTTTAAAAATAACGCTTAATTATGAATAAATACGTACCACTGCGAATACAGTAAATCGGTAATAGCCATGCTCCTCATAATCAACGCATCTGTTCATCACAATGATGCCAGTTTCTCCGTCTATTGAAAACGTATCCTTGAACATAGCTGTAGATTTGTCAGGCTAAAAATTGTCGAAGTATAGCATAAGTGCTTTGATTAGTGAATACTGAGAGAGACAACAACGACAAAAAAGTGTTTGTTTTTTGTTTTGTGCAAATTATGCGTTCTTGCGTTCTTAGATCAAAAATAAATCATAAGAGCAAACGGATGTTTAATATTTGAAACTAATGCAGACTTAGTTTGACTGAGTTTGTTCATGAAATAAATATAAATAATCTAGGTTTGTCCTAGTAGACAAGAAAACTACTGACAAATCTTATCAAAATAGAATAATGACATGAGCTTTGATATCTTACTAATCACAACAGACCTCTAAATAAAACATTTCAAGCAGCAGTTTATATATAAGGCGATTGAACAACTCGCTTGGATACTGAAACCACGCATATAACGAATACTGCTAATAAATACTGCTAAAAATAATACATGTATCATCGAGCTTGAAGCTCATCGACCTTCAAATTAAAAACAAAGCTAAACGTCTTCTTTTTAGTTAGTTTTGAAGTTAATTATAGAATTAACTCCGTTTAATAAGGTTTAGAAACTGTGGATTATCATACTTATTTTTACCTGTATTTTTCACATCGGTTCACATGTATATTACTCACATAATATTCTAAACTGAAAACTTTGGAAAACGAGATCACGTTTGGATATATGAGGTCGTGACGTAATACCGTGTGCGATGTTTTGACGCGATTTCATAAAAAAGTTTTTGTTAACGTTACACCCTTATGCCTTAAAATGGCATTAAGTAAACAGAATTATTTTTATAAATATGTGAAAGAAAGAAATATTGTTCTCTTGTGAACTCAGGAATTATGTATTCAGTCGGTGAATATATTTCTATCTAAGACGACAAATACAAGTTTAACAAATACTTTTTTATATTCTATTCGTATACAATATTCATCATGTGAGTAATTTCATACTATTCAGATAAAAATTTTGAGAAAAAATAAAATCAAAGTATTCGTCATGAATAAAGGACACGCAGTGCAAATGGCGAACACTGACTTAAGTTTCAAAACTAATCTGATTTCAGTCAAGAGATGTACATATCTTTTTATTTGCAATTTTGGTCACACACTCTTAATACTTAATGCCTATAATCTGCAACTTGTCTTTAAACCTCAATCGTTCATATAAAATATTGTTCTACCTCCATTCTGAATCTTATTGCTCCAAAGTCTCCGATATCTAAATCTGTTGCACTGATTCTGTACACCGTCCCCGATAAGTTGCAGGGAAGCTATGGAATTCAAAATTAATGACAACATTTTAACTATAAAGATGAGGGAATCCTCGGTACAAGATGGATAAATATGTGTAAAGTTCAAAAAGACTTCACATGCGTTTATGCTGTTTAATAAGTAAAAACACATATAACAAACGCGTTTCGCCTTCTCGGTTCTTCAGTGTGAGTGAATATATATATATATATATGTCAGACACAGTTTAGACCCCTGCTTGACACACAGTCCAGTCATGCTTAATTCGGGTAAAAGAAGCTTTTGAATGTCTTCATATCAACACAAACATCATTCAAACGAAAGGAATAATGATCTTGTGAAAGTGGGAAAGATCGATACAATTTACAGATTGGTGTTATTGAATTTTTTTAACTGTCGCAGATATAAATTTGGTTAGTCTGAAAACATGGTTGAATACAAATAAATTTACATGTTAAGGAAAATCCTAACACTTTATCTTGTTTAAAATGTTGTAAATATCATATGTTTTTCAAGAAAGATCTTTAGTAAAACTTCTACATACTTCTGGTATTTCCCAAATGTACGGCCAGTTCTGGAACACTGGAGCGTTGTCATTCACGTCGGCGATGTAAAGGTTGATACTTAGGAAGACCTTTCATTTACAGCGCGATGGAAATATAAGAAATACATTAAAAGAAATAGTAAAATAAAATTGGGTGGTTAATAAGTTAGTTGTTTGGTTGGTTGATCGGTCTATTGCAAACATTTAGTGGCCGAACTACTTTTACAGTTTCCAAAATAATGACATCCAACATATGTTCGACATGAAATGAAGTGTATTTCTGTCTTTTTTCGAGAGACATAACAATTAAAATAATGTTAAATTCTGTAAAATTATCTCTATTGCATTGCAGATATTTACTTGATTTTTGTAAACCTTGTGTTTGGGTTCAAGTATAGACATGTTTGACCTAGTTTGCGTGTGACCTATTTTATTATTGGTTGGACGGATTAGAGTTACAAAATAACTTCTACAGTTTTCAAGTTATTGATTTGAAATATAAAAATGTAGATATGGAAGATATTTTTCGTGCGGGACAGTTCATTATTTATTAGCAGGAGGCTCATAAACAAACTTGTAAAGCAGCCTTCATCTACAGTTGTTAAGATGCTTATTCGAAGGTGAAATATGCATATCAGGGATCGCCACATTCAGAAGAAAACAGCCTCCCCACACAGTCAAGAAGAAGAGAGGGAGAGAGCATGGTTAATAAAATTATCAGTTTAAACAAGAAATATCTTTAAAAAAGATAAACGGCGTTGATGGAAAAGATTTATAAATACATGTTTATAAGAAAGAAAGAAATACAGAGAGGCGAAGCAGACACAGTTTAGTTATTTTATTTTACTTGTTATAGCTGTTGAAGAAGGCTTCCTGACTTCTCAGTATGACCTAGAGATTAAGCGACCGAATCATGACAACTCATAAATTCATTGAAAGTGTCTTTCAAAAAAAATGTTGATTGAAGCTGTTGCAACAATTTCATACAGTGATAACAAGTCGATTAAATAAGCAATGTCTTACATTAAGTCTTGATCTACATTTATTCAGTTTCAATATATCTTGTAGAGTTAGAACTCAAGATGAATAAATGTCCTTGAAATTTAATAAAAATAAATAAAAACAGCCTGTTACAAGAGCGAAATCTACCAACTTTTACGTAAATTAACTTTTAAAAAAGTGTCAGCCCTGAGTATTGAACCCGGGGCCTTTGCTTGCGTGGCGAGAGTGTTAGCCACTACACTACAATGAACTTGTATTTTGTTCTTGAAATTAACAATCAGTATCAAAGGAACTCGAAAGTAACCAGTAAGAACTAGAAATATCTACACTTCTCTTTCGTTTTACACTGTGTATTGTATGCAAGTGTTAACCTGACACCCAAGAATATTTCATATAAAATTGTATTTAAGCCATCAATATTGACTTACATGTAACTGGTTATTTAAATCGTGAATATGTTGTTTTCTTTCTCCAATACAACACCCACTAACAACCAATCGAAAAAATCTATTTGATTTTTGCCTGCATAATAATAAAAATCCCACTAGATACCTCTCCACCCTGCTAGATGCCTCTCTGGTGTAAATAGCGACCAATCGAGATAGTTTATTTCATTTTCCCTCTGCATAATAATTGAATACGAGTATTATTTACAACATTTCATTGGTCGAAAAACTAGGTCAAAAGTGAGCTTAGACAGCTAACGCCGAAAAAAGACACCACTAACAATAAACAAAAATGAGAACCCGAGGGGTTACCGCCTTGGAACGGTCAGTGGCAAATCAAATTGCCACTGGGGGTTTAAACCAGGTTCTAGGGTGCACCAACCTCACACTTGCCCCAACAGGTTCTCATAACACAAAACAAGTACAAGTTGTCTTGGTGAAAAAACTCCAACCCACTTATCGGCTCAACAATGTTGCATGCAAAAGCACACAAACATATAAAACATAAGAATCTAATAGCATTGCAAAGCCAAAGGGCGGGTACTCAATGATCTTACCGAGACCAGAGCTCCTGGAGTAAAATCAGCAAGAACACGATGACAGGGATAAACAAAACACAAATCGTGTTTCTAGGTTCTTTTAAGAAAAGATTTCCCCATAAACCTTCATAAACTCTTAAACCCCTGCCACCGCCCTGCAATCAAAGAGGTAAGCATAATGATCAACTGTAGAAGGGTTAATCACCAGGCCTGCAGAACGCTGTAAAATATCATGTTGGTAACCTTTGTTTTTAAATTTACAGACGAATAACCGGGAGAATTTAACATTCCCTTTTATCTTCTTGAGTTTATAAATTAAATCTCCATAAAAAAACTGGCTGTGAAATACCTTTTTGCAAAAGTGATTTTAAACTGCACCTGTATTTATGAATTAAATCTGGGTATCGGCGATAAAACTTGCAAAAGGTTTTCCTTAATTTGTGATACCGATAACCTTGTTTTAAAAGTTTTTTCTGTAATGCAAAGATTACTTTCATTGAAATTATTAACATCGTTGCAAGCTCTTGAAAAGCGAACAAGCTGTGAGATATAAACCCGAGACTTGAAAGGTAAAGGTATAGGTTTAAAGTCTTTAATTTCTGAACGTATTCAACCGACTTTCACATTTACACCCCCCCCCACATCACTGGATATGAGTCGTCCGTTAACAGTCGGCGCCGTAGGCATGCACGGAACATTGGCTTATATTCCTCAAAGGTACCTATTTTTACACCTGGCTGGAGAGAAGAAAATTAGCGACCAGACTAGGCTCGAACCTGGGACACCTCGATCCCTAAGCGAGCGTTCTACCACTGGACTACCGCTGCCTTCTTCGACTTTAAACATATGTCCGACATCAGGACACATTGTAATGCATTGCTTCCTTGTCTATTATTATTATTTATTGTTTATTATTCGTTTGAGGAGGGATATGATTTTTAAAAAAATCGTGTAAAGCAAATTACTTCTACAGTATACTGTATAAATATTTTTAATATTTATTTAACATTTATTGTAGAGTTTCATGACACTAATGTTGTTTGGTCAGAACCCTATGATATTGTTTTACAAATCAAATAAACAATAAAGACTAACCTCATTATTAGAAGTGTCTTTTGCAATAAACTGCAGGCCAACTGGGCTTGTTCCTGGCTAAAACCAAACAAATAACTGCATTTTTTCAACAATCAGAATCGATATTATCTATTTTATTATGTTTTCTATAAATAAATATACAATAGCTTTAATTTTCTAACCACTAGAACGTAAGCACTGATTGTTTTAACAGGTCAATAACAAGTAAGCGGGTGTGTTGTTATCATTTTCGAAAATCAAACTTCAATTTGCATAAAAGAAAAGCAGTTTCGCTTCCATTGATATCATAGCATAAGAATAATTTTAAAAAAAAATTGATATAATAACCATTTAAAACATTGGTACCCGCAATTGTTTTTTTTTTTTTTTTTAAAGACTTTTGGTTTAAGGATGTTCGTCTGGTTTGGTAAAGTAATTTAACTTTTCTAGATATTTTGTCAGGAGTTAGTCTATTCATTAACTAGCAAAAATCAAGTAAAAACGTAGGGGTCATCGTGCTTCTTTTTTTCAAAAAGTTCGATTTTATCAACATACCCTCAGAAATTTTGCAAAGTTTTGACTCGCAAAACAAAGGGTGGTGTTTAATGAATCATTATCAAAGGCATTTTTACAAGTAGTTGTTTCAAGTTTTTACCTAATCGGTTCAAAGACACATTAAACAACACATATGTTGCAAATATTTTGACTTCCTTGCCTTCGCTTGGAAAACAGAGCATTAATTACCCCACCCACCTAATTATAAAGCAAACGCTTATATATCACGAAAATGGAGTAAAAATAGTACATAGATTAATTTAACTTTTTTAAAACTTTAATAGTTGCCATGCTTATATATAAATCTTCACAAATACACCTGTCCAAAAAATATGGGGTCACCGACCATTTAAGAAAAATATTCACAGTTATTTCCAAAACTGCCATTTTAAAAAAAAAATGTGCTATTGATGATGTTTTCTCCTTTAAAATGGTGGTTTTCACCACCAAAGGCATTATTTCTGAAGGTTTACATAATACTGTATTAGAATATTCATGGTTTCAAGTAAAAAAGGTCAGGTACTTGAAAAATAGAGGAAAATGCCTATAAAATTACCCCACCCACTAGTGTTGAATGTACAATAAAACTATTTTGTCATCTGGAGCATTCTTTGTCTAATCCATTTTGTATGAAATATAACTATTAATGTAAAACAAGCATATATAAATGATTTTTACAGAAAATAGTGTAGTTTATGAGAGGGATTATTTTAAAAAATTGATATGAAAACATATTTTGAAACTACAGCATTCCAAATTAAATACAATGTATCAGCACTCCACGCAAATTATATATTTTAAAGTTTTTTGTGATTTTGTTTTTTGTAACATTGTAAACATTATCATATAGCTTACCTTAAAAACTATTAATGCTATACATATTACTCCCTGAAGAACACTTTTCACAGCTTTATAACACCTTCTGACTTTAACACTTATTGAAAATGAAACATATTAACAAATTTTCTTGTAATAGATCACTACAGCCCTCAGTAAGCAATAGCAATAAATGCAAAAAAGACCACCAGTCAGGTTAGATATTTTCTTAGAGATTCTACCACAATTTCATTAAATTCACTTGCTAACTTGAAACAAAACATGTGTTTTATTACCCCACCCACTAATGTACAGGAAACACAATAAAATGTATATTTTTGCCTTTTGGTCACTTTTGTAGGGAAAAACATCTTAACAATCTAAAACTGATAAATCAAAGCATACACTTATTTAATAAAACACTACTTACAAGATTAAAAGTTATGCATCCATGTATCAGATACTTGTATATAGTTCATTCATTCTGGAAACATTTGAAGGTGCAAGTAATGCAGTATTGTTACTTAAAAACTAAACTATGCCATCTCCTTGTCGTATAAGTTTGGAAGTCCATAAACTTGCTTACATTCTGTATTATGGTGCTTTTTTAACTGTAAATATTTAAGGCCTATATGGCTGGTAAATTTGGATAAAGCAGTACTATAAAATTGCAACTTTAGTCCCTTACCAGTTGATAGCAAAATGTAAAATATTTTATTAAATAACTATACGTTATTAGCCCTATAAAAAAGCATATGCCACGTTTAATAACACGACGGCCTGCTTTATAACGGGGCCATTATCATTAACACTTTGTCGGCCCCGGGCCGAAAAGTGTTATAGATATAAAGCCCGCATTTGAGGCAATTTGATTGGCTAATAAGGCAGGGCCAAAAAAGTGATAAAGATTTCAGCAAGAAACTCTAGGAAATGGCAGCCATTTTGTTATAACTCGGTCTATTTGTCGAAGCAGATATTTTGCGTAATAAAATATACTTAGTTTTCAAACAGGAATTGGTTGACGTTTATTTACGGATAACGACTGAGTAAGAGTCTAAAACCGAACGTGTAATAAATATACAGCGTGAAGATTTCACAAAAACACAAGCATTTTCTGACTTGGATAAAATACTTGTTGTTATTTAATAAAATTGTCAATAAATAAGTGATTTGATATTGACCCTGTTATTTGTCCTTGGGTCAGTCGTATTAGCCTTCGGCCTTCGGCCTCGGGCCAATACGACTGCCCTCGGACAAATAACAGGGCCAATATCAAATCACTTATTTATTAACATATAGTAAAAATACCAGAACATGTGAAAAAAATTAATTATATACTTTTTTCACTTTCATTTTATGAAAAAGTAAAATTATTAGACTAACTTGTCAATCTGTGTTGTATATGTTGTTTAAACAAGTGGAATTCCTGTATTCACATACTGCATTAAACTTCTTTTTGACAAAATCGATGGGTCTCTTTATAAACAAATGCTTTGAAAACTTCATTTAAATGAGATTTTTACCCAAAATACTGCCTGGTTTTCATTTCACAGACAAGAAGTGTAACATGTTTTGCTTAAAATTTGGAATAGATTCATTTAAAGTTAATATTTGAGAAGTATTTAGCTCAAAAATATAAATAGAGTAAAATCTTATCCATTTTGATCAGTAAAACAGATTAATATTCACTATTATTACTCTCAAGAGAGCATCTCAAGAGGCATCTGAACAAAAATGATATAACTAATAATGAAGAATTTCCTTGTTCAACGGCCACTTTCAAGGAATGTATGGGGTCTTTGTGACTGTCACTTCACTTTTTGGGCTTACTGTGCAGGAAGGTGGGACGGGCAACGGGTAATGCGGTAACCAGAAGTGAAATAGGGAGACGAAAATAGAAAGTCCTCGACTGGGATTTGACTGTAGGATCTCCACAGTATTATGTAACAGGAAACCACAAGGAATAGAACTTCAAATCTTTGGCATACTGCAATACTCTCACAATAGGCTGTCTGATATGCCCATTGGAATATAGGCTCTACTACAATATCTTCATTGAAATAATAAATAGAATTCAAGATTTGATGCTACATATTTGCAGCTTAACAAAATATTTGTATCGACAACAAATTACCTGGAACTTTGCTCAATGATTACTTAATTTGCTAGTATGTTTTACATTTTACTCAAACTTGCAGTGTATGGAATTGAAAATTCTTGTAAGATAACCTCTAACCAGCAAATTGCAGAGTGACAACAAGGAATGGAGATCTGCATTTACAAGTCATCATTTTTTTCAACAAACACTGCCACATAAACTTTAAAATGATAAACAAAATCTTACCAGTTTTTACTGTCATGTATGTGTCCATTATTTACAAAATAAGTAAGTCAATAATAATGCTGTAATAAGCCAGTGGTAATAAAAAATACTCGGAGCTAATGTCAATTATCTACAACATAGCTCGGTATAAAATTCTTCACCAACCAGCCAGTCTACCACAAAATATTAGGTTGTTCTTCAAGTAATTCCAAAATAGTTTTATCGTCCTTGAAAGCATGTTGACCTTTGTGAGCATTGAAATCACTTGCTGTGAAAATCAATATTTGCCCGGTCTACACGTTCTCTACCTGTATACAAGGTTTAGCTTTCCATGCAATAACCATGGAATGACCTAACTAAGCAAAAGGGACAAAAAATTAGCTTTTATTTCAAGTTGGAGGACGAACGGAAGTAGACACGTTTTGAAAAAAAAATGTGACTGTCGCAAAATATTCTCTTAACCCTCAGACGAATTTTAGTAAAAAAAATAAATTTAGAACATAACTTATAAATATCTGTTATTTCCTTGGTTATAGCTTCTTAATAAATTTAAAATACCGCTCTTGAATTTTAACGACAATTCGTCCCTTGACGGTAGTTATCACATGCGCACTAAACCAGAAGAACACCCTTTAAGAGCATGTCTAAAACACGGGACTGGAAATTCCGTACAAATGAGTTAAAAGCATATTTTAATTGTTGTTAATGTTGTCGTTATAAAAACTGAATGAATTAAAAATAATTTAAAGTGCAACTAGCGCAATGACTGATACAAGCTAAAGCTATTTAAGTAATTTCCAATAGTTAAATTAGGTGCTTTACAAAATTAATGGTTAATATTTTGGGTTAAAATTTCAAAATCGAGCACGATTTTTTCGAGAACATTAAATGAGATTATATGAAGTGGGAACTTCATACCTGGCCATTACCATCCCTGTCCAGAACCAGTCTGGTAAAAACGTAGACGTGAATACTTTTCCCTAGCGTTTGACTGATATTTACAAGGGTTTTTGTGTAATGTCCACCTCCCACAACTGTCACGTTTGAAGTTGGGTGAGATACTGTGAAGTTGAATAGCAAACCTCCTGTTGAACAAATAGCATGGCTTATCAATGCCAGTATTATTTTTTTCCAATAATGACTTGGGTGATAAAAGTAGCGATTCCAAACTACTCGTTCGAACATATTATAAATAAAAAACTGATATTTAGTTGATTATTTGTATCTTAATGTCAAATAGATTTCTCTTCAATATTTGACAACAAATATATACATGTTCCAGTTAACTTTTGCTAATCATCGGTTAAACATATCATATAATTTGTAGAAAAGATCTGTAAAGACTATTCAGTTTGTAAATAAAACTGACACTAACACTATACGACTCGGTAACGTTAGCAAAATTGCAGAACAGCAGAATGGACATATCTTATCAATAGTCTTAAGTTTCATTCAGTTCCTTTTAGCAGATTGATATGCTTGCTCTGGACAAGCTTTCTGTAATGTTAAAAATAAAAACCAGTCGTAAACATCAGCAAGTTCGACTATTTTCATTCCGCTGCTCCGCTTTTCTGCTAACATTACCAAACCTGACTAGACTTGATAAAATTAATCATCAAATTATTCTAAAACTCATTCTTTCCGGACAGAACATTTTGTTTAATGATTGTGTATACCTAAAGGAATTTCAACGTCGTTCTTTCTACAGAAATAATTGTAGATAAGCTTACCTACTGGAAACGCTTCGCTCACTGTTACAAATGTAGGAAAGTTACCAAACACGGGTGTCTGTGAGTGGCAGAGAACTTAAATATAAATTGATATTACCATTTTAAGTTATTGTTTGTCAGGATTGCTTTTTTATTTAGTTTGAATTTTTAAACATGTAGTGTGATCTCAAACAAACTAACTTTTATCGCTGCAATACCTAAAATATATAAATTTCGGAAATTACATGTAACTAATCTTTGAACGAGAATTAATCTCATATTCATCATATTTAAATATAATAAATGTGCTATGGACAATGAATTTTATAAAGTAGATGTTTAGAGTCGTAGATGATAGAATTTTTATGTTTAATCTTTTTTTAATCTGTTATACACTTGCTTCTTTGTTAAGCAATTTTGGCTGAAATAATTTTTGTTAATCCTCTATTAATGAGTAATTTTACTCAGAATTTATTCTCAAAAAGTTCTAATTAGTCTTCAGTTTCTGACGTTTACAACGTATGCTTATATTAAATCCTTATTTCCCAAAAGTCACATAAGGAATTTAAAAAGTATAACTAGAATCAATAAGTCAACTGTCGTTTTAAATGTTTATCGATTGTTTTACTTTTTACTTTTACTTTTTACAAAATAACACAGTTTGTAAAATTTTGACTGGGAGGCAAAGTGTTACACTTTAAAATTGATTTATAAGAAAAGTGTTGTTCAATGTTAACAATTTATATTTCTTTCTGAAGTTTTTTTTTAGTAAGACAAAGAACAAGTTCGTTGTAAATTTCGGTTCGCTTTAGCATTTGAAGCAAATTGTACGATAACTCAGGTTCGAACTTTGATATGCTGGAAACGATATTTAATAAGAGTAAAATCTTGATAGGCTAAATCTGGAAGGCTGAATTATCTAAGAATTTGAATAAGGTCATTGCCATTTCATGAACATATTTTGTGTACTCTTTTTTATTTTGTTCATAATTTATGACAGTGGAGGTGACTTATTAGAAAAGTTGTTTAAATTCCTTTAAAACATAAGAAATGTAAATGATGATTGCAAACATTTATCAAGACATTAAGAAGATTAACCATTTAAAAAACATAAACATTCGCGATAAGGAATTCATTTTATTTTGCGCTTTGATCGCTACATTTACTATTCAAGTAGTTCACTGTTAAAAATTTATGTAGATGAGAAAGAAATATTTTTTATAATTATTAAAAGAAAGGAAAATGTACTTCTTATAAATGGTCTCGAAATGCCGTCGATTGCATATGTTTTCGTGGCACGCTCATGTCTTCTTCACAAATATTTAATTCACAATTACGTTATTTATTGGTCGATTTCTAAAATAAAATTGTACTGTATTAAGAACAAATTTTGTTTTACTATTGTTTTTAATAAAGATCAGATATTGATAGTTTTAGCACAAGATCTTCTCGCAAGCTGGCACAAAAATACCTAAAGGCTTTAAGTATCGTTGAAGTATCGTTTCATTTATAGTTGTAAGGAACCAAGTATAATACATGGATAAACGACTATCGTGTTAATAGAAAACCATGTACTTACATGAAAAATATTCGAGCGGCTCTGAGAGATTGGTACATGTAGAAAACGATACTGACCAAACTTATAACCGATCATAAGATAAACAGTATTGTGAACGTGAAAGGTTAAAAACGAAACGCACGATACACGATAAACGGACGCACGATAGACGATAGACGGACGCCCGATACACGATAGGCGGACGCACGATATGCAATAGACGGGCGCACGATAGACGCAAATTTTGTAACCGTATACGTTCACGTACTGTACTGTGAGCGTTAAAGAATACAAACGAAAGGCACGATATACGATAGACGGAGGCATGATACACTATAGACCGATGTATAGGATGCACCATCGACCTACGCACGATATAGGTACACAAACTGTAAATACATTTTTTAATCTTAATAAGTTCACAGTACTGTATATTCCTAATATAAAAGAAATTATTGTTAAAGAAACTTTAAAAGACAAATAATGTTTACTGCTTTTGCGTTTTAAAACTGTACATCATTTATATGACGGAATCATTTACTAAATACGTTTATTATGGGTATTACTGTATTACATAAACATTTAAACTTCATTGCATCATCAGGCTTAAGATTAAACGTTTAATTATTTCTGAAAGTTTTAATCAAGTTTGCTCACAATACCCATAAGGGTTTACTTAAGGAAAAAAATCCGCGTTTTTATTCAATCAATATCATCGTTACAAGTAGCACTCGTGAATGATGTCTCTTTATCCGGTATTATTTTTCATAGATTAGGTCTCAAAAATAAAAACTGATTATTAAGTAATAAAACAATGGATGGTGTTTACATACCTGCCATCGCTGAGAGAATTTCAAAGACGACAATGACCCTTTTGACGTTGCTGGTGTTGATCATTTTTAAGAATTACAGGAACAAAATGTTAATCGTTTCAACTCTACAAAAGTTTCACTTCGTTTCAAATATTTCAATTTTTATTCCTAATAATGAAAAAAGACGCAAATATGAATACTTTTCGTATATGTTTCCAATAAGATCGCAATAAAAAAACTTATTTAAATCGTTAAGAATTTTGATACTTACTTGAACAGTCAAGGAGGTACTCAGACATATAGTATCATAATTCTTGCTGACATGTTAAACTTAATGTCACCATAAATCGACGCTTTTCCTTTTTCTTTATTTGGAATAGCATCACGATTGAGCACGATGATTGAGGGAATTCCTTGTAATAAAAAAGGAGAAGCAAGCTATGAAGTATTATTATCTCAAAATATTATTACAAATTGTTTTAGATCGTTCCAAGGCTTTAACCCTCAGGTTTTTACTTTCGTTAATTGTTTGTGGTGTCTTTTTTTAAACTGATTATTGTTTAACAATGCTCTCTCTATTTTTTGGATCTGTGGGGAGGCTGTGTCTGCTGGATGTTGTCATTCCCGATATTCATATAACTTTTCACTTTTTTGAGTATAGTATCTATTAATCTAAATCGGTATAATCTAAAGTGCCTATACTATTATGTGTTTAGATCTAGTTTGTTTTATGGAACAGACACATCACGATATCGCAACGTGCATCTAAAATCATCAGACCAAAATAGCCTTATGGATCTTAATTTTAACACTGCTGCACAACACATTTTGTGTTTAACAATTTACAACTTAATCTGTCTTGGTTTTTAACTTTCGGTTTCAGTTTTAGAGTTCATTAGAAACATTTTTTTTGAAGTGGAAACCATTAAATTATGAACAGGAACGTGAATATCTATCAGAAATTATTCATATCCGAAATATATGACTTTTTCCCCTATATGCATATATAAAATACACAAGGAAAGCAACGGAAGTGTACCCCATCCACTTATTAATAAATTTGATTACTTAGTTGTCGTGGCCAGTTGTGTCATTTCATGACAAGAAGATTACAATGCAGTCACATGCAATTTAAGTTTTCTGACAAAATTCATCAAAAACGTATAAATGAGTAAGTGCAGTTACTGTCAAAAATTTCCTTTCAGATCAATATATATATCACTTTGCCGTTTATAACTTTTAACTTCCGAAATACAAATAAATTGAAGTTTTTTTATTGCTGCTTAATTCAAATAATTTTGGTCTATCTAAACATTGATTTATAGATTAAAGGATATCCTTAAGAAAGGTTATCTTTTGATTGATTTGCACATATTCGATTGCTTCCTAGTTGTGACATATTTAGGCGAAACAGATATAAAAGGGGAATTTGAAAGTAACTGAACAAATATTAATATAAAAATATTGCAGACTCAGTTTAATGGAGATAAGGGTGAAAAGTTTGAGATTTTCCTCCTCTGTTAAACTTCTTACTTGATACAAATTAGAATTTGCTGCAATACTGCAATTTAAATACCAGCCTAAGTAATATGATATTGACAACATTTTAATATGAGGTCCTTTAAAAGAACTTTCAATTATAAAAAGAGAGATCAGCATTTTATAGTTTGTAACGAATTAACGCGACCAGGAAACAAACAAGGTCAAACAAATTCTTTTACAACACTATCATATTGTTTACAAAAGGACCTCAAATACTGATGTCAATAGCATTTTACTCATTTGGGCATTTAAATTGATGTTTTGTATTTATATATATATTTGTGTTTGGATGTTAATAGAATTTCAGGGAATTTTAAATCTAGCTATTTTCTTTACCGTTCGAACGTTTCTTAACGTATATAAAATAAAGATAAATTATTATTTATTTCGGCAACGTTTTATTGAACTGCATTCTGCCGTTAGAAAAAAAAGCGAAATATGCATATCATGAATCGCCACACTCGCAAAACACAGCCTCCCCACGCAGCGAAAAAGTATGTCAATGCAAATAAGACGCCACAAAAATTAATGAAAAAGAAAACCCTTGAGGTTACTGCATTGGAACTAATTGCCACTGGGGGTTTAAACCAGGTTTTAGGGTGCACCAATCTTACACTTGCCCCAACAGGTTCTCATATCACAAAACATGTACAAGTTGTGTTGGTTTAATAACTCCAACCCACCGATCAGCTCAACAATGTTGCATGCAAAAGCACACAAACATATAAAACATAAGAAGCTAAAAGCATTGAAAAGCCAAAGGGGCGGGAACTTAATGACTTTACCGAGACCAGAGCACCTGGAGTCAAATCAGCAAGAACACGATGACAGAAATAAAAGAAACAAATCGAGCTTCTAGGTTTCTTTTAAAAAAGATTTCCCCATAAACTCTATACACTCGTATATCCCTGCCATCGTCGTGCAACCAAATAGGAAAGCCTGTATATGGGTTAATCACCAGGCCTGCAGAGCGCAGCAATTTTAGAGATTATTGCAGAGATTTTTAATTATGATTTTAACACTTAAAATCGGTGATTTTAAATATGTATGGCTGTTGGGAAAGCCACATGTACATGTTTTTATGTGTGCATGGTAAATAAACCAACTGCGTTTTATAACCTACACTCTAAACAGAAAATATTAAAAACCAGCTATTAAAACAAGTGAATTTTCCATCGATCTGTTTTATCAGTAATACTCTATACAATCAATAACTAAAGGACAGAAGTAAACATTGTTGACACACGTAACGAGCAAAAATGTATTATTATGTCCTGATAAGGAAACACTATAACACCGAGTGAAGCATTGTTGAGTTTATCATTCGATAAGTAGACAGGATTTGAAAACTCCCTGTTTTCTTTTGTGCAGCCGTGAAATATTAACTTTTAGCTTAAAAATCAGATGGATTAATTTATTTATATTACGGTAAGAAACCTTATGCTTATATTTCCAATTAAATTTGCGGTTCTTCTTAATATAATAAAACATTGTTATTTTTTGTAAGGTTTAAACAAATTACTTTAGAAAGATGGTATTTTGTAACAGTAAACAATAATTAACATTCACTAAACCCAGATTTCGATGTGATAAAAATAGTGTTTTCTTGATTCAATGGGATATGATCAATGACGCATTTTATTCGTTATCATGCATCAAATTTGCATTGTCAATTAAATGATGTGCCTCTTAAATGATTATAAAACCGAAGCTGTTACGCGGTTTATTATTTGAAAACAAAACTTTCACGGTTGAGAACATTGTAAAATTATGTTACCGTTCTTAACATATTCGTACATTATTTTTATTATATTTTATGCACATATTTTAGCACTGCACCTAACGGCAAAAACACGAAAATACTGCACATTGTGATAAAGGCATGAACCTTTGCACATTTTTGTTTTATATTTGGAGAAAATACATGTATATTCTGTAAGAAATCCCTTCCTCCGGTTCAATCCAAATGGCCGCGACAGCCATGAAACTCGTCAATTTTATTTCATAGGACCTGTTAAGCGATATACATTTTGTATATAAATATTTAAACGGAACCAGTTACTGTGGGTAAAGATAATCTTGTGTCAAATTGTGGTATGAATTCAGTATTAGTTCATTCGACTAAGATCGACTTCTAGCAAACGGCACTTAAGCCGCTTTGCAAACAAAACGTTTACGTGCTGTGATTTATTGGTTTCCATAGCATGTCATGAAATGAAAAAAGTCAGAGAAAAGGTGATAAATTTCTAATTCTTTCAATTTGAACAGAGCGTTTGTGCTCCCACTCTGAAAAAGGGGGTGGCATAAAAGTTTGCCCTTGTTAGTCTGTCCGTCTGTCCGTCCGAAACTTGTGCCGCGTGTAACCCAAATAGTATAAGAACCAGGATAGCCAAACCTTACACGTTTGTAGACCATCATGTGTAGTTGTGCACCTGGGGTTTTGTTCTGGACATACCTATTTAAACTAGTTATGACTCCAATAAGCTTTTCAATATAATGCTTTCAGAATGTAATCTTGTGTCGTGTATTACACCAAAAGTATTTGATCAACAGTCTTAAGAGGCATGTTGACCATCTTGTGCAGTTGTGCACCTGGAGTTTTGTGTCAGGCCACACCCATTAAAACCAGAGTTATTGCTCCTTAAGTATTTCAGTATATTATTTCATTTCCCATGTAAACTTGTGTCATGCGTAACTCAAAACGTATAGGAGCCATAACCAAGAAATATTACAGGTATGTTGACCATCATTTGTTGTTGTGCGCCTGGGGTTTTGTTTCGGAAAAGAGCTATGGCTCCTAATGCGTTTCAATATTGTTATTACCGGAAACGGTCTTTATCTTGTAATTCTGAAGTGAAGAGTAATGCGACCACAGTATTGACAATGACAACTGAGAATGGTAAATAAATTAATGATTTCTGAACTATCGTAATACTAACATGGAAGGAAATTTGTTTTATTGTATTTGTAGATTGAAAGAAGATGACTGACACAAGTAACTTAAATCAAACAATAGTGAAAACAATCGTTTTCGGAATTGTGTTACTGACATTTATTGGTAAGTATACTCGCTCAATTTTTGTACGCTGAACTTTAATACATTGTACCCCTATGTGTAATAAAATATAATAGAAAGTTAAAACTTTTTCTGTAACAATGTCTTATATATGGATGAAAGTGAAACCATTATGTAAAGTACATTCTTGCAATTGCGTAACATAGTTTCTTATCATAGATGAAAAGGGAACTTTGAAAGCCAACAAACAAGACAAAGTACACAACCATAACATTAAAACATTACAAAATATTAACATATTGCATGCTCGTTTTGATTGAGCGTGTTAATGGACTGTAAATGATTCAGAAATACATATTTCTGCCCATGCCGCCTAGCCCCAACTTGAGCGCAATTAAGTATTTACACCAGTAAATACGAGGGGTGTTTGAAACGTAATGCAAAAATCATTCCAGAATTCATATTGATGAGTGTTAATACGTTTTATGAATATCTGCTGTCAGCATAAGCTTTTGTCCAATAAGCCTGAAATTTTCACTTACCTTTGTCAAAAATTGAGGAGTTTATAGAACTTTAAATAATGTATACTAGATTATACTAGCCTAGTTTTTGGTAACAGCAAATATCAGTGTAATGCTTCAGATAATAATAAAGACAAGTAAACAGCTGTGCTTAAACATTTCGAATACATCATTAAGTATGGACGACTATACTTGTCCATTTGATTCTAAAACTTATTTGATCTGCTATATAATTCTGGCTTCGGACGACAAGGTCCTAACCGGGGAGGTAAGTTTTAATAAAGAGCAATGACAGGGGTTCATGACAACACTTTTGGTTAAATTTAGATACAGGATTTTTTTAAAATTAAAATTAAGGTTGATGCAACAGAAGTAACAAACTAGTTATATGACTTAGTTTACAATGAGGAAATGGAGTTATTTATAAACTACACTTAATTTGATACGGATATAATAATAAAGCATAATTCGCTTTTAAATAATTTTTTAATGTTTTTGCGAACTTTATTTATTGTTTGTTTTATAAAGGAGTATGTCAAGGTGTTCCACAGTTTGACGGTGTTCCAAGCTTTATCACAGTGAACGAAAATTTTACCTTAGGTAAGGAAATTTTAAAAAATTGAGGGAAAGTAAAATGTTTATTTAAATATGTTCCTTTCGGGACTTTACATTTCCTTATCATTTTCTATTGTCCATAAGTTTACGGGTCAAGAATGTAAGAAATTAAACAAAAAGAACTGTTAAGTCGGATTGAAGATTGTTTTAATTTTCTTTGTTACAATTCCATCTGAACAATTTTACAATAAATCAACATCAGTAAACAGAACATAATTTTTCAAGTAAACAAGGTACCTGCATAACATTAATGATTGTGTTTTTAATAAATTTTCAGGTGGTCAGTTGTTTAACTTCACAGTTGTCGATCAAACTCAAGGTTCAACTAAGAAGATTTCGGTTTCTACGAACAGTCAATTTACCTCGATGTTAGTCGATATTTTTCAAACTGAAGGGCATGAAATTCATGTAAATGTAACAACTAAAGTACTGCTAGACAGAGACGGAGTTGGTCTAGGACAGGTACAAAGGATCATATATTAGTAGTTTATCCAGAACTTTTGCACCATTAAAAAGCCGTTGGTATCTTTTGTTGTTTATACGTATTCAAGCGATATACATATGACACTGTCAAGAATCAAGAATCAATACTGATATAATTCACTTTGAAAGTACTTAATAGTTTTTTTCTTTTCAAGTTAAAGTAAGTCATTGACGAATCATGAATACTCCTGGCAGACTATAAAACAAATAAGGGTGAAAAACGCATTAAAGTGTAAAATAGTTTCTCGGTCTCGACAATCAGATCGCCATATAACTAAACCCGCATTATTTGCAGATCGTAAATAAACAAGATAAATAAAACAATTTTAGTCATATTAATATTTTATACATTTAAGGAACACAACTTTATATATTTAGTTTTAGTGTGTTTTATCTCGATGTGTATATTTTTGTTTCAGCCAGGTTTTAGTCCCGTGGAACTGAAATTTATTGCAAAAGACGATGCTAACGAACAAGTGAGTAAATAAAACGTAGATGTTTGAATGCAGTACCGATTGCTTTTACACGATAAAAATAAAACTCACCTTAAAATATGATAAGTGGAAACAACATTCATTTATCATTTCGCCTTAGAAAGGGGTGGGCTTCAACCTTTCTTAACACAACCGCTGGTTTTCTTATAACACCGAACTTGACCTAGTTAAGTAAAAATCATTGAAAAAACATTGCAGGATCGAGATTGCACCTCTTAAAAGGCTACAATGAAAATTCATATTACTGGCCACGACGCCTAGTTGACGAGTTGAGCGCAACTCAATATTTACACGTTTAATCAGACTGAGTACAATTTTAATCCATCCCAAACGACTGTGTGCCGGCGACCATGGACCTTCAATGCGCTATTTTCAGATTAATACCTTTCCTTATTCAGCAGCGTTTAGTATCTAAGGTTTTGCCCTAAACGAGGAAGAATTGGGAGGAAATTTCAGAAACAAATATCGTTTTTTGTTGTTGTTCTTTTCAGGTGGTAACATCATTAAACTTGTATATTATTGACATTAATGACAATGATCCATATTTTGTGAATTCACCATACACCTGGCATATTAAAGAGGTAAGAGATCAATTCACGCTCCTTGTTTATAAAATGATTTCTCTTGAAAATCTGAGCAGGTGCACATTTTAATATCTTAGTTAATCATCCTATGAAATTAGAAAAGTTTGAAATATTAACTAGTGCCCTTAATGAACAACACCACTGCGTTCTCTTATGCTTGGAAATATGATGCAGTTCTCTTACTGACTAACACTTCTAATTGTGTTATGTTTGGAAATATGAAATGGTGCCTTTAGTGAATAACACAACAGTTACAGCGTTTTCATAGGTTTCGAAATATGATATACTATCGATTACTAAATAACTATTTCTTTTGTTTAGAAATCTGAACTAGTGTCCTTACTGAATAGCGCATTAAATTGATGTTGTTTTTTTGTTTGGAAATAAAAAAACTGCATAGGTGAACTTACAGAATAACACAACCGTTTTCTTTTCTTTGGAATATGAAGCAGCGCTCTTACCTATTCCACTCACAACCTTTTCTTATGTTATAGCTGCCTCATACAGGTTATGAGACTTACACACTCATATCTGCAAAAGATTATGATTTGGAAAACAAAATGCGTTATAGTATGACGGTAAGTTTAACGTCTGTTTGTTGGAAAATATCTGTATTTTCATACCTGTCATTAAAATCTGTAAAATAAAAGGACATTAATTAATTAGTCGTGTTAAAGAGGAATGGTTTTTTAAGATATTCAAGCTATGAATAGTAAGTTTTACAAAACAAAATAATATACGGTGCATATACAGTAATTGATGACTGTAATACAACATTGCATTTAGCGACATATAACAAATACTTTAATGTTTGTAACTGTTTCAAGTCACTATGTTCTAGCTTAAAATGGTTGCATGAATAGTAAAGAATTAAAAATACATTTATAAACACTCTGATGTTAAACCAAATTTGTCTACCAGTTGTTTTATACATTGCACTATAATCTCTTTCCGAGTAAGATAAACACTGTTTGGGAAGAAATCTTGTGACTTCCTAAATTAACGGAAAGTAGAAATGGTCTTGAGGACAGTGAAATATATGTAACTGGTACATTGTAATTATGTGTTAATTTGATCGTTAAAATATATTGTATGATAATATGAATCAACTGTCAGATGCTTATTTTAATGTCAGTATGCTCTGAAATTTCATTTTGACATCCATGACTTGCGTGATTGACAACTTTATAGGTACATGTACATTCGTATGACAAATCCTAATCAAGCATTAAATCAATCTTTTGCTAGAAAGCTGAGATTTTAAAAGATATAATACAGTTTTACGACAATCGGTATTAAATTTGATAGAGGCATCTTAATATTCATGTTTTTTCTTTCTTTCTTCAGCCAAACTCTCAGGTAAGCCATCTTTGTCTCAAATTTTTTTAATGTTCATGTTTATGTTTTAATCATGATAAAACTTAAAGATGATTTATTGTGTTTGAGCCAGTCTCCAGTAAAATCACTCAAACTAAAGCCAATGATCTTTTTTCCTCTTTTGATCTTTAAGGTAATATGTTCTTGTACACCATACAATTTTAATGAGCTGTAAAAATAAAATTGTTTTTTTTTAACAAATTTGAAAAATACTGTAATAATTACAATATTATGTTGTTATAAACGGATGAATATTGATAATTACAGGAGACAAATGAATTTTGTTGGAAATTTAATAAAATGTGGTACATGCTATGTTTTCTAATCCGGGTGTCAAAATAAAGCACTTTTCACTCAAATAAAGCAAAAGTAATTTATTACAATATCCAGTTCAATGTTCCCTCTTGTGTCAGATTAATTTACGTAATTTTGACGTTTAAAATTCTTTTTCTTTTTTTTTTAATTTTAAGTCGTCAGCTACCGATGACGAATTTCGGAATACATTTAGTATTGACAGTGAGACAGGAGTGGTAAGATTGCTGAAACCTTTGGATTATGCAACAAACAACTACTACCAGTTTACTGTTACAGCTACGGTATGTCTTTTGTGTTGACCTTTTTAACTTGAAACACCGTTTTCAAAAATAAAATATATACAATGACGTCCTTATAACAATATACATGCCCAAGTTTTTTTTTATAATATGACCTTCTTATAATATAATAAAACAAAAAAACCTACTTAACTGCAAAGACGAAAACTTGTATATATTATAAAAATATTATGTTCTTAAACTGGTGTATTTTTGCAGAACTGCAGATAAGCGAAATATAACATGTACATAATCACTCACATTTAAGGACGACGACGGAAAAGGAAGGAGCTCAAACGAAGTGTTCGTCATTCGAGTTCTCGATGTTCAGAATCGGCCCCCCTTTTTTACAGGTGTACCATATCGGACGAGCATCGATGAAAATGTCGCAAAAGTAAGATAAAACTTATGCTATAGCTCGTATAGATCAACTCCTGCTTCGCTTTGTTTTACAATTTAATGAGTTCAATTTGAGGTATAGTTTAAGCGTTTTAATCCCAGTGTGATGGATTGAACATAACACTATTTCTGCCGTGATGCGGCCTGAAAATATAGCATTGCACATAAATCAGTTCTGCCATCGGTATTAATCAGTGACCGATGTCATGTGTCAAAACGTTTATCAGCGGTACCTTAGCCTCAGGAATGTCTGGTGATAACGATTAAGGCTCATTTGGTTAGCGACTTGTGTTTTTGTGTGCTGTGGCCATGGCCATGGCAGTTTTGTTCGATCCCCGGCTTGAGGCTTTATCCTTGTACATGTACATAACGCACTTGAGTTGCACATTTTTAAAGTATTTGATAAGTAGCTGGTAATTTATTTTAATTATTAATAAACTAAAACGCTAGTTTAATATTTTATTAAGTCTAAAATAGTTTAGTGTAATCATGTAATTTTGTGATATACCAAACTGCTGTAGTTTTATTACATTCATTTATTGTTTAGGTTTATCAATACCTACAAAACCGAGTTTACTTTCCACATTAATGACTTTCAACGTTCCCATTTTTCACACAGTGTTAAATGAATTTTCAAACAATTCGAGCAATTCATATATGACAAAACTTCAATCCGATATTTAAAATAGTGTCGTCTAGAAAATAAAATTGTTCCAGTGCGTTTGAGAATATTGCAAGCAGTTGAAAGGCATAGTTTCCAATTTCATGTTGATCACATTTTATAAACTGACTTAAGACAGTGTACATCTTGAAACAACAATCTGTCATATGTTTAGCACTTCTATTATTTTTTCAACAGGGGACATCAGTGTTTCAAGTTCGAGCGCAAGATGGAGATACAGGACTATCCAATCCTGTTAATATCACCTTATTAACAGGTATACATTATATTTGTACTACTTGGTATACTAAACTTATTCTACCAGGTATACAATTCTGCCAGGTATAAAATTGAATACATTTTAGAAAGTCATGAACGATTAAATAAAACTCTTTTCCTAGACTAATAAACTTTATTAATGTCTAAGACAATTTAAATTCTTACATGGGTTTATAATTTAGTGCGTCAAATGTTTCTCTATCGTAGTCTAATTTTACTTTCTGTCATGTCATCTATTTAGGGACTGTTTTTCGTTTTACATTGTTTATTTTCCATGTAAACTTACCTTGCATATGTATCTTTATAAATTGTAAGTATTCACCAGAAGAAAGACATATGAGTTTTCGTGTATAAAGAGAATATTAACATCCCTAAAATAAACGAAGTCATATCAAAATCCCCCGAACCCAATTGAGGGCACTTAAGAGAACCAATAAAAAGAGAAGTCATATATTAAATGTTAAATTATTTACAATTCCACAACCGCGCCCAACTTATGGCTTAGTTATGACTGGATTATCTGGAATAATCAACGATTATTCATTATTTTTTGTTTTACAACATTAGGTTTTGACAGAAACTTAAAAATATTTCTTTTATCTAAAGTTGTTTTGTGCTTTCAAGAGCTACTCTTTTTAATCCTTATTTTGAAGCACAAAACAGTCGATAAGCGATTTGTGGTAGCTTTTAAAAGGCACAAGTTTGTGATTATAAATCGTCGAGGGATTTGACAGAATTAAGCAAGCAACATTTACGGAGACGATCGAATCAAAGTTATTTAGAGCCTAATATTCAAATTTTCAATTTAAAGATTTTTTTATTGCTCTATAATACAATGGGCATTTCAAACAGTTTATTATTATTATTATTATTATTATTATTATTATTACAGTTATAATTTACTGACCTGTATTTGTACTTCCTCATGACAAATGTTCTTTCATGATTTGAGTTTTTTAATTAACTGGATTATTTATTTAAAATATGTTAAACCCAAAACGCATTTAATTTAGTACATTTGTATTTGTACAATTTTAGGCGCTTGTTCGAAATTGTTTCAAATCAAAGAAGGACTGATTTCAACATTTGAAGAAATTGACAGAGATTCGGGAGAAATTGCATCCGTATCAGGTGTGTGTGTCCTTAGTGTTATGGTAAGTGAATATATTTCATTCTTCGTCTTCTTTTTGTGTACAATATTATGATTCGTAATTGGTTAATTTTGTTAAGGGCATGTGACCGGAATAATGATATCGACATCTTTGCCTATTGATAACAGCATCCAACGTTTAAAATATCAGGCTTAGAGAGCAAAAAATTCGTCTTGGTGCTTTTTAATGATTTATTTTAATTTAAACATATATTGCTGTGTGGGGAGAAGTGGATATGTTTCCTTGATGTGGCCGTTCGTTTTATGCATATGTTATTTGTTCCTTCATATATGTTTGTTGATATTGACTTTATTCAGGCCAAAGAGCTATTTTCTAATACCAGCGAGCAGTATGGAAATACAACTTCAACCGCTGAAGTGACTATCACAATCATTGATGTCAACGACAATGCGCCGAAGTTCCAAAATCAGACATATAAAGCCACAGTATTTGAAAACACACCAAAAAATGTCCCAATTACACTTATAGATTCAACAGAAATATGGGTATCCGATGCAGATCAGGTCAGTCATATTTTCTTTTGTTTTCAGTTGTGTGCAATCCCTGTTTTTTTTTCAAAGTAACGTTATATAATACATACCTTACTATTTATAGTAACAAATTTGTATAGTAAATTTGGCTATTATTTTCCAGACCGGGCCATTATCATATAATCGGCCCTCACGCGAGGGCTGATACCATGATATCAGCCCTCGCGTGAGGAGCGCGCGACGTCACAATATTTTCGTTGTGTTTTCAATCGTTATAACTTATGCGGCTTCTTCGTAAGGTTAAAATAAAATAATCCTCGGCAATGAAGCATTTTGCATTCCACTCTACTGTATATATTTATAATGACATTAAAGAAACCGACAAAGAAATCATCTATTTAAACACAAGCTTTGGAATGATTAACTAAAACTGAATTATATGTACCAGAAAAATATCCCGATTTAAAAACATTTTTTTCTTCCAATATGTGTTTCTTATCGTTTTCTCCATACTTAAATACATAAAGCCTATTTGGTGTAGATAATTGAAGCTCGCAGCAGTGGTATAAGTATGAAACACTCTAAAATCATAGCCTTTACAGACTCATACCACGTGAAACACTTCATCATTAAAACATATTCCGTCCTGTCCAATGATTTTGCAATGAAGTTCTGGTTTAAAAGCAAAAAGAAAAGAAACATTCAACCGACAGTGTCAGTGATTTGCACCACAGGTGTACGGCATGTTGGACCCAGTCAAACCCCCTTTCCCTCACACTACTACCCTCCCTTGAAGAAAAAAAAGCTCTAAAGAAAAAAAAATTGTCTTGATATATATATTTTAACAAGGTAGGTATCTTCACTATTGAAAAATGCATATCTATCTGATTTGAGCCCTGTAACTCTTTGAAATACTGCTCAATTGTCACAAACTATGGCTCATATTTCGTGGGATAGATGAATTAGCACAAACAATCACAGAAATCATTTACTTTCCGTGGAATTCGGTAGCAAACACATCGCTAACTTGAGAAATGCCGATCAAAGCATTTCTCGAGCTAGCGATGTGTTTGCTACCGAATAACAGAAAGTAAATGATTTCTGTGATTGTTTGTGCTAATTCATCTATCCCACGAAATATGAGCCATAGTTTGTGACAATTGAGCAGTATTTCAAAGAGTTACAGGGCTCAAAGCAGATAGATATGCATTTTTCAATAGTGAAGATACCTACCTTGTTAAAATATATATATCAAGACAAATTTTTTTTTTCTTCAAGGGAGGGTTGTAGTGTGAGGGAAAGGGGGTTTGACTGGGTCCAACATGCCGTACACCTGTGATTTGCACTGTTTGAAAAAGTAAACATTCGTCGAATTACGTCACACATTAAACTTTAATGACGTAATACTTGAATCGTGAGGTAGTGCTCGTTCAATTTACAAGTGCTCACTCAAGAACCTGAGTAAACATTTTAGAAAAAAGATGTCCAAATAGATGTCTATAAAGGTATGTATTATAGACGTTAAAACACGGCTGAGCGGGGCCGAGGCGTGATAATCGGCCCTCTGTCGCAAACGGCCCTCGGGCCGTTATGCTCCTCTCGGGCCGATTATCACGCCTCGGCCCCACTCAGCCGTGTACTATCCTCTAAATTGTACTTACTTATTGATAAAAAAGTGGGTGCGTGATAGTGAAGTCTAGATTCTCGAGTGTTTTTGTTCAAAACTCTGTGGTTTGTTTTTTTATTTGTTGAAGTCCATCGATGCACTTGAATAATACTATGGTCGTAAAAAAGGTATTTGTCGTGAAGAGTGAGTTTAAAATTCAGTTTCAAAGTAATGCTATGTTAAATATAATGGATTATTTTAAATTAGGTGTTTTATTATGCAATATTGCTTGAGCTATTAATGCCATATCATGCATTCACGTGTTTGTTATTACATGAACGGTTTTAGTCTGTAATAGTTTTTTTTTAATGTCGCATTTTCAACACAGACAAGATAACTTTCAAGTGTTTGTAGGCCTTTATCTGTAGTAATGTCCGCGTTTAATACGATTTAAATATTCCTTAATTTACTAATGCTGGGTATTTCAGGGTCCTTTTGCGGAGACGAATCTCTACCTTCAGTACCCCAATGGCACAAATTGTACAGACTTCGACCTTTCTCCGGCCTTCTTGCGAAAAGAAGGCTCTGTGCTCATCAGAGTTGTGAATTCAGATTTGCTAGACTATGAAAAGATACACAATATCACAATCGTGGTAAGTATTTGTCATTACAAAAATATACTGAATTGAATTATTTTTATCTTATATTTTACACGATATTTGGTAATGTTGATACAAACTTTTTTAACCTGCGTGTATATTTGTTATTTGTTCTTTTTCATTATAGTTCATTATTCATGAGTTATCCTTTTGTTTTTCAGATAATTGCTACAGGAAAATCAAACAATACTCATTCTGCAACGGCAACCGTGTCTTTAGGTCTTATTGATGTAAATGACAACAATCCACATTTCGAAAATTCAAGTTATGTTTTCTATATTCAAGAGAATCCTTTTAATGGAAGTATAGTGGGAACAATAACGGTAGGTTAAGAAATATTTACAATGTTAAGTCAATTTATAGGGCATAACCCCTACATTAATGTTATGTTCGGCACCTGAAACAAATATTTTCCTAAAACCTTACCCCTTAACCCTTGCTTGACAACGATGGACAAATAATTGGCGTGGAGCTGCTTTTGATATCTGTATCGTAAATTACGTTAGTAAGTCTCTGTTCTTACCTCAAAATACTTAACCTGTTTTGTTTTACTCTTGCCTTAACTTCGTACAGTTTAAAACTTATTGCTTGTTAACTTTAACCTTATCAGTCGGGTACGAGATATATACGTCATTTTGCTGTAAAGTATAACTGAAGTTCATTTGTATCTAATCTGAGGCAAGTTCCCTAACATTGTGTACTAAACAAATGAGACATCTTTGAGATGTGCTGAACGACATCACACAATCAAAACGGAATCGAAAGTTATATATCTACAGTGCTCTGCAGGCCTGTTGATTAACCTATCTACAGTTGATAACTATGCTTACCTCCACGGTGGCAGGGGTTTGAGAGTTTATAAAGGTTTATAGGGAAATCTTTTTTTAAAGAACCTAGAAGCTCGATTTGTTTCTTTTATCTCTGCCATCGTGTTCTCGGTAATTTGACTCCAGGGCCTCTGGTCTAGGTAAGATTATTGAGTGCTCGCCCCTTTGGCTATATGTTTGTGTGCTTTTGCATGCAACATTGTTAAGCTGATGGATGAGTTGTAGTTATTTCACCAAGAAAACTTGTACTTGTTTGTTGATTTGAGAACCTGTTGGGGGCAAGTGAGGTTGGTGCACCCTAGAATCTGGTTTAAACTCTAGTTGCAATTTGATTTGCAACTGACCGTTTCCAAGTCGGTAACCCCTCGGGTTATCATTTTTGTTAATTGTTTGTGAAGTCTTTTTTGAAACTTATCATTTTATTAAACATGCTCTCTTTCTTCTACTTCTTCTTCTTCTTCTTCTTTTTGGCTGTGTGGAGAGGCTGTGTTTCTGAATGTGGCTATTCCTGACATGCATATTTCACCTTTTCCAAAAAAATCAATACTTTCTTAAGATGACGATTTACCTTCGATACAAATCATTGCAATATTAATGCAATCAATACACCGTTTTTTTTAATTTATAATTAAAGGCTTCGCATTCATATATTATTGCAGGCAACAGACGACGATTCATCCGAGCATGCACAAATAAAGTACTCGCTTTCAGGTGGAAATAACAGGTAAAAATATTATCATATCTATATTATTTTGTAACCTTTTCTGTGTATTTAGTCATTGTTTGAACGTTTCATACTTTCAATTTTATGATGTATAAAAGCATACATTCAAACCCGTCCAAATGCCACGTGTTAACAAAGAGCGCCTGTTGATAATGACAATATTTTATTCATCCCACTGACTGATTTGAAGAACAAATAATTCTCCTGTAAATAAAGACCACCTGCCTTTAAAAATCATTTTTGATGTATTCCCTTAATGCTCTTAGAGGACAGGTCTTAGAGAACATGTATTTCCTCTTATCAGATCTGACATAGCTGCAATGCTGGTTTCAAAAAAAAAGCAAAGTCAACTACAGTTTTAGCTTTTTTACTTCGGTCATTGATTGTTACAGATTTGTTGTGGACACGACTACAGGAAAAATAACAACAAGATGCTCCGATTGTAAGACCAGCTTTGATAGAGAAAAAACAGATGTTTATTATCTGACATATACTGCAACTGACAACGGCGGGAGAAGCAACTCTTCGTCCTTAGAAATACATCTTACTGATGAAAATGACAACTCACCAGCTTTCACCAGGACGGAATATTTAGCATTTGTTGCTGAAAATACTACTGGAAATAATGAAACTGCGATAATAGAAACTCAGGTTAGAATTTGCTAAATGATAAGTAAACTTGATTTCATATTTAATAAACTTATTCATTATTTGGATATGAATAATATTTGTGTTGTATTTGTTTGTTTATGTGTCGATGTGGTCTAATAATGGCATTGATATCGTATTTCGTTTTACTCAAAGTTGTGGTTAATAACGTGTGATTTTGATATTTTAACAGGCTACAGATTCGGATCAAGAAAACACCAATAACAGCAAAATTATATACAGCATTGCAAACATTTGTTATCCTCATATGAGAGGCAAATTTGATATTAACAATACGTCTGGGTCAATTTATTTGCTATCACCACTAGATTATGAAGATTTGCTCGATGATCCCAAAGGAGTCATTACTCTGACCATTGAAGCAACTGATAATGGTGAACCCAAACTTTCAGGCAATGCAACAGTTAAAATCAACGTTCAGGTAAGACTAACAACACATTCAACACAAACCAAAACAACCTTGATTATATTAAAAGGGTTTTTTACCTATTTTTTAATGCGTTATTGTCGTATGTGTTGAGTTGTTTAAAGTTTGAGAGAAATGTCATCAACCAGTATAATGTATTGTTATTTTTATTAACATATCTTTAATATTTTTCGTAAATGGAAGGCTTAAGAACGTACTGATTTCAGTGGGTAAACACTGATATTACCTTTTTTAGGTCTACGGCATGGTTTTGGGGGTACAGTAATTTCTCTTATTTTTGCTGGGGACTAATTATGTGGATATCTTGGGGAAATTGATTCGCGATTTTTTAACCAACTCTAAATATGAACAAGAAGCTAGATATGAATTCAAAAATATGAAAATTACTGATTTCATAACCCGCAAAATAGTAAGCCTAAATCATAGACATGTTTTGCCATTGAAAATCATTGATCTACAAAAAGCCATTGTATCCTTCTAGCATATCAGGGTTTAATGATGGACAAAATAAAGCACTTTTACCGATTCAGGAACAAACATGATCTATCAGCAAACATATGTGTTATATGTATCTCCTGTCATTGAAAACAAATGGCATGATCTTAATACGGCATCTAATCCTTTTTGTTGATCATTATTTTTGTTACATTGTAAAACATTCGCTAATACATTATATGGCAATTAAGAAAAAATTCAAGTGTAAATATCCATAATTTACATCAATAGACATATTTCAACAAATTTACATGACATTTTTTATTCATCTTGAATTTTCAACTCTTAAAAGGAATTTGTATGGTCAAAGGTTGCCGTGATCGGTTATTTCATTTACACAAAATACGAAGTGCAAAGAATAACACTATATCTCGCTGAATATAGACTTGATAATATATTTTTACACATTCGTGTATGTTGGACTTGTGTAAAAATCATTTTACAGCGTCAGAGCACAACCACACCCAAAGGGCGTGTCTGGTTAGATGGACAACACCAAACCTTAGCAATTAAAATTTAGTTATTTCGTACTTTTTGATAGAAAAGTAATCTTTTGTTAACAACATTTGAATGTTTTTATCGAAAGTTTCTAACAGCTGAAAAAATAATCAGCAAAAATGTGTAAAAATGATAACACTGTAGAACCTGGAAAATAAGCGTATACGCTTATTTTTAAATTTGTGACGCTTTTACGCGCTTATATTTCGATTTGCGATTATATTTAAGCCGCAGAATATGCGCTTATTTTCTATATGCGCTTATATTTAAACCGCTGAATTTGCGCTTATATTTGATATGCGCTTATATCTTAGATTGAATGAATATACGCTTATTTATGAAACAAAACACTAAAAGACACGCATGCATCAAACATTATCAAAACACTTTTACCGTCTTTGAAGAGGAAAGACGTGTTTGAAAATGCGTGTTTATTTACAAATTTACAACAATAGATCATCGTTTGTTTTGCTTTGCTGTAAGATTTCCGAGTTTTTGGGCGAGATTCATTTGGAGTTAGTCCATTATTTATTTTATAACATAAAACTCCGTATGCAAAAAATTATTACTTCAAGCAACATAAATATTACCAAACAAACATCGAAAACTATACTACTTATTTCATTGTACTCGGACAAAAAAATAAGTGGTTCACTTCGAAAATAGCAATGCGAGTTGGTCACACCTTACTGGCTAATTATTACTGTTTATTGATCATTGTTAACGATACAGATATATTGTAATTATCTTTAATTGAAAGACCTATGTAGCTCCCAGCTTAATGAAACTTAAACCACTGAGCAATTTAGGTATGAATATATGCGCTTATTTTTTGGATATATTTTTACTGTAAGGGACGGGTATGCGCTTATTTGTAGGTATAAGTTTTTTGTAAAAGACATATGCGCTTATTTTTAGTATGCGCTTATTTTCGAGTTTGCGCTTATTTTCGAAATTCTACAGTAATTAGCTTAACACAATGTTTTTGCCTTTTTATTGTGTAACATTTCTTTCAGAGCAAAATAATGTTACTTTTTATTCAGATAAACGGGCTAAAACATTTTTTTCAGAGAAATGAATAAAACTATTATTTATTATAAAATATATTCATTATTTTATTAACCTAAAATAAAAAATATCCACGATTTTATATTATCCTTAACTAATTATTATTATTATTATTATTACTACTACTATTATTATTATTATTATAATGTTATAATTATGTAAAAATGATGTACTTGTTTGTTCATATGAGAACCTGTTGGGGCAAGTATAATGTTGGTGAACCCTAGAACCTAGTATAAACCCCCAGTGGCAGATTGTTTTGCCACTGACGGTTCTCAGGCGGTAACTTCTTGGGTTCTCTTTTTCGTTAATTGTTCGTGACGTCTTTTTTTACTTGATTTTTGTATAATCATACGTCTCCTAACCTTTTTGGATTTGTGGGGAAGCTTCCTGATACGAATATTTAACTTTTTTCTTTAAAAATATAGCTTTTTTGTAGGATATCAATGATAACAGACCAGAATTCAATGTTTCTGAATTCCATGCATCAATTGCAGAAAACTCCACATCGAATATATCAAGTCGTGAGTACTATTCTAATTAAAGTCAGTTCAAATTATGGAGGGATAATTATATATTTTGCCAATGTTACTTACAATGTAGAAGTCGTAATTATATATTTTGCCAATGTTACTTACAATGTAGAAGTCGTAATCAAAACATACAGTCAATTTAACTAAATATTGCTGTCAAAATAAAACATAACTAAAACATTTTTAAAAATATACTTTACCTGAATATATTAAATTATTGAATTGCAGCTTTTTCATGTTTAGTGACTAGTGTACTAGATTACTGTACCGTAAGAATTATATTGGTAACTTTTTAGTCTTTTTTTCAGACACTGTAGTAACAAAAGTATACGCAACGGATATTGACGGCACTGAGCAAAACAGAAAATTGCAATACTTTATAACCGACGGGGCATTAGATCATTTTCGGATAAACCCAAGTACAGGAGAAATTAGCGTACAAATCAACGCAAGGCTAAATAGGGAAATAATTCCACGGTACAATTTGACACTCATGGCAATAGACCAAGGATCACCCCCACAAAACGGAACCGCATACGTGGTGATAGATCTTGATGATGTGAATGATGAGTATCCAGTTTTCAATAAAACAAGTTATGCTATAGAGGTAATGGAAAATCAAACAGGACCAACTGGCAAAGTTATTTGTGATGTTAGAGCTTCTGATCCAGATATCGATCACCTTCTTCAATATGAGATTATAAAATTGGATGCCAGAGATGAACTTGGAAGAGGAGTTAATAGTTCTTTAGTCAAGGTAGGCGAATGTATATTAAGACTTCATTAAGCGAGCAATTCGGTTGCTCTTTATTCGATGTAGCTGCGTACGTTTCGGTGGTGTGGTGTTCAAGTCTGTTGTGTCCAATAAAAGTCACTAACAACTTATTATAAGCTTCCATCCGTAATAGGAGTCTAGTATTCTATGAAGGCTGACTGGTCTATCCAGTCTATCTATGAACTTGTGTTCACAGTGACTGTGAAATTATTTAAATGAAGCCATCTACGTTGTTGGAATTTTAACTGGAATCAAAAATATATAGCTTTCTGTTATGTTTAATAATAATGCATGTACGCTGAACATGGAATGGTATTAATTTGAAAATACCGCATTGAAGGTTCCATGTCCACCGCCATATGTACACCATCGTTTGGGATGGTCAAAATTGTACTGTTTATTAGAGTAAATATTGAGTTGCGCTCAACCCGGGGCTAGGCGGCGTGGGCAGTAATATACATTTCCATTACTGTCCTTGAACAGGCTCAATCAAACCGAGCCTGCAATATTCTCATATCTGTCGTGTTCGGTGGCTAAACAAAGACTAAAAAACGTGTTATTAAACTGTGCTTAAATTGAACATGGTCGCTTTATTCTAACATTTTTAGGACTTTTTCGGAATTGATCATGAAAATGGATCCGTATATACTAATACATTGATAGACAGAGAAGTGGCGAAAACAGTTGTGTTAACTATACAAGTAACTGATAAAAAGGCATATGATCCCTCACCACAAAAAACTAATGGTAAGTTTGTGTTTATTTACATCAAAACAATGCCTTGAAAGCTACATCAAATCTATATGTGCAGACGTGATAATTAGTTCACTATAAATATAGGTTCACAACCTGTACAGCAGGTTACAAACAACAATAACAATCAAAGAAATAAGAAATCACGTTATTCATGTGAGCAGTTATATGCTCGAAGTCTTGCTGCACATTAACAGATTCAATCAATCCGGGCAATTAAATTTTCATATTTGTTTTGTTCGGTGGTTTACTTCCTATTCAATCCTTTTCATCTATTCACCAAAGTTGCATTGTTTGTGCCATGTGTGGGCGTTACAAGTCTCCTCGTACATTCAAACAGTGATGTAATAAATTATAAAGCCCTTTAAACGTGTTAAAGGCCATTTACTTGTTAATGTGTTAATATTGAGTTGCGCCTAACCCGAAGCTAGGATACGTTAACAGTAATATGCACTTCTATTGCTGCTCATGAACATGCTTAATTAATCCGAGCCCATAATATTTTGATATACAATGTATGTCGTGTTTGGTGGCATTCAAAAGTTCCTTTTCATCCATTAATTTACTAGTTAAATATTACTGGTAAAATGAAATCACGTATATCGTGATACAAATTGTCCACTCTCTATGAAGTTCACGATATACAACAATTATTATATATCAAAAGCATATTCATTTTTCCTCAAAATGTAGGCTCATTTAACAAGCTACAAAACAAACATTTGAAACCTAAAGTCATCTAGAACGAGTTAATAATAATGACGTTTATCGCATAACAATTTTTTGTTGGCAAGTCAGTTTTCGTTTAATTAGAGTATGTTATTATTATTGTCGTCGTCGAAATCAACATCATCATCTGAAAGCAATTATCACCATCAAAGTTTAACAGAATGTTGATCATAATGGTAAATCTGACTCACCAGTTTATTATCGAATATAAGTTAAATGTTACATGTAAGTCATTTAACTAAATCAAACTTGATTGTATCAACAATAACGCCGTGATTAAACTTACTTCTTAACATCAGACACAAAATTTTATCGAATATTAAAAGACAAAGGAATGACTTGCATTTGAAGAGATGCCGTGGCCTTTAAACATCATTTTGCTCATAAAAGTAATGACAAGATCCAAATATCACATGTGTAAAAAATATAATAATTAAATATGCGTCTCCATTTTAATTGTCAAAAGAAATAAGTTAAACGCTCAAGAAATTTAATGAAATATTTTTATCTGATTTAAAGTTGATAGATCGTCAAAATATTAAATAAAAATTAATGTCAAGAACAAACTCGAGGACGCGTTTTGTGTGGAATGTAACTAATATTTAGTTTTACCTCATTTTCAGTTTCCCTAACAGTAACACTCAAGGATATCAATGATAATCCCCCAGTGTTTGATAGATCAGAGTATACAGTCAACGTCTCGGAAAATGCCCAAATTCCAACCATTCTCCTAACAATCAGCGCCACAGATCGTGATGAAAACAAGACAATTTTCTACAGTTTAAATCCTTCAGCACTTAGCGAGTCGTTCCGTATTGACAAAATCTCTAGTATGTCACGAGTTTAACTCGTTGGTATAAATTCTATACTTGGCTAATTCTTCAACCAGATCCCTTAATCAATACTGTTCAAATACCCACGCATTACGAGCGCTTCAAAATTGTTTGAATTTTTTTTATTTCACTCATTGATAAATATTGCGTATCATTTGAATTATATATGGATCGTATGTCTTAGGAAAACGAAAACAAGATCACAATGACAAGATGTCATACATCTGAAGTGTTTTATTTTTTAACCAATTTTCGTTTATTTATTAATAATTATTTTAAAACCAAAAGGTTACAACAAAATCGAGAATTATTAAAAGTCATTTGAAATTGTCACATACTTTGTTCAGCAGATGAATACTTATTTCTGCAAGGGTTAACGATGATGTTATAATTTAAACGCGTATTATTCCCTCTAGACAATTACGATTTTAGCATTATATCAAAGGATGTTGTTGAGACTCGTTGATATAAATTAAAAATACACTGTTTGTGCGTTTACTTCATACTTTACGTGTACTCTCGAAGACTGGTTTTCTGGACAGAGAAGAAAATGATACGGTTACACTAATAATCACAGCTACCGATAGTGGTATTCCTTCTCTTAATTCCACAACGGAAGTTATTGTGCATGTGCTTGATTTTAACGATAATGCTCCCGACTTTGGTAACTTGAAAGATAAAGTAGACGTGATGGAAAATGAAACGATCGGGACTTCGGTACTTACAATCAGTGCTACGGATAAAGACTTCGGACCAAACAAAAATGTCACGTATTTCTTTGAAAACCCAAAGGATGTAAAGTTATTTCATTTAGACCCAATAACGGTTAGTACCTTTAAGTAGAAAACACTGTTTCGGATAAGTTTTTTTATTCTCATTGCAACACTTAATTAATTGTAAATGATAGCCAAAGTCCGAGAACGTAACAGCTACAACAGCTGCTTGTTCATTATTGGTTTGATTTGATTCGGCTTATTACTTGTTCATTAAAATGTTGAATGTCATTTGATGCGGTCTACATAACCGTGGTGATGGAAATCCGTAGGGTACAGTGTACAGTTAAAAGGAATTTCATATGTTGTACTGAACATATATAATTCGCTTCTTAAAATCAAGCTAAAAATCGGTAATTTGAAGACATACATCGGAATGTTTCAATACATTTTCTTGTTAACTAGTTTTTGTTTGGGCAATTTTTCATCACCAAGTAAGGTTTTTAATTGCAATTGACATGGTTTTCTGTTTTAGGGTTTACTGTCAATATCTGAAAAGTTAGACCGGGAGACCCAACCTGTCCACGATCTTAGAATCATGGCAAGAGACAATCCAACCGATCAAAAGGAACAGAAGTCTTCGACACATGTGTTGCGTATTAACATTGTTGATATTAATGACAATGCACCTATTTTCGAAAAAGCAAATTATACAGCTCGTATTTTGGAGACTGCCAGTAATGAAACAGTTGTGATACAAGTATCAGCTAAAGATGCCGATTTCGGTAAAAACGCTATTGTACACTATAGTTTCAACGACAGCGAAACGAATCTATTCAAGATACACGAAACGTCAGGACAAATTAGCGTGAACTCATCCTTGATTGGACAAACCGGCTGGCATGCTTATCATCTAATTGCAGAAGATATGGGCGAACCGAAAATGACAAATAATTCAGTTGTTTTTATAGAAATATTAGATGTTAATCTAAATCCACCAAAAATAATTGACATCCCGCCAGATGGCATAATAAAGGTTTACGAGGTGTGTATTGAGGAGATAAACGATATATTCAAACTTGTATAAATGTAAAAATGTTTATATCCGGCATAGTCCCATACATATTTCGCTTCTTCTAGACACAAACAATCTTATAAATTACGTAAGATAATTTTGTTTAGTAATTTTCTCATTGGGAATTTAAACCGAGTTCTTGGGTGCATTGACCCCAACAGGTCCCAATATGATGAACATGTAAGTTGCCAACTACAATTGAAATCAGACTATATGAAATCCTTATCAACTTTATATAAAAAAAAGTCCAAACAGATAAAAAAAAACAGTGAATTAATTTTCGGCAGATATATTTTTCTTATAAATATTTGTAATTAGTTGATTCTAATAAATCGTGTGTGAAAAAAAATGCACGATGAAATTTTCATAAAACCGATTGTCGTGCAACCGATATTTCAAATTACTGCCTGTGTTTTTTACCACAAAGAAAAATGTAAATTCAAATAATTCTGATGATTATGGTAATCTTAATAAATTTAGTCATTATATAATGAGCGTGTTAAATAATTGCAAGGACTGATGAAAAGAAGTAAATGCTTCTTCACTTTCCAGTGCCTAAACAGTGGTCATGTCATCTATGACTTCAACTACACCGATGCTGACAGCGGTCGTAATGCGGAGGCATTCTTCAACATTAGCGGATTTGACGGAGAGGACATCATAATAAACAAAACGTTTGAGATGCTTGCTGATGGCAGTCTCAAGCTTAAAACAAAACTCAATGCAGCGGAGAGGTCTTCCTATAGAGTAATGTTTTATTCATTCTTTAAATGTTAAAACGAAAAAAGTCAAACAGTTAAACTATAGGACAACTTCTTTGGACAAATGTACACAAATTCAGAGAGTATAATTAATGTGTTTTTATGCTTGACATGTTTTCATTTCTAATAAATTAAATGTCAAAAGGCAAACACAAATGGATTCTGAAAGATGTGTTGTAGACAAACGACTTGATATCGAAATGTTTATATTCATTGTAACAATTTATCTAAATTAAATATGTATTGATGATATTGTGCCAGCGAAAACAAGGCTGTGTAAAACCGCAGAATTAAAACGGAATGAAAACGAAATGAAAACATTATGAATGCAATAATGTAGAAGCATATTAAAATGTAGTGTTTGAGTTCTGCACAACTGATCTGAATACTCATAATTTCAGCATGTTTAAGCATTGCCTTGCTTTATCAATTCAGATTTCAGGATTTAACAAATTGTTAAGGTTTATAAGTTTAATAATTTTTTATTTGTATAACTAAACTTGATACTTTATTTTAGTTCCAAGTGCAGGTAACAGACTTGGGAATTCCTCCGTTATCTTCCGAAAAAATGACTGTCACCGTAAAAGTCATTGACGTGAACGACAACCTGCCTTCCTTCGATAAGGAAAGTGAAACATTTGACCTAGAGGAGAATAAGAACGATCAGATCGTTGGTACAGTAACAGCTGTAGATCCAGACAGTGATTCTCTCAACTGTTTCGAAATCGTAGAAGGTACACATTATTATATCTTCTTGCTGAAACAAATGATTTACACATTCAGAAAAGGGCAGCACTTTTGATAAAATAAATGTACGAATGTGCTGTTGAGCAGTTAACATGTATAAAACATGTATTTGAAATCATCAAAACAAAATAAAGAATAAAGAGCTGTGTCTAAAACGATTATTTGGAAAATGGCATTTGATGGCTTGTTTATGCTTATCTTTCTTGCTTTTAGACAATGTTACAATATTGGCTTAGTGGGTCTGGGTTTGTTCTGGATATTCAGCCTTTTCAATTAAAATATTGTGGGGGTAATGCAATTTTTATTTGCTCCATTATATAATTTGCTGTTTGTCGAAAGAAATACTTTCTTTAGTTAGGAGACTCGTATGTTAATTTTATTTCGATTCAAAATTCGCAAAGATGATGACACAATTATTTCAGTTTTTCATAAATTTTACCAATTTGCATGGAAATGGTCCCTCTCTCTTTCTTTCTATCTCTCTCTTTTCTCTCTTTTCTTTCTTATTTTACTGCGAGGTGAAGTCGTGTTTTGCTTTTCCTAGTATACCTATTGTCTTATATTACCGAGCCAGCAATACATAAGCTTGTTTATCCCTTTTATTAACTCAAGTAAATGTAAACCGCCGTCAGAGTTACCAAATACAAAATATACCAACACAAGTATAAACATTTGTAAGAAACTTAACTTTTTTTTACTATTTATTACGAATAATGATTTCACATTTGTGTACATTTTCTATTGTGTTATTGTTTACAGAACAGAATTCCGGTTTTAAAGTAGGTTTAAACAATGGAACTATTGTAAATATTAGACCATTTGACTTCAAAACAACAAGATCAGTAAGTTTCACCGTGCTCGTCAAAGATTGTTCTGTCCAAATGAACATAAGCGAATGTGATGACCTGAATGCTGTACCTCCAAAGCCAGGTGAACCCAGGCGAGATAAAATACGTGTAGACATACGAATTCAGGACATCAACGATAATCCACCAGTTTTCAAGCAAAGAGAATTAGCTATCGGTATGAGCAGAAAGACTGAAGTTGGGAAAACTTTAGATATATCCCTAAAGGTATGTAGACTGGTGTAATTGTTAAAGTTAGGAATGGAACCGAATATACGAATATTCACAAAACGTCCGATTAATAGAATACGAAAGTCATATTTGAAAACTTGCATAATTACTTCAGTATTCAATATTAAGAAATGCTAAAATCATTATTCTTTCTGCTTGTTTTAATGTTTTTCACAGTGTCATATTGTTGCTGGTGTTTAAACATCCTTTTGTTAGGATACATGTATTTGAAATGAGCTTGAATTGCCTTTAGAAATTTGCATTAGGAATTAACAGCATGGATTTGATATCATCTTCCGAATCGGCCTTTTTTGGCAACAAAGACTATTATTTCAGGTATATTACATACAGATAAAAACATCCAATAAAAGACTTACCAGTCATAATTCCTCTATTTTCTTAGCCAATAAAAATTCGCTTACAAATTAACAAATGATATTTCATTTCAAATTTTGATTGCATGTGCGCTAAGTAAAATTGTATATAAAATACAAGTATTGTCTTTAACACATTGATTACAACAACCAAAACAACAACAACAACATCAACAACCATAGGCCTCGACAGCAAATGTACAGCTATCATTGAACCTTGCAATTTGTTCAAATTTATGAGTTGATTATTGGTTTTCAACCGGTAATTACGTTCCAAAAACCTTTAAATATGAGATCGTCTGGTAAAAATGTACATTGTACATGTTAATTTTTCTGTCTGATAAAACACGTTAATAATTGTTTTGAAAGCCCGCCTTAGAATCTCATAAACATTTTTTACGAATTTAATTTGATATACAATATTTTGACTCTCTAGCCAGGAATAATAAACCCAATCTTATTTAATTATTTGTTCATAATATGTTGTTCTTAACAAATTATTTGTATCTGTAAAACAAACATGTCAATTTTCGAGTGATTTTTCGTAAAAAGTCCTTTTTATTGTACGTAATTGTCATTTGTTTACGAAACTTCAACAGAAACAACATAGTACATTGTACGTTTTGTCCATTAATATTTAGTGTTCCATAAAATAGTTTAAACATTCATTTCTAACAATAAATTTGCAACTATTTAAGACCCTTGCTTTTTCTCAGACCAGTGATTACGTGGAGGACAATGATACAGTCCAACATGGTAGACAGTCCTGGATTTTTAAAAACAACGGAGAAATAGAGTTAAGTGAGTCGTTAAATTCTATTCGGGGTGAAGGAGTGCATGTCAAGATAACAAAAAGGTAGGAATAAATTCACTGCAGCTTTTCAATGTTATTTTTCATAATGAATGAGCAATAGAGTTCTTTCACATTGTTGTGCGCATGCGTCGTACGCCACGTTTAGGTACGAAAATATTGGTTTTATCCTAAACCGACGCGTGAGGGGGCATTCAACAGTGTCATTGCTAACAGAATGAACGGACATGATCACGGTGTCGTCTTAAAGCTTATGATAAATTATAATAATAATTGTGATGAGGCACAATACATTCAAGTTTTACGAATTTCCGAATATTGCAGGCTTTAAAAAGTCTGGTCGGCAAGATTTGACTGTGAAAAGCGTAAAACAATCAAAGTCGTGGTTGCAAATTTGAATCAGGAAGTCTTATATAAAAACAAAGACAATGTGGATTGCATGTTACTGTCTATTTGCCACAGACACATATATAAGCGTCTCGTGTTTTTCTGACAAAATGCGTTTACTTCAAAAAATATATTTTATGTAACTTGATCTCCCTAAATTGGAAGAGAAAACGGATGAATTCAACCATGTATCGCCGTTGTATTCAACGCCCGTTAAGCGTTATTATTTTGTGTACTATTTTACTTCCTTCCAACATATGTTTAAAACTAAAATTTATTGTAATCATTCGTATATTTCTTTTATCAATCCTGGATTAAAATTATTTTTATGTTTAATAACTAGAAATCATACTTTGAACACGACCATGTTACTGTTAATTGTCCCTATATATTTGACACAATATTCCCATTCCCATTCTGCCCAGAAAACGATGGTGACATACTGAGGTATGAAAACTTGTTTGATATCTGACATTTGAGGAGACTTAAAATTAATTATCTCAAATCATCAAATTGAACTTAACTGTTATTGTCACTTCAAGCGTTTACTTTTCGAATACCTAAAAATTTTCACGAGTTCAGTCCCATATTTCTTTAACTATAATTTGTAGCGTTGAAAGTGGCAGATCACGTAGTAGTTTACGTCTTATTCATGTTATTATAAACATCTTTTTTTTAAATCGTCAGCCATAGTCAATAGACATTAGTTTAAGTCACATTTCATGAATATCTACGTGTTACGGGAATGATGTAGAAAGAAGATAAAATGTCCGCAGACCTCCATAATCTCAGGATTTTATCTGAAATCTCCGGACCGGAGGTTCTTCTCCGGATCTAAGGATTTTTAGGCAAAATCTCAGGATTTAAAAATATTGAAAAGAATAATTAATGAAACATAAATTTAACTGAATTTAGAATGGGTTTTACAATTATAATAATTAATATTAAGAAACTTGGTCTTGGTCACGGCTCCAAAATTTCCTGTTTATTGAGAGATTACGTGATAGTGACACGATGCCTTGGGCACACATGTACACAACAGCTAAGTGTCATAAAACTAAACTCGGACCTGAATATCGCAGTCCCGTTAATTTGTTTTGGTCCATGGTCATTTTGATTTTAAACAGAAATGAAAATATTATATTTCAAAACCTTCAGCGACAACAATTACGAACGTCAGCATCAAAATAGTTTTATTAAAAAAACAAACAACAAAACTCTGGATTTTTTTTAATAGTTTTGTTTGGCCTGCCGTCCGGCAATATTCGTTTGGTTCAATCAATTTAACGATTTCTCGGGTTGTAGCTGGAATCATTCTATTATGTAAATACGTAATATTTTTTCTCAAAAGCAAAACACGCAAAACACATATCAACCTAGCCGCCGACGAGCTACATAAGAATATAATTATGTCTCATTCCACTATAAATTATAGCGTTACAAAAAAAAAATGCCGTAAAACGGTAAAATGTACGATAATGTTCGTCTGAATTGTCAATTATACAGATTTATTTTTAGTAAACACAATTCACGTGTGTATTTTCATAAAAAAAACAAAAACAAATCCGTTGGATACTCGCGTCCTGTAAATACCGCGATAAACAATGTTTAAAATGCGCATAAACTTTCTTGATGTGCTTGTAAATGATCATAACGTTTTTTTTTATTCATCGTTGTTTGACTGAACTTACTTATTTATAAATTTGAAATCATTAATCAACATGTTCTTAATTTTATAATTACTTAGTCATATTAACAATAGGCTAATTACTTGTAAATAGTCCAGCAGATGTTCCTACTCGGGCTAGTCAGACAATGGCGGACACTAAATAGTCCCAATTTTTTTGCCTTTTGGGGGCATTAAATGGCTAGTATGGCCTGAAAGGAACATGTTAAGTAAATGAGATGCTTTTACTGACACACTGATAGCAAATTTATGTTTGGAAATGCAGTATATGAAAAAAGGCCCTGGTTTTAGGACGGCATATGAAAAACAGTTTTGAAGTTCACACAGAAGTGAAAAAAACAGACCACCGGTTTCAAGGTGTCAAATCTCTGTTAATTGATACATGACCCCTACTTTTCTTGCTGGAAATGGACAGTAGAAACAATTAGCTTTAAAAGCATGTAAGTTAGCCCTTATTAAAATGGTACCAGCTATGATTGCCAGCCTTTTGAAACATATCATGTTTACTATAGTTTATATAGGGAAGTCTATTTACAGGTCTTACACCTATAAGAAGTATAAGTGGAGGGCAGAATTAGAATATTTATATTGTCTGCAATGTAATTTTCCACTAAAATTGTGTGCTGACCAATTCTAAGCAAATTTGAAAGTCAAAAATCAGTATAACTGTGTTGCAGGAGGCAAACTTAGGTTTTAATTAGGTTTGGGGTCATTTTTAACTGTTTTTGCCTTAAAAATGCCACAATTGATACCCTGTGTGGCCCATTTTGCATGTGTCAGCTCAAAAAGATGGTTGCTTTTATTAGTTGAGATGTTTTACCATTATTCATAACCATGTTTTATAAAATTTTGATGTTTTTCAATTTTTATTAGCAAGAAATGAATTCTTAGGTTTAGCCGCTTGGCCGCAAACGCGTACCAGAATAGGTGGTGTTTGAAAATTCCTCAAATTGAGTTCATTTTTGCTAACTGAAAGCTCAAACTTGGTAGATATATTGCAAACATCATATTATTGAATAAAAACAGAAAATATAAGATATTGAAAAACACAAGTTTTCTTATAGGCTAATTACTTGTAAATAGTCCAGCAGATGTTCCTACTCGGGCTAGTCAGACAATGGCGGACACTAAATAGTCCCAATTTTTTTGCCTTTTGGGGGCATTAAATGGCTAGTATGGCCTGAAAGGAACATGTTAAGTAAATGAGATGCTTTTACTGACACACTGATAGCAAATTTATGTTTGGAAATGCAGTATATGAAAAAAGGCCCTGGTTTTAGGACGGCATATGAAAAACAGTTTTGAAGTTCACACAGAAGTGAAAAAAACAGACCACCGGTTTCAAGGTGTCAAATCTCTGTTAATTGATACATGACCCCTACTTTTCTTGCTGGAAATGGACAGTAGAAACAATTAGCTTTAAAAGCATGTAAGTTAGCCCTTATTAAAATGGTACCAGCTATGATTGCCAGCCTTTTGAAACATATCATGTTTACTATAGTTTATATAGGGAAGTCTATTTACAGGTCTTACACCAATAGTAAACGATGCCCCCTCGCGTGCATTTATCGACTAAATATGCTCTTCAATTTTAGAGAGCGCTAAGGGGAGGTAACAATGTGAAAGAACTCTATTAGTTCTTCTCACAACTCTAGTCTCGATTTAAATGCTCAAAAGTTAACGGCAATTATATTATACCCCAGTAACATACAACTTACATTATAGATTTCTGTAATGAAATCGGACTTTTTTTCTGTTTATACGATGACACTTACAAAAATGTGTCTATAACATTCTTAATGTAATTTCAACGTTTGTAATCGGCTACATGTTATGCAAACTATTTTCTTTAGTTAAATATGTATTCTGCATTTCGCATAATACATCTTAGAAGTGTTTGGTAACTATTTTTAGACGTTTTAAAATTAAATACAATATACCAGCAGTTTTATTTAGCACATGTTTCACATTACCAAGTGTTTTGTTAACGGTTTCTAATATCATTTAGACCTGTGCCCAAGGTTATAAAACCGAGCATGGAAACCAGTCTCAAATCTCAAGCATCTGATTTGCTGAAATGGCGACCAGTCGCCATTTCAGCCAATCAGATGCTTGAGATTTGAGACTGGTTTCCAAACTCAGTTTTATAACCTTCAGCCCAAGTGTACTCTTTAATAAGTTGGCTAAGTATCACGAAATATTATGTTCTTACAAAGAGATATATCATGACGACCTTACATCAATTGAAATAATTAGCACTCATATGCTGTAGCAAAAGAAATTAAACGACAGATCACTATTTTCTTTTCAGCACATTATTTGTGTAACAGGCAATGGATCTTTGATTAATAATAAGTACTACAACGAAGATTTGTCGGGATATATCATTGTGCCAGTCAATGTTAGTGACGAAGCTGGGAGCGACTCGGCAAATATTAGGGTGATTATTCTTAAAGTTTGTAACCTATACCGTTTTGGCACTACTCTTTAAACACCACTTGAATCAATTTAATTAATTTCAAAAATAACATTATTGAGATATCATAAAATTTTATCATTGAACAATCAATTGTTGATACATAATTAGAAGACGTAGTAACATTTGTAAAAACAAGCTTCTTCAGCAAATTTACAGTTGAGAGTTCGTCATTGTATTGATGACCTTATAGTCAATAATAAAATAAAAAAAAAGGTAATTATGTACAACTAATAATTATTTCGTTTTTACAATATAATTGAACTTTCGTGCAAAGACAATTTTAGATAGTTTTGAATATAAATTCTATATTTCCGATATTTTGAGGTCAGTCGAAGCGGTCAAGCACCATTAATAATATATTATCCCTTTATGTCAGAGTGCCGATCAGCGAAACTGACAATTACATCTCAGTGTACGTAACAGTATTTGCTGTTGTTCTGTGGAAGTTAACTTAATTATGCTTTGTCCATATATGCGAGTAAAATTTTTGCCACTCTTAAAAAAATCTCCTGTAGAACTACTGTGCGTCACGAATCGTTAGCGATTTATTCGGCCACGTCCGGAAAAATCATAGGTACATTTTTTAAAAATTCCTTATCACATTTTGTTTAAAAAATGCAACTATAAAAATAATCAATATTGTTAATAAATTGATTATTTCAGATCTATTTAATTGCCGATTCACAGATACTAATCATGACACTATTGGGCATGAAAGAAATCGTAGCGGAACGAAAAAATGACATAATGAAGTATGTGTTTTTATCACAGCATATGCGTATGTTTTAAATTAAGTTCCAACAAATATTTAATAATTCTGTACTTCTTAATCTGAAAATAAATGACCAAATTTTGAACAGTAACGCAAAACAGGTGCTTTTATATTTTTTTCTAGTGACTGACCTATGGAAAAAAGCGAAATATGCATATAATCATTTGCCACAGAAAGCAACCTTAAAACACAGCCTCTCCTCTAATTTAAAATGTTGAGAGGAACGAGAGCATGTGAAGATCACAAGTTTATGTATAATTCACGTTAACGATATTTTTCACAAAACAAAATACAATTTTTGATAAGCAAATTGCTGGGTTGGCTGTGTCTGCTTGATGTGGCAATTCCTGATTTGCATATTTCACTTTTTATCACAATCACAATAAACCATTGTCCCAGTTCACCGAGCTATTAATGTGTATCTGGTAATTTTCTATGAAGGGAGACTATCGTTATTGTTCCATCCAATACTTTTTAAGTGACCATTCGCCTTGCAAATTTTCTTAGTCTTATCTCTTTAAATCAATCGTTGTCTCAGGCTTATGTTTTTCTGCTTGAATTGAATTACCCTTTGAATGCAAAAATGAGTAACGCTTTTTTGCAATTGCTTTCTTTAAAGAATCTAAATTCCTATAAAATAGATAACACATCGGACATTCACCTAATTTTATATTTTTTAAGGTTATACAGTGCCGTCACAGGTTTCCAGTTTGTTTATGATTGGTTAGAAGATCATAAGACACCGAGTGGCAAAGTGGACATACATAAGTAAGTTATACAATGAAATATGAAGATCTGTTTTGTTACATGTACATATTTTACATACATGTACTTTTTCTTATCAAATAGTCTCTTATTATAAGTTTTCGACATTTACAATATTAAATTTCAAAGATATCCTTTGCATCCCATTGCCCCGAAAGATTCTTAGAATTTTGTTTGTTCTGGAATCATTTAAATGATGATTTTTTTAAAGTGATTTCAGTAATGTATCTTTTTACACATGATGGGGATCATTCTAAACGTGTCTCAAGGAAAAGGAGGTTGAAATAAAATCCCGATATTGTAAGAAAAATGCTGATGCTTGAAAATGGGTTTATATTTTTAGTTCTTAACAGAAAATAGAAATAAAAGTAAATACTAAAGCCATTTTAGAAACACTTTTTCACTTACCATTTATAGAATGTTTTATGATATATCATTGCAAAGAAGTTTAACTTTAATATCTCCCATTGATCAAAAATAGGGAAAAGGCAAGTGTTTAACTTTTAACTGATCATTTAAAATATGCTTTCAAAACGATTGCGTATGCACTATTGATTACTTTCAATAACTGACTAATCACTTTTTGCTATTACTGATTACAATATACACAATATTTTTGCAATCGATATTCATTATAATGACCAATCTTATGATTCCAGAACTGATTTGTACTTTCACATCGTTGATCCAAAAACAAACCGGATTCTGTCATCCAGCGAGGCTTTAAAGTAAGAGCGATTAACATTTTATAGTAAGAGCGGAATACATTTGAACCTGCCTTAGCAGACACATGCCTTAAGCAGTCAACTAGCTTAAACAGCCAGTTTGAATATGTCGTATACTATTTTTCCATGACTTAGCCACCGGTGTGAAACTGTCAGTTTTTGTGCCTGCTTTATACATGTTTTGATTGAATATTAATTCCAGTTGAGTGTCATTTCATTTTGAAAACTCAGTTACATAAATTTTTAAACGTCACAAGGCTTGAAAAAATATATTACATTATCATTGGTGAATTCCAGTATTTTTTTATATAATTGTGACTCCTATAAAAAGTGAAATATGATAATCAGGAATAGCCACATCCAGAAGACACAGCTAACAAGTAGAGAGAAAAATAGCATGGGTAATAAAACGATCAATATCAAAATAGACACCACAGACAAATAACGAGAAAAAGAACCAGAGAGGTTACCGTTTTCAAAAGGTCAGTGGTAAAACAATTTGCCACTACGGGTTTAAAACAGGTTCTAGGGTGCACGAACCTCACACTTAAAACCTGAAATATCGAGTGTTAAGAGATTTTCATTTTCCTTTTTTCATTAATTCTATAAGAGTCATGGAGTTTTGCTATTTTCAGTGTTATGCATTCCCTGTGAAGTATAATGCTTAGAGTTTTTAATTTGTTGGAATTTGTTCAAGGCATTTGTTTTAATGCAGGTCGTACCTAGTCAGCCTGGATAAGTTTACTGTTGCAAGTTATTTGGGTCAATTGTCCAAACAATATTTTATTAATTTAAAATATACTGAACAAAAATAAAACGTATCCACTTTTTATGCTTATATTCTCATTAACATATTTTCATTTAATCAGGTACGCTTTGAATAGTGATTAATTGGTTAATCTCAGTTGTTTCAAATTCTATTGTTCATAAACATAATCTTCCACACCAAGACCTAAGCAACGACAAGTCGAATAACAATTAATAATGGATTACAAAACACTACATATTCAATTTAAAGGGAGGTAATTGGAAATGGTTAGACTTTCTAGCGTAGTTTATCGAGGACTACTTGTTTAATTGATGAATGTTTTATGATTTTATTGATAACAAAAGGTGGAAAGATTGATTTAATTTAAACCAATGTGAATACTTCAAAGAATCACTGACTTTTTCCTGGAACCCTCAATACAACAAAGCGAAATATAACTAAGTTGTGGCTGCAGATTTTCAAGAACACTTTTTCTCTTTTTTTTCTCTTTGCAATGATAACAGAAATGCAAAGTTGTCCACTTACAGATTTCTTAATTTTTTTTTCAAATTTTACAAAATTTAAGATAGGAAAGTGGATACTTTTTATTTTTGTTGAGTATATAATATATATATAAATGTTACTGTTACTGACTTAATTTTTTATTACCTTTGAAACACAATACAAATTATTAAAGGACATGAAATTGAGAATCTTGAATTTATATTTTTCTGTAGCTTAAAGCCCAATGTATAAAACTTGTTGATACCAGTCTGGCTACAAAGAGTATAGATCTTTATGATATTTCCAATACTGGGATTCGAGCCCGCACCCGAAATCGTACAGCAACAACGCCTAGCTATACAGGACTTTTTTTTTAAAAAAAGCATCATATGCATAACAGGAATCGCCACACTAAAAAAACACAGCCTCCCAACGCAGCGAAAAAAGAAGAGAGGAAGAGAGAGAGCGCATGTTTTATATATGTATGTCAATTCAAATAGGACGCCACAAACAATTAATAAACAAGAGAACCTTTGGGGATACCGCCTTGGAACGGTCAGTGGCAAAACAAATTGCCACTGGGGGTTTAAACCAGGTTCTAGGGTGCACCAACCTCACACTTGCCCCAACAGGTTCTCGTATCACAAAACAAGTACAAATTGTCTTGGTGAAATAACTCCAACCCACCCATCAGCTCAACACTGTTGTATGCAAAAGCATACAAACATATAAACATAAGAATTTAATAGCATTGCAAAGCCAAAGGGCGGGTACTCAAAGATCTTTCCGAGACCAGAGCACCAGGAGTAAAATCAGCAAGAACACGATGACAGGGATAAAAGAAACAAATCGAGCTTCTAGGTTCTTTAAAAAAAAGATTTCCCCATAAACTTTCATAAACTCTTACAACCCTGCCACCGTCGTGCAACCAAAGAGGTAAGAATAATGATCAACTGTAGATGGGTTAATCACCAGGCCTGCAGAGCGCTGTAAAATATCATGTTGGTAACCTTTCTTTTTAAATTTACAGATGGTTTTTACGAATAACTGGGAGAAATTAACATCTCCTTTTATCTTCTTAAGTTTATAAATTAAATCTCCATAAAAAACTGGCTATTAAATTCCTTGTTGCAATAGTGATTTTAAACTGCAGCTGTATTTATGAATTAGATCTGGATATCGGCGATAAAAGTTGCAAAAGGTTTTCCTTAATTTGTGATACCGATAACCTTGTTTTAAAAGTTTTTCTGTAATGCAAAGATTACGTTCATTGAAATCATTCACATCGTTGCAAGCTCTTGAAAAGCGAACAAGCTGTGAGATATAAACCCGTAAGAAGTTGCACGAGGAACATCGCCGTCTAGAAACGGAAAATTTACTATATTAAAATTAAAATCACCTCTTTTATCATAAATTTTAGTAGTGACGTAACCATTTTCGACGGATAGATTTAAATCAAGGAAGTTTGCTTGCTTTTCTGAAGTGTTCGCTTTGTTAAGCTGTAGTTCTTTAGGATAAATCTTATTAACCAGTGATGGAAAATGGTTATTATCTATATTTAATAAATCATCAAGGTACCTCGAGGTGTTGTTAAAAGCTGTAATAATATCATCTTGATGTTCGGTAGAAAGAGATAACATGAAATCTCTTTCATAACAGTATAAAAACAGATCAGCAACAAGGGGTGCACAATTAGTACCCATTGGAATGCCTATTACTTGTTTATAAATAGAGGTACCAAATCTCAAATAAACATTATCCAATAAAAATGTGAGCGCCTGGATAAGGTCTTGACAGGTCCATGAAGTATAATTATCATAAGAACCATCTGTAAAGAATGCCTTATGTTCATTACAAGCAATAAATGTTTTATTTTCTCTAGCAAAAGTTTTTTCAATGAAACTGGTTAGCTTGTCTCTTATTAAATTATGAGGGAGAGAAGTATACAAGGTAGAAAAATCATATGTAGACAAACAGAACGCCTGAAAATTATTTGATTTAAGTTTCTTCAAAACGTCATTTGAATTTTTTATAGACCAAAATAAATTTTTGCCAGTAGTTTCAAAAACTTTTTCGCAATACCTAATTACATGTTCTTTTATAGCTGTAAGACAAGATGTTAAGAGCACGGATAACTTTGTTGTAGTACAAGAACTAGAGTTAGCGATAAATCTTGCTTTGTACGGTGTTTTGTGCATTTTAGGCAACCAATACATAGTAGGTACTTTGTCTTGTTTAGGCTCAACACTGATTTTAAATTTAGTAATTTGTAGAGTGTGTGCATTAACAATATCACTCTCAGATGAAGAAGTCAGTGTATAAGCATTAGTCCTATTAAGCTCTTCAGTTTGAACATTTATATAGTGTATACGTCACACTATAATAACATTATTTGAAGCCTTATCAGCAGGTGTTAAAACAAATTTGTTGTGAAAATCTTGAATACCTTCTTTCAAATGACGAAAGTTAAAACGAGGTCGAGGTGGTAGTAAAGCTATGTTTCTTTTATAGAAGGATATACGAGTGTCAATTATTTTGAATATTTGTTTTTTCCAGTTTGAAAGAGCATTAGGCTCAGCATGTTTTCGTTTACACCATTTATTGCAAAAAGATAGGTATTAAAGTCGATGTCCAATGGAATTCTGTATTTTGGACCTTTTCAAATTAAATTGCGGATTCTAAAGTCTTTGATAACATTTAGATCCCCTGTAACGATATGACCGGCAGGTTGATAGCAAAATTTTTAATTAGAACAGTCTCAAGATAATGGTGTGTTTTCAACAATCTGTAAATCCGAGGTAATTTTGTTGTAATTGAAAATTGTGTTTCTAATAGGCTTGTTATATTTATAACAAACGATGGGTGTTTCAGTATTCTTGAAATAATTAGGTATAGCCGATTCAACAGTTTTATCTTTAAATATACTTGGAAGGTCAATAAAATCTATGCCTTTATTTAAAAATGAAATTTTAAGGAAATGTCTTTGGTGATCAGATTCCAAGTCAATATGTGGTCTTAGAACATGCCGAGTGTAACACTGAGTAAGGCTTGCAACCTCATAAAGTGGATGAGTTCTAATAACAACATCATCGGCTTCCTTATCCACTTTTTGTAAACTTGAAATAGAAAGAGAAGCTAAACGCGACAGCATAGCATGTCTTCCAGAATGTTTTAAAATATTTTGAAGGTCATGAATAGAACAATGAACACGTGATTTTCTTTTGATGTTACCATTAGTCCTTATCCCATGTGACCTCGATTTTCGTTTTCGTATTTGAAGCAATACAAAAATGTCAAAATCAGGGGTTTTTTTAAATGTTGCCTTCTTGATAAATATTATCATTTAAACCAAGTGGATAAGGAGTTTGTAGCTTTTTTATCCAATTATCTTCTGAAACAAGTCTTGCTCTAATTTAAAATGCTCTTGAAGCACTGTTATCAAATATAATTTTTTCCACAGGTTGAATACTAACGTGTTTTAAAGTGTGGCCTGATTGTTTAAAATGTTTATATAAATATGTATTGATTTTATTATTGTTTCGTTTAAGTTTAAGATATCAAACTTTGGCACAACTGGTTATGTATACCCTACTGGAATATTTGTTGGCTGCTGGGAACAGTTTTGTATGTCTTCTATAGTTACGAATATCGCTCAGTGAAATATAACTATGCACACTATAATTTATGAATTTAAATCCATGAGGAAATGTGCTTCTTTGCCCAAAATGTCCTCCCGCCAAGATTGATTTACAGCAAATAATTATAATTCTTTCAGTGATCTTCTAATCCTTCTGTTTTTCGACATTTCAGAGTTGTAGATGACAATTATGAGAAACTTCTACAAGCAATGCAACAGTATGATGTTTTACAAATTATTGTAAGTTCTGAGTTTAATCAGTATTATTATTTAAACAATTAAGACATACCAGGGTGTTTTTGTGATGGGTAATATCGCAATCATGTTTTAACGAACTTGATTCTCTTTTCCAAAGATTGTTTAAATTAACCTGTTTTGTGTTGTTTGTAGCATTTTGTGGGGCTTAAAGTATACTGGTTCGTATTTAATTGTACGTTTGCCCGATTATAACTGTAATAAATTCCAGCTGCAGACAAAAATACGTTTAGATAATATAAAACCGGTGATTTTGATAGTGCACTTGTAATCATAATATCAATCAAATGTGTCAACAAATGTTTTCAAAATTATTCATTTTCTTGATCATTTTTAGCTCACCTGTCACGAAGTGACAAGGAGAGCTTTTGTGACCGCCTGATGTCCGTCGTCCGTCGTGCGTCGTCCGTCGTGCGTCGTCAACAATTGCTTCAATCGACTTCTTCTCTGAAACGGCTTGGCCAATTTTGATGAAACTTCACAGGAATAATGCTTAGATGATGCCCTTTCAAAATTGTTCAAAAACTGGAATTCCAAGCAGAACTCTGGTTGCCATGGCAACCTAAAGGAAAAACTTTAAAAATCTTCTTCTCTGAAAACACGAGGCATATAGTTTAGATATTTGGCATTTAGCACCCTCTCGTGGAGCTCTACAAAGATTGTTCAAATTATTTCCCTGGGGTCAAAATTGGCCCCGCCCCAGGGGTCACTTCATTTTAAATAGACTTATATAGGAAAAACTTTAAAAATCTTCTTGTCTGAAACCACAAGGCCTAGAGCTTAGATATTTGGCATTTAGCACCCTCTAGTGGAACTCTACAAATATTGTTCAAATTATTTCCATAGGGTCAAAATTGGCCCCGCCCCAGGGGTCACTTCATTTTATATAGACTTATATAGGAAAAACTTCAAAAATCTTCTTGTCTGAAACCACAATGCCTAGAGCTTAGATATTTGACATTTAGCATCCTCTAGTGGAACTCTACAAAGATTGTTCAAATTATTTCCCTGGGGTCAAAATTGGCCCCGCCCCAGGGGTCACTTCATTTTACATAGACTTATATAGGAAAAACTTTAAAAAATCTTCTTGTCTGAAACCATCAGGCATAGAGCTTAGATATTTTGCATTTTGCACCCTCAAGTAGAACTCTACAAAGATTGTTCAAATTATTTCCCTGGGGTCAAAATGTGCCGCACCCCAGGGGTCACTTCATTTTACATAGACTTACATAGGAAATCTTTAAAAAGCTTCTTCTCACAAACCACAATGCGTACAGCTTAGATATTTTGTAAGTAGCATTGTCTAATGGATGTCTACTAAATTTGTTCAAATTATGTCCCCTGGGCAACAATCTGCTACGCCCTAGGGTTCTCTTCGTTTACATATAGTTATATAGGAAAAACATGAAAAATCATTTTTCTCCAAAACTAATAGGACTAGATCTTAGATATTTGGTGTTGAGTATTGTGAAGAGACCCTTTACCAACATTGTTAAAATGTTGGCCTTGGGGTCAATATTGGCCCCGCCCCGGGGGCCCTTAATATGTAAAAAAGGCAATTTTTTAAAATCTTCTAACTGGAAACCTCAATGCCTTAAGCTTTGATAGTTGGTATGTAGCGTTGTCTAGTGGATATCTTCCAAGTTTGTTCAAATTATGTCCCCTGGGCCAAAATTGGCCACGCCCCAGGGTTCACTTAGTTTACATTGATGTGTATAGGAAAATATAAATAATCATTTTTCTCTGAAACTAATGCGACTAGACTTTCGATATTTCGTGTTGAGTATTGTGAAGAGACCCTTTACCAGCATTATTTAAATGTAGGCCCTGGGGTAAAGCTGAGAGTACTTTTGTACTCAGATGAGCGATATAGGGCCATCATGGCCCTCTTGTTAAATATAAACTTTATATGGCTTTCATTTCATACTTATTTGTTAGTTACCTACTGAATATTCTTTTAAGACATTGACATTTGTGAAAACATAGAACGTAAACTGTGACTGGATATATAGATTTTTAGAGTTTGTTTTTAAATACATTTTATATATGAAACATTACAGTCTAGTCAGAAATAAATTTTATATATGAAACATTACAGTCTAGTCAGCAAGTTGTAGCGGAAGACGATTCCCCGACAAAGACGATCTACATTCTGGCAGCCATTATTGCATTGCTTGCCCTTACAGTGGCGGTCATCGTCTACGTTTCTCTCACTACAAGAAACACATATAAGAGAAAGCTGAAAGCAGCTACAGTTAATCCTAACGGTAAATTATTAAGTAATGTTAAAAAAAGAAACTTGGAGTGCAGTTATATTTTTACATTTATTAAAAATATTCAAAACATGAAATAATATTATGACATATAACATTGTATTGAGAAGAGAAATGTAAAAAATCGGGATTTGAATTTGTTTGTAAGCGATTATTTATTTTAATGATATTATCAATATGGGAAATTTTTCACCCATGTTAAACATAAATGTTGTAGATCTGAAAGATGCAACAATCAAAGACGATGGATTTATACCAGGAAGTAACCTTTATTGCAAATTGTAAGTAGCTTAGACTTCCAACATACTGGTTCTATTTGTTAAATACTATACGTTTCTGATTCAACGGTTATAATTCAAAGGCTGTGAATTCAGAAAGATTATGTCAAAACCATATCTGTTTTATCTTCATACTTAATTAGTTCGTGCATTTAGTTTATCTGTATTTAATTAAGTTTTATCAAGATACAAATCGAAAAAAAAAGTTTTGCCTAATTATCTTTTAATGCAACTGCTTGCAGGTCGAATCCGTTGTTGAATGCGGAACTTCCCCAACCACACGCTGAATATGATAACATCAGTATGGGCAGGTGAGCCAAGCTTTATGGTGTTTAACTTAGCATTAAATTATCATTAAATTAAATTATCTCGGGTGCGGATCCAGATTGGAGATAGTGCAGTTGCTCGAAACCCTTTTTGTGCAGCCAAATTTAATTGTGGTATGTAAAATCAGGAGTAATTTAATCCAAAATCTCTGATAATTTTAAAATATTATTTTTAGAAATTCCAATCATCAATTATCATTATTTTATAATCATTCAGTAATAATGAACTCTCCTGAATACGAGAGCAAAAGTAAAAGGAATAATTCAAGTTAAGTTAATGTCTGACGATGTGAGTTTATATAACGATATCGTATATAATGGATGAATATTTTACTTTACCAGTTACACACTTGGTCTTTTGAGATCCATAATTAGGTCACTAGATCACATCTAGTACAAAAAGATATAAGGGAAACTTGACAGCCTCCGAACACGACCAATATGAGAATATATGAAAAGCTTTAACACATTTAAAGGCAAAATGATAATCGTCATCTCATTTCAGTCAGAATGTGTATTTTGATCACCTCTACTTTTTTGTTACAAATCAAAAACCTAATTTCTCCATAATAATCTACCAGTTTTTGACAAAGGCATTTTCCCTTGTTAAATTTTAGTCGTTTTTAAATATAAGTTATAAATCTTATTGTATCATATTTGTCTCTCTATTAGTCTACCTGAAGATGTCTGTATTTGTGTATGTGGAAAATCATCCACTCATAACCATTTGGAATGTAACAAAAAGAACCGGTGAAGAAAAGACCACGCACTTTCGGACTGTGAGAATATGATTAAAACATGTTTAGAAAAAAACAAGTAAAGTTTCAGCAAATAATAATCCTATCACAATATTCGTTTTAAAAAAATGAAATATGCATATTAGGAATGGCCACATCCAGCATACACAGCCTCCCCACACAGCCAAAATGTAGAGAGGAAAAGAGAGCATGGTATTACAAAAATCAGTTTCAAACTGGACGCCACAAACAAATAACATTAAGACATTTTCAAAATCTTAATATCTAAATTACGTCTTCTAGTAACAATTCCCTGGACGAAAATTCCATCGGGGACCCAAGAAAAGAATCGGAGAGGGACGGAATGGAGGAACGTGAGGTCAGAATGGACATGTATATGGAAGACTCCGAAGGACCCGTGGAAAGTCCGCTAGATGCCGCCCTGAGACTACATGATATGCAGAACAAAGAGAAGAAAGGCACAGCCAGTACAGACACTATCATTTCTCCAGAGAGTATGGATAATTTGGTGTTTGAAAACGCTGCTTATGTTGGCAACTTTGAAAGCACGGAAATATAACTGTTACCAGCCTGCAGTCAGACCTGGATTTTAATGATATCTTTTTATCTTCCTTATAAAAAGTAGAAAATGATATCATCTCAATGTTGTGATTTTTAAAATACCAAGTGCTTGGATGCCAACTGTAAAATGATGATAACTGGAAATTTGCTACATTAATTTCTACATCAGATCAGAAATAAACATTGAATCAATTCTACAGTTTATGTAAATCAAAATTTTGTTTTATTAAGTTTCATCGTTTTTTTTCTTCCTAGTCCAACAATTTACTTATACAACAAGAAACTTTTCATGTGGTGAGACATTAATCACACAAATGTCTCGCAGAAAGACGGAATCTTCCCATTCGGCGCTGTGATTTTGCTTAGTTAGGTTGTTGTTGTTGTTTTTCTTTTGCAAAGAAAATAGCGTAGGCAAGGCGAATATGTAAATAATCAGATGTTTTGTTTTTATAATTGCTCATTCAAACTAATTTAGTTGCGTAATAACAAGTTAAAAATATTTCACTAGTTTTTTGAACCAGGACTTTCCTATTGCGGTGACCTCATGGGTTTCTTTCTATGTTAACTGTATTTGATGTCTCATTTATATTCAATTTGTTCTCTGTCGATTCTTGTTTAGATCGGATGTATTACTTAACCTATTCTTGTTGTAAATATTTTGTTTTTAGATGTTTACTTTTTCACAAAAAGACCATTTTTGCAATGTATTTACAGGTACAGACTGTGATGTAAGTTTTTATAAGAAAATTCCATATCTTCAATGATAGATATGAGCTGAAGATTAAAATACTGAGATTGGAGACCAGTCTCAAATCTCAATGGCTGAAAAGTAGAAAAGTCTTCATTTTAACTAATCAAATGCTTTAGATTTAAGACTGTTTTTTATTTCAGCCAATCAGATACTTGAGACTGGTTTCAATTTGAAAAGCATTCATCTTATATTGTTTTGGTATTAGTTGTATTAAATTGCTTCACATCCGACAAAAAATAAATATTAACTTAAAACGTGTTGCTTAGTTTTGTTTTAAATCAAATGTGTGTGCTTATGCATAATCTACAGGTATTATTATAAAGGAAATTTCATGCGATTGCTGGTTCGTTCTGGGCTGTAATAACCTCATGCAATGAAGGTTCGAAATGCTTGAAATTAAGTTTGCGGTATTTTTTATTTTTATAAAATTGAATTACATTTTACATAAGTATGTAGCTCATGTAGGTAACCAGTTTCCATCATAATTACACTTTAATAGCAGTCCTCGACGTTGATGGATGGTCATTATGGAAATACTTACTAATTGTTAAAGTTTGTAGCATGTTCTTTCACCAAGACAACTTGTACGTGTTTGTTCATGTGAGAAAATGTTGAAACGTGTGATGCTGGTGCACCCTAGAACCTGTTTGAAAGCCCCAAATGGCAAATTGTATTGCCTCTGACCGTTCCAATACGGTAAGCCCTCGGGTTCTCATTTTAAATTGTTTACGGCGTTTTTTTCTTAATTTTATCATTGCATAACCATGCTCTATTCTCCTTTTAGCTGTGTGGTGAGAATGTGTCTACTGGATATGGCAAATCCTGATATGTATATTGCACTTTAAAATTTTGTTTCTCAATTAAAGGAAGGATTATATTCTCGTATCCGCTGTCAGAAATACACTCAACAAAAGTTCTAATTGGTCACTTTTTGTCCGATTTTTTTTATTAGAAAGACATTGAATTCACTTTTTATTTATAAGCATATGCCAACAACAGTGTTCAGCTAAAGCTTTAATCTTGTAATAATTGACTTTGGAACAGTTTGGCAAGAGTTATCCTTAATTTTGCTAAATATGCATTTCTTGCATAAAAAGGTCAAGCAAACATAAATGTGCTCTGAATTCCTTATTTTGTTTTAATAGGACCCCTCATTAGTAGAAAAAACAGAAAATATAATTAATCAATAGCACATTTGTTGAAATAAACCCATTTCAAACTATCTAATTTTAAAATTACATCCCTTTCAATTAAAAACTGTTCTAATTTTGACCCTGCCCTGTAAGTAAATGGTATTGGATTCATTTAAGAAAACAATCAATAACGATTAAAAGGTCATTAGATAATTGATTTCAAGACATAACAGTTCTTTCCACAACCTCTCTTGACTTAGGGAAGAAACGAAACTAGCATTCATTGTAAACATATATAATTAATGACCAATTAGAACTTTGGTTGAGTGTATACTCAAATTTGTACACCCTATTGTTTTCCCGATAAGGGCAACCCCATTCTTTTATCTGAGGACAGCATGTCGTGAAGTATGTCATGGTATTAATCTAAAACAACAGCACTTAAGAGTCCATGGTCAGTGTCATATACACACTATCGTTTCGGATGGCTCAGCTGTTTACTTGTGTAAATATTGAGTTGCGCTTAACCCGGGGCAAGACGGCGTTAACAGTTATATACATTATTTTTTTATTTCTGCTCATGAGCAGGCTTAATCAAATAGAGCCTTCAATATTTTTATATTTGTTGCATTTCGTGGCTGTAAAAATTTTCTTTCGTCCATATATTGGTATTGCAACTTGTTTGACCGTTTGCATGTATACAGCTAAGCCTGCGATTCGGTTCCGTGTAAAATCGGTTTTGATCGGCGTGACACGCACGCAAAACGCTTCACGGTACACGCTAAGCGGTTCACGTTTCACGATGCACGCTTTAGCGCTTCACGGTTAGAACCGTGTGACCAATCAAATCACAGAGCGGTTTAACCGTGAACCGTGCGACCAATCAAATCGCAGACGGATTGTAACGAGGTTGAGATAACAGTGTCGCTCTTATGCACCACACACGCACCTTGTACATCTAACCCTGTACGGTGGAATTTATAAAATCCAGATCACGAAAACCATGTCTAACTTAAGCGGTTCATAGCCTAGGAATTTTATTTCCCTTGAAATAATTCTGATGGAAAGAAATTACCGGTAATAAAGTATTTAATAAAGTATATTAAAGGGCCGCTAAAAAATAAACCCTAGTGGTTCATATTCAATGAATTTAATTGTCTTTTGAAATAGATCTGATGCGAAAAATTACCCGTAATAAACAATTACTTAATATTTTAAAGGGCTTAAAATAGACCATTGTCTTGGACCGTGTTCTGTGTTTTATATACAGTACTGAGTACATTTGTGTACGCTGATCTGGGTTTTACTCATGCTGTAGCATGTAGAAAACGTGAAGAATATTTTGATGATCGGCGATAAATCAAAACTGGTGGTGAGTCTTTATGTTGTATTTTACAATTAAAACACTGTCAGCAACTTGGAAAACGGTATAAACGGTTGCTGTCTTGCCTGATAATTGGAAGTTTTCATTATTGTAATGAGTTTTCGCAATCGTGTGCTCAACTGGCCGGTTGCAAAGACACCTTCACAGTGTACACTCGAAAGTCCGACCCTACTTCCGATAGCGCTGACTATACACATAGCCATCACGAAGGAGCTGGTTAAAAAGCGGGTAAGAAATTGAATAAAGAGTAATTATTTAATTCTTTTACTTTAAATACTTAGACTAGCAAGAAATAGAGTGCGTCGAGTGATAAAATGAACGTGATACAACGTTAAATTCGAAAAAATACGATCGATCACCAAAATTTACAAAAAAAAGGCCAATCGTGTCACTTCAAACGTCCATTTCAAAGCTTTATTTACATTGTTTGGCCGAAATTCGTTTTACTATGTGAAGTGTATTCATTACTGTATCACTTCATGTAGTTAAGTCTTTTCCCAACCCGCTAATTTTCAAAAAACTCGAATTTTCATGTGCACTGGTAGTGTGACAAGATGGTACGGCTACTAGCCAATTGACAGTCCGGCTTCTAGCTTTCAAGATTTGTTATCATTTCACATCAAATATGTACCATGTTTCTTTGCAGTATGTTTCAAAATGCGACTGTTCTTCCGAAAGAAAATAGTGAAGCAAGTCTATTGTGTACGTATATGGGTCGATTTTTTAAATATTATTTAAGAAAATAGAGAAATCGAAAGTATATTTGTAACGGGGATTGCGGCATACTGCTACAGAGATAATAGGCGATGAAAATTATCAAAATATTTCATTTTTAGCCTATATTCAAACTATTTTAGAGATATTTAATAATAATTTATAATATGACATCAGAACAACAACAAAATTGATGAAAAAGATGATTTAGTCAACCCTAGTAGAGACTGCTAGTAGCCGGACCATTTGTTTTTTAGACTTTGCTAGTAGCCGTACCATCTTGTCACACTACCAGCGCAAATGAAAATTCGAGTTTTTCGAAAACTAGCGGGTTGGGACAAGATTTAACTACATGAAGTGATATAGTAATGAATACACTTCACATAGTAAAACGAATTTCGGCCAAACAATGTAAATAAAGCTTTGAAATGGACGTTTGAAGTGACACGATTGACATTTTTTTTGTAAATTTTGGTGATCGATCATATTTTTTCGAAGTTAACGTTGTATCACGTTCATTTTATAACTCGATGCACCCTATTTCTTGCTAGTCTAAGTATTTAAAGTAAAAGAATTAAATGATTACTCTTTATTCAATTTCTTACCCGCTTTTTAACAAGATCCTTCACGATTTCTATGTCATGTAGTCAGCGCTATCGGAAGTAGGGTCGGACTTTGGAGTGTACACTGTGACCTTATTAGAGGTTCTTTTCTGGCCAGTATGTCAGGTTTGGTCAATTTTAGCTAATAAATGGGCGATCTGTATTATGAGATGCAACTGTAATCACACAGAACACAAAATATCCTTGTTTTCGAAAAAAACATTGGAGAAAAGAAAGCTCAGTTCATAGCGCTTGAATACAGACAGCAGATGATAGCTTTCAAGAAATAACAGATGCTGGTTTATCTAAAACTCTAAACCAAAACGTATTCCAAAAAAAAAATAATGTGCATTTAATCAGGTGGGAATCGTTGAGGAAAAATGTTACCTTAAATATCTACTTGAAAAAATATAAAATGATTTCTTAAAATGATATCTAAATCAACACCCCACCCACCTAATAAACTGGGGTAAGACTAAAACCGCACCACAAGAGTACTACGACAAAATTGTTAGAGTCAAAAACTAATTAAAGATCTTTTTATGCTTAAAATCAATTGTTTAGCTTGTTAGATGGATAATAATTGCACCTTCTTTATTGTTTATTCAGCAGTGATGAAATAAGAAAACATCAGTATCAAGGAAGCTATGTAAAATTTTATAGAACAAAATAAACACTTAGTGGATGCAAGTTCTCAATGACGCCCATTATTTAAGATATTTAATTATTGATCTACTTTTTTATAACCTAAATTATCAAGTTTACCATTAATTGGCTGGTAAACTACCTGGCCTGAGCATTTGACCAAATCTACTGAAATTTAGTTCTGTTGAAAACTACACCGATTTTACCCGTAAACTGACATTATCCAGGCACTTGCATGTATGACGTAATTTTGTAAATATATGGTGAATTCATAATAACATTGAAAATTCAAGTTTGGTCGGTGAATAAAATAGATGTAGAGAATAAGTTATGGAACTGGCCCAGCATAGGTAACCTGACTCTACTGTTAAGATAACAAGGAAAACAAATCACAGAAAAATGCATCATCCACTTGCACATCGATTTGGAAGACAAAATCATAACTTACCAATCAAATGTTGATTGTTGTTGATAGATCCTTTTGTTAATCTTTCCTGTGAAACCAGTAAGGAAACATAAATTTGCTATGAGTGGAGAAAATCCAAATCTGTTATCAAATTTTATGGAAGTTTTTAGTCTAGCCAGGTTAAAAAACGTTAAAATTGGCGTAAACTTGAATGTTAGCAAAACGTCTGTATGTTTTTGTACATATGATGTGTGATTTAAATAAAAATCAGGTAAATAAAAAGTTGACCATCAAAACAAGTAACCTTATTTGCATCATTTTGGAATAGAGCAGATTCTGTAGACAAGAATGTGAAAACCTCAGTGTAATCAATAATTTAATTAATTATAATAAATGAATAATTACAGAAATTATCCATTTTTAATTAAAATTTGAATTGAATTGAAAATATACATGTTAAGAATCAGTGTTTTAATAATCTGAGGTAAATCAGAAAGACTTCAGTTGTAAATCTGTAAAAGTAATTATTAGGTTTGGTATTTCCTAAATTATTTTTACATAAAATTCCATATTTCCTGAGGTTTGAATATGTCTCACTATATTATATTCCGCTTTTATACAATCAAAGAATTCAATTAAAGTAGCTTGCAGTACAGCAAATTTTAATTGAAGTTATTTATTGAAAAGTTCCTTAACCTCTCTGTAGCTTTGATGCTGCTTTGTTACCAAGAAATTGCTATGTTGAAGCTCATGCTTGAACTTTTTTTAAGACATGGACAAGGTAAATAATAAGAGTAACACATTTCTAAAGTAAGGCACTTTCTGGTGAAAAACACATGGACATCCTTTGTTGATTTAAAAATATATTTAAGGAAAAAGAGTAGATCCAGATCAGCAAGCACATCCATGCCATCTGATCAGGATCTACTCTTTCTCTATCATGTAGGTTCATAAGGTTATTTCTGACCAAGTTGTGACCAGTGCTAATCCATTTCAGATGGCACAGTTGTGCCAGATGATCTGGATCTACACTCGTTGCACATGTGTAGAATGTGTATATACAAACGGTATGGAGTAAAGGCTTAAGAAGTGGGCCTTAAATAATTCCCCCTCCCCAAAAAACAAACAAAAAACTGGATTCAGAATGATAATTCCTATACCTGGGAGCAAACCTGCACCCAGAAGATAATATGCTGGACCATGGTTAATTAAATTTACCACAAGACTCAGAAGTAGTGGTTTGCAATGGGTTCTTAAAAAATCAGGACATGCATGCACATAATAATAATGAATTTAATTACATGACAAAATTATACTATAAATCAGTTCTGAAGGAAATTTGCTTCAGTAATCCAATCTTTTGATCTGTTAACTAGGTCTCATTCTATCCCATTTGTAACCAGTGTAGTGCCTGATCAGCCTTGTAGTCACATCCATGTAGTCACATCAGGATCTACTCTGATTGTTAGATTTATAATTTCATTTCTGATAGATGTGTCTGAATTAAATTATTTTCATATTCTAAAATAATCATCACTTAGAGATCACACCAAACTGATTGGTACTTGTCTGTCAATACCACCACGCAAAGCTCCAGATCAGAGGGGAAATTTCCGAAAACTATTTTGATAAATTGGAAAATTGTATTTGAATTTTATAAGTACTGGTACGGGTATGCTTTTATTTTAAGAATATGGTAAAGTGCTTTATATTTATTTTCTCCACATACTTAACAAAGGTTAAGTCTAAAAAGATATTCAAGCTACAGATTATATACATAATTATGGTAATATTCATGTTGTTATTTCTTGTTTAAACATTTATTATGGTGAAACAGTTGTAAGTTAACTCAGTACTCCTTCAATTTGGTAAAATACACTTTAAATTCAATCTTCAATGGATAAATACCCATACCTATTGCATCAAATATCATTTGGAGGTCTGCTATCACACCTATAAAATATTGTCAGCACATAAAATCTTTCTTTTTTTTTTGTAAAGCTGCACAAAATGTAAAGCTGTGTTACACTTACCACTAACACTTTTTCAGCAAATTAATTTTAATCATTAGGGTCTCATACAATTAGTAGGAATTTAATTTGCTATTTAAATTTTTAAATAAGTGTCCATGTATTGTTAAGAAAAACTGGTTAGAACCTAAGACTTGGGGACTGAAAACAAAAATCAGTGTTATAATTTAACTGAAATTTTAAGTACAACAAATAGATTAAATCATGAAAAGTGTCTGATTAAAGTTCTTTAAGTGCAGCCTTTCTTATTTTCATAACTACACTCTTTGGACAGTTGTTTGGGATGATAATATACCTAGTTTTAACACTCCCATCCAATTATTTTTAACCAGCCACTGTTCTTTTTTCACATAATGCTAATTACTTAAAGAGCCTTGTGTTTTATGACCATGTTACATAATCTAATCAGCAAGACACTGATCTTATCAGAATAGGTCAGCAGGGGGTGTCATAAATATCCTTTTGAAGATAAGTAGTTTACTTTGTGAGAGATTAAAGATGTGCTAATTTAGGGTAAAAGTGTTGTTTTAGGAACTGACTTGGGATTAATTATACTATTTGATGCTATCAGTGTAGTAATAGACAATTAATTTATTTATTTTCTCAACTGAAATAAGTGCAAGTGAAATGTTGTGTTTTTTTTCAAGCCAGAGGAAAGTTGAAAACAGATTAAAAATGATATTATTTTCTAATGATTCATTTTAATTGTAAAGAAACTTCAAGAAGCAGAAATCTAAAAATAAAACATTATTTCAATAGAACAATTGATTATTTTGTAACAAAATTCCTTCCTGTATATTTGAAGATGTTGATTTAGCATACTGGTTTACTTTTATTTTATAGTTTTGGTATAAGTGGTAAAAGAAAAACAAACTAAGATGAAAAAGAGAGAATATTTAAAGAATATAAGTTTGAATTTCTATAATATAATGCACTTTTCACTCCAAGTTGACAGAACAAATTTTATTCTTTAGTGATTTGTGTCAAAGCAAACATGTCACACATATAATTATATCAACAATGTAAGTTATTGCACAAAATTTGCAGAAAAAGACTTTAACATTAAAAAGAACAAAAATGAAAATCCAGCTGATCAGGATCTGCACTGTTTGTTTTTTGATTACTGGGTAATTGAGTTTTTGATTGAGATGTGACCAGAGTCGGTCCAGATCAAACAGAATGAGCCAGCTGATCTGGATCTACTTCGGTAACACATGTAACAAAGGGCAAATATTAAAGATGATATTAGAGATGATTAACCCTTTATGTCATATAATTATATGAAATCCTTTATGTCATATAATTATATGACATAAAGGGTTAATCATCTCTATTACTTCAATCAATGGGATATGGCTCATATTCCATGTGCAACCAGGATGGATGCAGATCAGACAGCACATCCAAGGAGTCTGATCTGAATGTAGACTGATGGCTTCTTGTTCTTCTGATCTTGTTGTTTTTTTTTTCTGAAAACAAACATATAAGACCTTAATCGGTAATATCCAGGCTGATCTGGATCTATAGTGTTCACCCATGTGATTTAAGCTGTATTTTTGAGCTGAAGGTTTAACATTTTGAAAAGAATCCAGGAACCCATTGCTTTTGTACAGGTTTTACAATTTGATAATCTGATTGTTTATCATTCAGGAAATATCAAAAGTTATTTAATATTTAATTTGTAAATGTACCATTGCTATTGGTTTATGTAAAAAGCATCATTATGGCATTATTACATGTTACTAAAATAAATGTTGTGACTACTGCATCATAGATGAATAAGTGCTTAAAACATAATATAAATCTTCACATTCATGACCTTATGCATATTTCTTTATTTTATTGTAAAAATAATAGGAAATAAATGTATATGATTTAACCCATTCCTCTATCTTTAAGCATTTTTATGCATGAGCAACCTGTATAGATCCAGATCAGCCGGCACATCTGTGCAGTCTTATCAGGATCTGCACTGGTCGCATTTTGGTCAGAAATAACCTAACGAATCTTACAGCCGACATTTCAGATCCTGATCAGATGGCATGAATGTGCTGGCTGATCTGGATCTACACTGTTCACCCGCGCAATAAAAATGACACTGTGTCTATTGAGGAAAGGGTTAAACAGAATGACAAAACAGTGAAAGTAAATAATCGCATGCTTAATGGCCTAATTCTGAAATGAGAATTTCTGATACATGTTTAATTTTTATTTAAATACTTATGTTCTTATGGCACTTTTATCCCCAAAAGCGGCACTTAGGTCTGGCATCGTTTAATAAGTGGACCCCACTTATTATTACATAATAAAAGTTTCAAGAGTTAAAGAAATGCAAATTTTATAGATTTTGTCTTATTAATATTTTCTATATGTTGTTGGTAAAAATTTAAGTTTATCAAACTTCTTAATTTTTGACAGACTAAGTAAATTATCTGTGGAACTAATATTGCAATTAACATACAAAGAAATTTCCTTTTGTTACTTTTATGGTTTTATCAGCTTGGCTGCAAAATGACAGGTATTTGATTAAGTGTCAAGCCACAGACTGATTAGGGTTTTGGGGGTTTTATGTTTGCTTATTTGTTACATAGAATTTTATTTGTTGTTTAAGAAAACCTTTATTTTTTTATAGAATAATTTTGTAGAATTTAGTCAGTGTTTATATAACATAAGCATGAAAAGTAGGAAAATCAACTTAGAAATTTGTAACTTCATTTTAAGTCTTCAGAAAAAATATTGAAATATTACTTGGACAATTATATTGGGATAATATGGAATTTTAAAATACTGGATACATAAAGAAAAAGAACTATTTGCTGTGTTGTATTTGACTTAATAAAGTATTTATGGAAAGTACTGCTGTTGCCCTCTGCTAAGTAACTGGCAGAGTGGACCCCTGGACTGAGTGAATGTTAAAGAAGTGTGTCTATACATGTGCATTGAGCTAATTAATTTCCCAACTTCCTGGTCAGCCTCTAATGCTGAAGTAGACCCATTGTAGACCCCTGACAAACAACAACAACAATCTCTCTCACTTCATTCCGGTCTCAGGTCACTTATAGACTTTTGCATACATGCAGAGACAATGCAGATGTTTTTTTCTTGTATGTTTTTTTATTTAATTGGTGAGGTCCATGACTTCTCCCTAAACTAGAAACCTCTCTGTTCTCACAACCTAAGCTGTTCCCAGCCTAGCTACTCAATGGAATAAGACTGTTATCTATAGGTGAACAATGTAGATCCAGAACAACCAGCACAGCTGTGCCATCCTGTCAGTATCTACACTTCACTTTTTGATTCAATAGATAATTTCTAAGAAAATAAAAGTGTAGATCCAGAACAGATAGCGAGGATATGTTATATTTGTTAATATTACACCTTTTTTTATCATACATTATAAAGCATAGGCAAACATTTCAAATTTTGTTGCCAGCAGACAGCAAATATATATATTCATGCATCAACTTTGTCTTTTCACACTTTTTAAACACCTTAATTCTTTTTCAGGGCAACAAGAATGAGAACTTGTAGAGTTTTATGATGGGGATATGGAAACTTCTATTTCGACACATCACCCAAAAAGAAATCCAGTATGTCAAAACATCTTGCAACTGTCGAGATGGACTGTGTTGTACAACAGATTTGATTATTATCAAAACATAAAGTGAATGTCAATACGCTGATTTATCCTGTGAAAGTATTTTGTTTTAAATCTTGAGAAAGTGAAAGACTTTGAAATTAACAAAGCATTTTTGAAGATACTGGATAAAATTTTAAAAATTTGTGAAGTTGTCAAGAATATTTCCACAAGCCAGCATCCAGCGGAGCCTTGTACATCAAACAGTCTAAAGCATTATTATTATGCACACATCAAGGCATATTCTCCATTCAGCAAGAAACTACTTAATTTAAGCTACTGATTGAAGACTCCTCTAAAGAATACTACTTCCCAAGCAGGACAGGAACCTCACAGTCTTTCACTAAAACATAGTTGCCAGCAAAAATAAAGCAAGAATTCTGTCTCAATCAAAATTTTTGTGTTTCACATACATGGCAGTCAGCACTTTCCTGTAATGTCTCCTCATCAAAGCAGCAACCGTTAAGGATCCAGATTTGCGAGTCTAGCAGCAAACAGCAAGTCTTCATCCAATGGCAATCAGCAGCCAATGAATCGTCTTTGAAACATTTTAAAGACACTAGATCCAGATCAGCCGGAACATTCTGTGCAATCTTGTCAGGATCTGCACTAGTCGCATTCTTGTCAGAAATAACCTAATGAATCAAAAAGCGAACAGTTTAGATCCTGATCAGACGGCACATATGTGCTGGCTGATCTGGATCTAAACTGTTCGCCCAAGCAATAAAGGTGTATCTATTGAGGAAAGGGTTAACCCTGTGCATTTACTTCATAGATACAACTTTGTACTATGTACTTTCAATGTTTTTTGCTTGATTATTCAAAGAATAGGACTGTGACTCTCTAGGCAACCTGCAATGCTATAAGCAAGGTATTTCTGATTTGATGACATGTACTTCTTTGTTGTGTTTGTGATATTAAAATATTTTTTTTCTAACTACTGTTTGTATTGTTATTTTCTATATCATGATTGAATATGAAACAAATCTAAATCTATATGTAATCCTGATGTTTTTACAACACCTTTTATTATATATATTGAAAAGCCAATTCAGATGCAGCAAATTTGTCCCCATCTTACATAAACCTGAACATAATTCAGGAAAGAAATAAAAACAAGGAATTAACAGATTATATCTAGTGGCCATCAGTGTAGATCCACATCAGCCTGCACATCTGTGCCATCTGTTAAGAATCCACACTGATTCATTCTTGGTCAGAAATAACTTTATGGGACGAGAAGCGACTAGTTTGTATCCTAGCTGATTAACCACAGCGATCTGCGCCCCACAGACCCAGATCTGCCTGTACATTCGTGAAGTCAGGAAGTCTTATTGGTCAGTTATAAACTTATGGATGTAGACATGGGCTTGTCAAGAATAATCTTATAAATCTAGAAGCATTGAATGAAACCCCAATCAGACTAAATTATGTGTCAGTGTAGATCTAGATTAGCATGCACATCTATGCCGACTGATAAGGATCCTCGTACTGTTCCATTTTTTGGTCAAAAATAACCTTTGTGACACGAAAGCGACTAGTTTATTTCCTTGCTCATCAAGCAACACAGATGGGAGTCCACTGTAGATCCAGGTCTGCCTGTGCTTTGTGCAGTCTGATCAGGATTTACACCATCCATTTATTGATTGGTCAGGAATAAAACTTTATATATAAATCTAGACAAATCTTGGTCAAGAATTATCTTGTGAATTTTTAAAAGCATCTAGAAAAGCCCCAATCAATCTCATTGCAGCTAGTGTAGATCCAGATCAGCATGCACATACATGCTGTCTGATAAGGATCCACGTACTGCTCCATTTTTTTGGCTAGAAATAACGCAATGAGATGAAATGCGACTATTGTGCATACCCTAGCTGACCAAGCTGCAAGGAAGTCAAAAACATGTCGTAGATCCAGATCATTCTGTACTTTAGTGCTGTCTGATCAGAATTTGCACCATCCACATTTAGTCAATAATAACCTTATTAAACTAGAGAGGGCTTGCATAGATCCTGATAAGACCGATGTGCTTGTTGTCTTGATCACTTTCAGGTCAAAATTAACCTTAATATATTAAGCGAATGGTGCAGGATGTGTCGAATCTCCGCAAACTTCACCCGATTTAAAAATGTCGGGTACCAATTAAGTTCGGTAAATTAAATCTTAACCTTCTTCTCCAGTATTAACTGATTTCGGGGAATAGACTTTAATAATAATCATAAGGGATATAATTAACGAAATTTCAATCTTGAAATCTGTACGTTTCGTCCTACGACCTTTTTAAAAACCAATACAGATTGCCTTATATGCAGGTGTTATTTTCGTAGACTTGTTTCGATTTTCATATTAGATATGACAAATAAACAGTGGACATTCATTGAGAAATGGCAATTGTTTGGATGTATTCGAGAAATGGCCATTATTAAGTTTTGTTTTGATGAATTAACGCTTCACGGTGCGCATGCGTATTGAGATCTCACGGTTTCACGGTGCGCATGCGCAATGACATGAGCGGTTTCACGGTGCGCATGCGCTGTAGTATCACGGTTCACGATTCACGGTCCACGCTTCACGTTACACGCTGCGCGAGCGTTATCGTTCGTCGCAAGGTTTCTCACGCAAAATCGGGGAACCGAATCGCAGGCTTAGCTGTAATACAAAAAGTATGATCATTAAACCATGTCTTGATTTTCCCTCTACATTATTAAAATTTATCCCATGACTACTCTTGTTTTCCGTTTAATATACCCATTACGTATTTTTATATTACACATGTGTAATATAACTTGAGAGGCTCGCCTACTACAATTTTTCCTGAACTCGTTTAATAAAATGTTATATTAAATGACAAGTTGACAACTCATGTCAGATCCTATATATATGTGTTATTGTTAAAAGCAAGTGCATATAAGACATTGAGATACATTTCACAGAGACGACTTAAGTATTTCTTTTACCAGCAGCAATGTTGTAGATTAAAATAACTGACTGTAAAAAACAGAATATATTCAATATACTCAAAACTATGATTTTACCAGTATGTCTTTTATGCTCAATAGACAATCTGTATGTTACAACTGAACTATGCATGTTCTTGAAACTGCAACATATTTACTCTATAGTGAATAGTAATTTGACAGATCACTGGTTCAGTTCATCATAGGAAGACAATCAGAAACACCTATCAGTCAGGCAAAATTACACAGTCAGATGCTGTGTTTGATTTTGATCATTAAAATCTTAAGAGTATCTGACAAGAAACAATAAAACCTTCAAAGCAATAGAAATATATTGTCTAATTTACCTGGAATAAACCTATTCAAGTGAAGGTGGAAACTCTCCAGGGACGTTGAACCTCTAGCACATCTGTACACTGGCAGCATCACTCCACCTTTTTTCAGCGTGCTCACTTGTGTGTACAAGCGGACTCCAGGTGGATCTTGGATGCATGCTACATGCTTGCTCTGTATACTCCAGATCTGCCTCATCTTCTCACTGTGGAATAGTGGAACACCGAGGGTATCACAGCCTTTTGACCCGTCCAAAGACTCCAAAAGACTGGATAACAGGGATGTTGTTTCTTTAACTCCACGAGTGACCCGTTTGCAATGAAGAGCAAGCTCACTAGAGGATAAGCGTCTCATGACATCAGTGTCAAATGGCTGCGGTATACCCTGCTGGACCATCTCGGCTCGCTTGGCCTGCTGGAGAAGCCGCAGGTCTGTTTCATCCCACCGGAAGATGCATTGGCTCAGTTTACCCATGAATACACTATACAGTTGTTGTCGACTTGAACAGCTCATTTTTAGTCGTAGGTGATTCGGTTGTCTCAACCTGAAATGCAATATGCAGCATGCTCTAGGTTATGAAGTAGAAATTTTTTTATAGAATAGACATTTTATAATTAAGGCAATCAAAAAGTTATATGGATGTGCATTTTTGCTGGAAAAAAAGTTTTATTAAACCTCAACAAAATTGATGTTTCATGCGCTGTTGAACTGTACAAGTACTAAAGCAATACGGTTAAAGTCTGACAAGTTAAATTTCTCGCTCATTAAAGGTTTTTTTTGTTTGTTTTTTTTTGCCAATAACTTCCGTTATTGCACACCTGGTCCTAAATGTTTTGTTCCTGAATTAATGTTATCATTTGCTTGCCGTTACTAATTTAGTTTCAAGTCGAAAATTTTGAAGAAACTCCCTTCTGACAGGGGACGGAACATGTATGGGCCACTCCTCAAAAACAGTCTCTACAGTTCTTCCCCTACATAATTCTGATGAAGATACCGACAGATGGTCACAAGCTTTGGAGTCGTCATAGGTTGCGTCTGTAATGATAAGTTTTTTCAAAGCAGGCAGATTGTCCAAGAGTAGATGTGAATTTGTGATCTGCTGCAAGTCGGTCATCCTTCTTTCTACGGTGTACAAGCCCTTCTCCTAAAATATATTACATGATCTTTCTTTAAAGATTTTCCGACAACAAAAAAAATATTACTATTATAAAGCGTCCTGAAAATGCAGAACTACGTTTCACTTATGATAGTTTAATCAAAGTTACGATGTCAAAGCAAATGTGTGCTTATTTATGTCTTTTGTACAGTTTTTTTCCAAATGGTTATATAATTAATAGGAATAATACGGTTACTGGAAGGGACATAATCAGTACTCAAAAATTCATTAACTCGGGAAAATGGATTCAAAACAGTCTAGATAAAACCTTTGGAATATGTAAAAAAAAACATTATTTGCAATGCTCATGAATTTTCCTACCTGAAATTGACAATCACTCCATTCGCCCAGCGATCTGGAACATGTCAAATGTTGAAGGTCAAACGTATCCTGATTGTTATCTGGCAATGCGGTGGAGCTGTGTATGCTGAGCATCCCGATTAATGCGATTGTTGTTTCCATGTTAAGCTCACCTGTCGCATAGTGACAAGATGAGCTTTTGTGATCGCAATTTGTCCGGCGTCAGTCTGTCCGTCGTCCGTCCGTCAGTAAACATTTAATTTTAACGACATTTTCTCATAAACCGCTAAGCCAATTTCATCCAAACTTCCCAGGAATGTTTCTTGGGTGGTCCCCTTTAAAAATTGTTAAAATAATTGATTCCATGCAGAACTCTGTTTGCCATGGCAACGGAAAGAAAAACTTTAAAAATCTTTAAAACAACAAGGCCTAGAGACTTAATATTTGATATACAGCATTATATAGTGGTCCTCTACCAAAATTGTTCAAAGTATCCCCCTGGGGTCAGGCTTGCTGACTACATATCTTGTTCCTTTTTAACATCCAATTGAAGAACAACATCAGAACCAATATTGTGACTGAGAATAACTTCATCAATGCAGAGAATGTGTTGTTCTACTTCATCATTGTTCAGATTGGTCAAGTTGTATTTCACCAAGAAGGAGTTAAGGACATCATTGAAGACCACAAACTTTTGAATCGTGTTTAGTGAATCTAGTTGAAGGGATAGTGTTCTTGTGAGATTTGTTTGGGTGACTTTTTGTTTAGCACAGCAATGGTGGCATCTTACAATGCCGCTGGTTGTATCTGAGTCTAATGCCTTATTGCAGTTAAGACATTTTGATGTGGTCTTCAAACTGCAGCACACGACACTTCCAAACGATTGTGTAACCTTGACGCTTTTGTCCTCATCTTCTGTCACAACAAACTCATCTGTGGATTTGAAAACCGACTTTGCGGTTGTGGACAGCTGTAACTCACCCTGAAAAGAAAACATATCTTTTAGAATTTCAAAACCAGGCGCTTTTGAATTCCTTGGTCTGATTTGTACAGTTTTGCTGATGGACATGCATTTTTCACTGTAATTGCCTGTGGTAAAAGATATTTAATAATGAATGACATTTTGATGTGGATTAGTTAATCCACCAAAGGCAATTATTTTTGTAATAAACACCCATATCAAATGATAAATAGCAAAAATAAACTGACAAGCTTACAAGAAAATTTCATGAAACATACATAGTTTGTCTATTAACCCTTTCTTTGATATATACGCATTTTTTCTGCATGTGCGACCACTGTAGATCCAGATCAGCCCGCACATCTGTTCCGTCTGATTAGGATCTGCACTGGTCACAAATTGGTCAGGAATAACCTAATGAATAAAAAAGCGAACAGTTTAGATCCTAATCAGACGGCGTGGATGTGCCAGCTGATCTGGATCTAAACTGTTGGCCCTGGCAATAAAGGTGTATATATACAGGAAGGGGTTAATCACAGCATCTGAACCTGGTTTGAACCCTTCAGTGGCTAAATGCTTTGCCATTGACTGATCCAAGCAGTAATGCCTATGGTTCTCACTTATGTTAATTGTTTGTGATGTCTTTTTTTAAATTGATCATACCATGCTTTTTCGTCTCTACTTTTAATTGTGTGGGGAGGCTGTGTTTTCTGTATGTTGGTATTCCTATGCATATTTCAGTTCATTCCTTGAAAAATCCAAGAAAACAATTATTCCTGGTGTAGTGCTATTTATACGGATGTTGAATCTTTTGTCACACAATTCAATGAGCATGTGTAACAGCATACACAACTTTATCTTTACCAACTAGTGATTTATATGTGTTGGATTTTATAGTCTTACAAATTAAATTAAACATGTACAAATTAAAATAAGTGATTATTTTCATCAATTATTTTTTTAGAATTGTTAACAGTGAAGGGGGAAATAAATACTATTTTTTGTTGGAGAACTATTTGCAGATTAAGAGCCTTGTTTATTGTTTTCATCATAAATGCCACGTTTGCCGATTTTGTGCATATTTCATGTGCCAGTATTTATCGTTTTTTATGGCCAGTATTTTCTGCCCGTCATTTATAATGCCAAATGTGACTTGACTTCAACTGTAATAGACTTACAACCTAGAAACCAAACCAATGTAACAGATTTCGAGGGCTCAACACTTCTTAATTTTTAGAACTGTACTAAGAGTTCATCCCAGATTTGTTTTTTCATGGTATAGTTGACAGACCATCTAAACACATAAACACACAGGTGCAAAGCAAACGCTGTTCTTGCATTATCTTAAGTGGGTCATAATTAGCAATTTGTTTAATTATAAATGTACAATTTGTAAAGATTACCGAGATGAGGTTTTCAAATGTGTAGAAGTGCTTCGCCTTCACTTTGTCGATGTGTTGTTGCCATAGAGCCAACACCATGGACTTCGTTTCATCGACAATGGTAACATTCTGAACCTGCCGCTGCCCATATCTGGTCTGTGCTAATGTTGTTGTCGAAACAGATGTGACTTTGCCTTTAACAGAACACTGAAAGACACAAATATAACAAGACAATGAAGCAAATGTTCAAATTCACAGCACATTATTGGATACTTTATGCATATATAGTACACGAAGACATAAATAACATGCTTATTAGCATAAAATACTGATGAAAATTAAGAATTTTTAATTTAGAATTGAAGAAACAAGTGTCAAGTCAAGTGTAATGTAGAAGTGGATATAACCAAATGGAAATCGCACAGAAGGATTCTCACCCTGCCATCGTTTTATCATAACCTACATCACCAAGGCATTCCGATTGTAGAAAATAAGATGAAATGGAAAATAATCAGATATGAAATTAGTGTTATAGTTTGAAACCTATGTATTTGTGTTTTTGTTGGAATAAAGGAAAGGTATGGATTTCAGTGTGTTTTTTTTTCCAGTGTCTTTTGAATGGGTCTGGGGCCCCTTGAATTGTGAAAATAAGTGCCATAATGCCATTATTTGTGAAACTAGTGCTATTTTCGAGTTTTAAAATTTACCTATTTAATGGGGAAAAAGTGTTTGAAAAATGTGTTGGAAATGCATCGATTGACAATAAACATTTTATTAAACAATGTCTAATAGTTTAATGTCTGTTTCTCATGTTTTTAACATAAGTCATCGACTCTTTTGTTAAGTTCAATTTGACAATTGTGAATTTTCATGAAACGATTTGTGAATTTTCATTAAATGACTGCAAAAAAAACTTTTTTGTTTTGTGAATGGTGCCCAATTTCAGTCCCAAAACTATGAGAAAAAAACCAACAATACTGGATTTCGTTATCAAATTTTTATCAATTTTTTTGTTAACTTGAAATGTGGAACAAACAGCTAAACGGTCATCTCGGCCCAATATTAACTTCATATAGAGCTTAGGTGACGTTTTACATGATCTCAATTAGCGCCAATTATGTCAATTACCTACAAATTTTCAGTACTTTGCTGCTTCGTTAATTGAAAGATAAATGAAGGTAAATTGACAATTTGCCGATGTTCCATAATCGACACAGACTAAACATACTGTTGATTCTGCTATTGGACGAGTAAATGGAGGATTATAGTGATCGTCTCATCACTGAGCGCAGCCGTAACTTAAATGTTCCGGTAGGCGGACATTTCGTTAAGCCACCCACGTTGCCAACTGATTGAATATTGACTTTCATTTTTGTAGGAGTCTTTGTTGATCGTTAAAAAAACCAGTTAATAACATGGCACGCAAATAAAGATAATATACACCAGTAATAGAAAGAAGTGGGGTGGGAATGACAATAAGCAACAATCACGCACTGGTTAAAAAGTGGACTGTAGAATGATAACTTGGGAATTTTTCATCGAATGAAACTTTTTTTAGAGCTTGATTAATATGCAATAAAGGTCATACAAGTTCTCTTGGATAAAGAAAAAGATTAACAAATTTCATGCAATATGTTCTCTGGTTGATTGGATTTTTGTTAACTTAAGTAAGGTGCAGCAGGGGTGGGGGGTGGGTACCAAGGTAGGTTCCTTCCACCTGTGCTTTGAATACATTATTCTTTGAAGTTTTAAAAATCTTTTTTGTCTCGGAACATAGATAAATTTGACCAAGAATGAATATAAATCAAACTAAATTACCATCGTATTTGCAGTTTCAATGCTGCTGAGAGTCATAAATCTGGCTGTGCTTTCTGTTTTCGTGGATCTGGCAAAGTCCAGCTTCTTGCAGATCGAGATCTGAGAATTCTTTCTGACCACGAGCTCCATGCTGTCCCCTTTTGGAGTCATAAGGCAGTTGGTTATCTTGATCGGCGATTTCGTAGCTTCTGCCGACTTCATGGCCGAGTGTTTTTCTGGAGAAAAACAAACACACGAACCTGATCAACCGATCGTGTTCTGTCTGCACGTTTCCATGAAAGATTCTGGTTTGCGAGTTTGCAGCAGTTGTGACATCCGAGACCGTGTGTACATAACCTGATTTGTCTTCAGATTCTCTATCGTCAAATTTACGCTTGGGAGTAGCAGCCATTTTTTGTCGGAGAATGATGTCAGCAACTGAGTTTTTCAGTTATAACCAAAAAATCAATATTTACAAGCTTTGATGAAACCACTGGACACAAACAATTATTATGCTTATGCTTATTATGTAAGTAATAAATGTTCACGGAATCTTGCAGCACTTGATAAGACAATGAAAATGGCGAAAACGAACGCACTATATTTTGTAAGAAAATTCTTGCGCGTTTTTGGCGCGAATGGAGACTGTGGGTAAAACATGTACCATTTGGTGAAACTAGTTACTTCCGGTTGTGAAAGCAAACTTTAAGCCTCAGAGTGCAGTAAAAGTCAAATTTCAATACAAATTCAAGAATATATAAGAGACACATGAATACAACATTCTATCAATACGTATATTATATTATTATAGTTAAAGTATTTTTATATTTTTGCAGTTAGCCATCACTGATTATAAATAAACATAATGTGATTATTAAGTGCATTAATGAAGTTACTGAAAAAAATTGGATGACTAATATGTGTCACCTTGCTTTCTGACCAAGCTAAAAGAATATAATTTGTTTGTTATGAAAATTAGTTAAAATAAAATGTTTATACCACGACTGATATATATTGCTAGATTGCTATATAACCTTCATTAATATGTGACAACAGAGATAGACCAATAAACAATGACAAAAAGCAAGTTTTGAGCACTAATATGTATGAACAGACAATGTTGTTGTAAAAGTATTACTATATGCAACAAAGCCTGATATTTATGGAACACTTTTGCATGTAGGCAAATTGGTAGATTTTTATGGTACAGGCCCAGTAAACACCTGACGTCAGAATGACGTTGGAGTTAGATTGGATTTTGGTCGAGACATCGGAAACCTAAATCCATTGTTAATTCGACATCGAAAATGCGACATCATGTAGACGTCAGAAAATAAGGTCGGATAGACGTCGGTTTTTGGTCAAGTATTTGCCTTTTTACCCACTTGGAAAAATTATTTTCGAATAACTATTTTTCAATTTTTTTTTTATACAGAATGCATCAATTCAATTTAAAAAATACACAAGAAATTAATTTCTAAATTCGAATGGTTTGCTGTTAAAAGGAAGGGATATTACTGAAACCTGTGCAATCGAATCTAAATGTTAACAATCCGCCCATTTTGAACAAGAAGAAAAACAAAAAACAAAAACAAAATCGCAACACAAAAACAGAAGGGAAAAAAACAGATTATTTTATATTTGACAGAGAAGAAGGATTGATGTAGCAATATGATCTTTCAAATAATGATGGTGGGTAACTGTCACATACATGACTTTGTATTACTAAATAATGAATAAAATATATGTATGTTATGACACAATTATGAAATTATGCAAGAGTTATAAGATAGTGTTTCATAGATCTACAATAAAGAGTTCTTAGTAAACTTTAAACAATGGAAGCTACATTGTGTTGGGAATGAGCATAAATTGCTCTTTTAAAAAACAAGAGGGCCATAATGGCCCTTTATCGCTCACCTGAGTACAACAAAGTTATTTTAGTAACAGTGACCAAGACCCAGATGGTCCATATTCGAACTCATCCGAGAAATCATTGGGACAAACATCCTGACCAAGTTTCATGACAATCGGAGAAAAATGTGACCGCTAGAGTGTTAACAAGAAAATTCTATTTTTAGTAGCAGTGACCTAGTTTTTGGACCCAGATGACCCATATTTGAACTCGTCCAAGAAATCATTGGGACAAACATCCTGACCATGTTTCATGACAATCGAGGCAAAAATGTGACCGCTAGAGTATTAACAAGAAAATTCTATTTTTTGTAACAGCGACCTAGTTTTTGGACCCATATTCGAACTCGTCCAAGAAATCATTGGGACAAACATCCTGACCAAGTTTCATGACAATCGGAGCAAAAATGTGATCGCTAGAGTGTTAACAAGAAAATTCTATTTTTAGTAACAGTAATTTAGTTTTTAGACACAGATGACCCATATTCGAACTCGTCCGAGAAATCATTGGGACAAACATACTGACCAAGTTTCATGACAATCGGAGAAAAAATGTGACCGCTAGAGTGTTAACAAGAAAATTCTATTTTTAGTAACAGTGACTTAGTTTTTGGACCCAGATGACACATATTCGAACTCGTCCGAGAAATCATTGGGACAAACATACTGACCAAGTTTCATGACAATCGGAGCAAAAATGTGACTGCTAGAGTGTTTACAAGAAAATTCTAATTTTAGTAACAGTGACCTAGTTTTTGGACCAAAATAACCCATTTTCGAACTCGTCCGAGAAAGCATTGGGACAAACATCCTGACCAAGTTTCATGACAATCGGAGCAAAAATGTGACCGCTAGAGTGTTAACAAGAAAATTCTATTTTTAGTAACTGTGACCTAGTTTTTGGACCCAGATGACCCATATTCGAACTCTTCTGAGAAATCATTAGGACAAACATCCTGACCAAGTTTCATGACAATCTGAGCAAAAATGTGACCGCTAGAGTGTTAACAAGAAAATTCTATTTATAGTAATGGTGACCTAGTTTTTGGACCCAGATGACCCATATTCGAACTCGTCCGAGAAATCATTGGGACAAACATCCTGACCAAGTTTCATGACAATCGGAGCAAAAATGTGACCGCTAGAGCGTTAACAAGATAATTCTATTTTTGATAACAGTGACCTAGTTTTTGGACCCAGATGACCCATATTCGAACTCGTCCAAGAAATCATTGGGACAAACATCCTGACCAAGTTTCATGACAATCGGAGCAAAAATGTTACCGCTAGAGTTTTAACAAGAAAATTATATTTTTAGTAACAGTGACCTAGTTTTTGGACCCAGATGACCCATATTCGAACTCGTCCGAGAAATCATTGGGACAAACATCCTGACCAAGTTTCATGACAATCGGAGCAAAAATGTGACCGCTAGAGTGTTAACAAGAAAATTCTATTTTTAGTAAGTGACCTAGTTTTTGGACCCAGATGACCCATATTCGAACTCGTCCGAGAAATTATTGGGACAAACATCCTGACCAAGTTTCATGACAATCGGAGCAAAAATGTGACCGCTAGAGTGTAAACGAACTAAGTGTGGACGGACGACAGACGACGGACGACGGACATTCATCGATCCTAAAAGCTCACCCTGAGCCAGCTCTGAAGCGCGTTGAACAATACGAGCGCTCTGTGTGATCGCGGGCGCTGTCGTTCTGAACGCAGGTGCCCGCCTATACACTTGCAAGCGCACGCGATTCTACTCGGGATGTGTTTCGCTTAGTTTTTCAAGATGGCGTCCAACGAAGTTGTGCAGAACATGCGAGAGTTATCATTAAATAAGTATGAAACGGGGCAAAATTACACAATGATTGTACCTGAAAAAGTGTACAAACAGTGTTTCGAAGGTAAGATTTTCCATTATTGGTTATAAAATCTATTAGTTTTACAGTAAAATGCATAAAATCGAGTTTTGCTCTAGCATCGTTTTAAATCACTTTTGAGACGTTAATCACTAAACATTATATACCGTGGCTTGCAGCAATTAAACATCTTCGGTAGGCCTACAAAGAATATATTTTATTTTTATGAATTAATGTAGGAAATTGGCTGGAATAAAATGGTCTGTGGTAAAACTAGTGTGTACTTTTTGTTTCACGTGATGAATTTTGGGACAAGACGGACCACACTCCCCTTGAGTCTACTTTCGATTTCGGCTATTTTCTACAATTAAAATAACTCTATAGTTTTGATCCAGTTTGATAAAATAAAATAATAATAATAACAATTCACACAAAATCTACCATCTCTTACCGTTTTTCTGAACTCGTATTCAACAAGGTGAACAACCAAATCCTCAATTTGTCAAACAAGAATGTAAACAAACTTTTTAAATGCCAGCAAATATTTAAACAATCCTACCATATCATGTTTCCCACGACATATTGGACAGTAATCTGTTTGATTTTTCTTATAAGATTTAGGTCTATCAGCTTAAATTTATGTGAGTGATGAGCAAAAAGTTATTGCTAATTTTAGTAGATTCTATTGCTATTTAGATTACTTTAAAATTATTTTACAGACAGTTCTGGAATGATGGCCCAGCTTCTGTTTCAGAAGATAGAGCAGACATACACCATTAATGGTGTGCCCAAACAGAAGACTTTCGAACAGTATTGGCATCGAACAGTAGCATACATACCATGTAAAAAAACAACAACATATGTCTGATACAAGTATTTAATTTAAACACAACTTCCAGGACAATTTAGTACAAGTAATAACAAAATATCTGATAACTATAATAAGAAACTTTATTAGCAGGTAGACCAATACTTTATAAAGTCATTATATTTTCAATACAGTCTGCTTAAAGTGAGACTTTTGCATTTTCATCAGAGTACACATATTAAATGTTTAGAATAACAGTTACAGAAATTATTAAAGTAGTATGTGATGTATTGTATATTTTTTATAAGCAGGATCACCGATTGGTAAGCTAGAAGAATTATTATTAGTTTCGTCAATATATATATGGTTTCTTTTGTCTGGAAAATGGGTTTTAAAAAAATAGAGCTCTAAACTATCTGCCTTTGTTACTTAATGTACCACTATTGGCTATACTTATATCTCTGTTGTGTACTAATTTACAATATAGTTAGTGCTTTGTGTAAGTTGCTTTGTCGTGTATACTTTTGTGATTGTTGTGCTAGCTGAACACAATTTAATACACTGTACTCACTAGGTTTTTGACTCATTTAGTTGTTACAAAAGAACAGTTTGGTGGTGGAATAAACGAGTACGTTTGGAACATGCAAATTGTGTCAACTGTCTGTTTATTTCATAAATGGTCAAATTATCTGATGATGCGTTAAAATAATCTACAATTTTTTAATATTTTTCAAAGAATTATTTGGATTCTTTTTGTCACTTAGCAGCAATTCTGATGCCGTTTAGTCTTTTTAACAGATTACCCTGAATCTCTAAAGATACTTTTAGAGATGGGACTGCTAGACAGTGTTGTAAAATCAGCGAAACAGGCCGAACACATCACCATTGGTGTAAAAACCAAGTTTGACAGCATTTCCACAGCTGCATATTCCAAGGAAATTGCGGATGAGACAATCCAGGAATTTTCTGACATGGCGCCTGGAGAGTTAAATTCAAAACAGAAGGTTCGGTTTATGGAGATTCTTGCTGCATCAATGCCGGAAGACCAAGTATCAGGTACAGTGTTTCAGTGTGGTAAACCAGTCCAGTACATAGGTTTAAATTTTATTATAATTGTTTTGTGAAAGCAGTATTATGGTATATGTAACCAAATCGTCAGAGGCTAATTACATTTTCTTGTATTAATAATTTTACCTTTCACATTACTCTTTAAGTGGTCTTAAAGCTTATAAACCAAAGAATATGAGTTTAAAAACATAAGATTGGTGTTTTCATTCCAGATGTGCTTGAAAAGTCTTTTATAGCATAATTATTAGTTTTTTTAATATCAACATTACAGGGAGGACATCACCAGCTCTGTCACATGAGTCCCAAGCAGACAACCAGTCAACCTGTGACTCCGAAGACCAAAATGAACAAGGTGAACTTTTGTTTTATTCAAGACTGACAGGTGTATCTTTACAATTGAAAATGATTGATTTTATTCATCAGTTCATTGGTCATTATACAGCCTTAGTGTGGCTAATATAATTGTACAAAATCCCAACTAGCATTTCTTTAAACAAAATTCAGAAAGTTGATTGTACTGATTTGTTTTACTGTACTTTAAAAAGAATTATGGAAGGTGGGCAAGTTAATAGAAGTTCAGGTATTTTATGTTGTATTTGTACTCTATCCCTGTGGTATCAATATAGGATTTTTTTCCTTTAAATGATAGTGTCTCTAGCTGGGAGCGAACCCGCACCGTCACGGCGACAGCGCCTAGCCATGCAATTCCTGTGACGTAACCAACTGAGCTAACCGGGACAACGCCAAAAAAACGTTGATCGGATAGCCCTGATATACGTAACAATCACTGCATGACATCGGTAACGGGTTAAGGACGTGTTTTCTGGACTCACGAAGCTATCCTCCTGCTGATTGAGAGACGGCGTGAGTTAAGTAGTTTCTTTGAAAGTAGCACGGTGACACAGCGTCAAGCTTGGAGGAAAGTGGCCGATGAACTGCAGGCAAAGGCTATAAATACAATGGAGATGACTGCAGTAAGAAGTTCCGTAGTTTAAGAGCAAGGTATGCATTTTCTCTTGCGGTAGATAATTATCTTCCTTGCTTTGATCCCCAGTTTCATTGAATGTTTGACACCAAGCTAGGGTTGTGCTGATAAGAAATTCTGATTTATTATTGGTAATAGACAGATTTGAAGATCAGTGGCATGATATTTGTACTTCTGGTTAAATACTCTGAAATTTAGTGAGCTGATTAAATCACTGTTTTGTAGCATATTAAACAACAGAAAAAACATTGTTTCTAGAATTTTGATTTGTGTCCTAATATAAACATCTCTTATTTCAGACATAAAACAATTAAAGAAAAAAACAGTCAAACTGGAAACAGCCGCAAGTCATGGCGATATTATGACATTATGGACGAAATGTATGCTGGGGACCAAGCTGTGATACCATCGGTCGTTGTTTCTTCTATGCGCCAGGAAACAGTACCGTCTACTCCTGTTTCTCAGGTCAGGGAAGAGGAACCACCAAGCGAACAGTTGCCGTCTACCCCCCGTTTACCTCGAAAACGACGTCGTTCCAGTGTAGATACAGAGGAACCGCCTCAGTGGTTTGAGAAATACCAAGAAACCCAACGAGAAATGCACGATGAGCGCATGGCACTGGAACGACGGCGTGTCAGTGCATTAGAATCTTTGGTAAATTTGCTTCAGCAGAAGCAATAATTTATCGTTGGGTTCATTTTTGGTATCTTCAACCCTTTCCTCCATATATATGCTTTTATGGCAGGGGCGAACAGTGTAGATCCAGATCAGCTGGCACATCCGTGCTGTCTGATCAGGATCTGTCATGTTTGATTTTTGATTTATTAGGTTATTTCTGGCTAAAAACCAAATCGTGCAGATCCTGATCAGATGGTACACTGTTTGTCCATGCCATAAAAGCATGTATATGGAGGAAAGGGTTAAAGTCACATGCCACAAATTTAATTAACAATAATACTGTGTCTTTCTCACAGAATATCAATATTGTGTAGTTTTTGTTAATTGGGACAAAATTAAAATAGTGCGTTCCCTTCCCCAAGCAAAAATGGTATGGGTAGAGGTAGGTAAAATAATGTTTTTGAAGATGACATAATTTCCTAATGATTTTTAACAGCCTTACTTGCCATGAACAGCAACCTAAAAATAGATAGAATCCAGCTTTCTAGAAATAATTCGTGTGTAGAATATATAACTCATGCTTTATTCTACATGTCTGTATTCAGTCTCTATTCAATAATTCATTTAATAAAAAAATATTTTTGCAACTTAAAATGTGAAAAAATCTTTTGGGCCGCATTGATTGGAGTGGTCGGGAAGGAGAAACAAACATTTTATTTTGGCCTGTAGAAAACAACACATATTATTTACAAATAAAATATAATGTCCCGCAACTTTTAATATGCAAATTAGTTTCATATTTTCTTTTAATGCTGTTTTATTCTTTGGAAATGTTATTTTTTATAAAATATTCTGTTATTTTAGTTGCCTAATATTATAGTATTAAAGACAGTTTCATAACAAATGAGTTTTAAGTTTTCAAACAAGTACATGTATCATAAATGTTGGTTAGACATAGCAGCTATAATAGTAAAAACCATCACACTGTATTAATGCTTATATATTTTTTGCTTAATGGATTTATTTACTACTACTTGGTTAACTCTGAAGAAATAGGATTCATCTCTCAGAAATATTCACCGTCTAATAGTGTTTGTGCCTATGGAATATTGTTTTGATGAATTTTGTTTAATGTTATTTCACTACACATTATAGTCAGTTATTACTGAAAAGAAATAAACACTCGGATTTTCCTTTAAACAGTTGGAGATGGTTTAACTCCTTTCCTCGTATTCACTAGTTACACAACAGTTACTTGCAATTAATCCATTTTATAACCACCAGAGCTGGCATTTCATTAGAAAGATGTGTTTGTCAGTAAAATGTTCTAGTCATTTAACTTTTGTTGTTAACAGTTTTCTGCTTTCTGTGTTACAGGGGAGTAGTGGACATGTCATAAAATGTTTGTTTTGTTTTGAGTTTAATTTGTATTTTAGAAAAGTGCGTCTGTCCACAAAATGTTCTAGTCTTTTGACTTTTGTTCTTTTCAGTTTTCTGATTTCATTGTTATTTGGAAGTAGTGGAAATGTTTTTTTTTTGTTTGAGTTTTATCATTTCATTCTGTCTATACAAACTGTAAATAAATACTTAACAACATTTTTGTATATATTGGGGAATGATGCAAATATCCAAATAATGTGCTTTTTTACATTTACAATAAATATTATACCATAACTTGGCATTATATAACTGATTTGACGCAGTCTAAGATATTTGGTGGTATTACAGTTAACAAGACCACCCTTTTAGTAATTTGATCATTTTGTTGAAAGCTGTCTATTCTTGATATCAGGGGCAGTCTTAATACTAAAACTTCACTACATAATACTATTTTACCATACCTGATAAGGTTGTTGTTAATCATTTGTGCTACCTAAATTTTAAGTCACATGTAATAACCTTAAGGATAAATATGTTACATCCTAAATTTAAAGGTCATAGCTTTCTGACAATTTTACTTAATTTGCTAGTACTTGAGGTTTATTGTTCAATTGATTAATATTTTAACAACGTGTATTCAATTGTATAATATGTATGTATGATTTTCATCAGCATAGAATGCCAGTAAAATAAATGGTGAAAATAAAAGAAATGTTCTTGTAACTGTCTCCTTCCCATGTTCCCTAGTGTTGTGCAGCTTGACACATATTGAAAGTGTAGGTGTTCTTTATTTTTGTGAACAGACATGTTTGCTATTTTTTTGAATCCTTTGAATTATTATATTGTGTCTGTTTACAACACATCGGACATGTCAGACAGGAATGTTTTACAGGTCTTGAACACGGCATAACCAACTTGCAAATTTATTGATGAAAAAAGTACTCAGATAATGGCGTTTGGTACCAATATTTGACCGTGGTTCACTTATGAACTAGAAACAGAAATAATAGGGGCATATTGGTCAATATTTGTGAATGCGGCTCACATTTTGGTTGCGGATATCACATACACTTTTGCGCATTGTAAACATTACTAAATCAACTGGAGTCCTCACCAGTTTGATTAGTCTCGGACTACAAGTTAGGAATGTCACCGTCTTGCAGAACGTCAGAAAGGGCTCCTCGGGTCTTTATCCACTTTTAACAGCAGAAGTGGACATAACAACCTAAAAATGTGTGTCGGTTTAATTCAAATTAAACAAAACTGGATGCAACTGCCTTGTACAGGGTGGCTTAGGCTAAATGCCAGGATATAAAGTCCAACAGGACACGAAACATAAATATTCTTCTGCAGACACAGTCAAACTTTAAATTTTAATTACATTACTATCTTAGTTTTTAAAAAAAAAAAGACTATCAACAGTAAATACAAAATGTACAATAACATGCACTGTGACACTAGTAATTAATCCCGGTAGATAAATGTTAGTCCATAGAAATACTGTCATGTGCATTTCGAACTGTCAAATAATGCTTAACTTTTAGAAGTTTATTACAGTTCATTAATTGTTCTGTAAAACTTGCAGTTTTTAGGCCAACAAGGCCATGATTTCATTTCGTTTGGTTGCTCCAATAGCTGACAAATCTTCTGTACAGTTGGCAGGAGGTGCTATGTCGCCTTCTTGCAAATCGAAAATACAATCGTCAATAAATGATTCCTTGCTCAAAATAAAGTTATGTAGAACACAACAAGTAACAATAATGTATGGAATAAGTGCCACTCTAATTACATCTAAAAATTTTAGCTTGCGGAATTTTCCTTTCAACAATCCAAAGCACCTTTCAATATCAACTCTAGTTGAACTGTGGGCATAGTTGTACTTCTTCTGTTCACTGGTTAAATGACCATTGTCTCTAAATGGCACTAACAGGTGTGACGACAGGCTGTATGCTGAATCTCCTAACAGGTGGTACTGGTACATTTGAGAACCTTCCTTCTGAAGTCTATCATGCAGGGAACTGTTCTTGAACACCCTTGAGTCATGAACTGACCCTGGATAAGCTGAATACACATCCAGAAATCTCAAGTTACTGTCACAGACACCCTGAAGATGAAATGCTGGAAATCCTTTCCTACAAATTTATGAGTCTCTGAAATCAGACGGTCCAGTAATTGGAATGTAAGTTCCATCTATAGCCCCAATAACCCCTGGAAATCCTGCCCGCCCTCCGCAATTTTTCATACTCGGATTTGTCTGGCCAGGAAATAAGGGACGGCAGTACGTTTTCCCCACTCATGACTCTGCAAAAGTTGCCTAAATAGTAGTGCAGGGAGCCTTTGCTTAAACCAAAGCGATCAGCAACACTGCGGAAAGTTTCCTGGTTACTTAAGTACCACAGGCAGGCTAGTGTTCTTTTTCAAGGCTTATGGACCTGACAGCTGTGTGTGGTCCTATCAGCTCCAACAGCAACTGAAAAATACAATACATCAGGCCTTTAGTATACTGGTAATAGAAATGTCAACTTACATATTTTTAACATTTACTAAGATATTCTCGATTTTGGAATTACTGAAATCCCAGTCTAAATCCCGGTTTTCCGGTATGGGCCGTGTTTCGGTCAGGGGGTGTCGATAACGGTAAACGTATTGTGAGGAAACTTGTTTGATCGAAAAAACTGATAACGTGACATGAACATAAATTATCTCTGGTGTCATTTATTAGAGTTTAACATATGCAAGAACTGTCTTCTGAAAAGTTTGATGATTTTCATACACATTTGAAAATACGACCAATTTTATGTGCAACCGCAACGTCGTTATACCTGTGTTTACCTCCCTGACCGATTGTACGGAAAGTACGGCTTCCGTTGTTTAAACACTAATTCCAAAATGGTCAATATGTATAGCATCTCATGTTTTCTTTGGGCCAGCACATTGCAAGTGAATTTGTGACATATTTTAAAAATAATTTTAACTTTAATAAAATAGCAAAGCACGGGCATTTCTCAGAGATGTTCATTACAGTTTGTGTCAAAGCTACCCAAATTTTAATAAGATATCATCCTAATTATTTGAAACGTATTTACCTGAAATGACGTTCTCGTCATGCGGAAATGAGCTCTGAATAAAGGATCGCTGTATTTTGGCACGGTTTCTTCCACATTATTTCCTATCCTGGCCGTCCCCAACAATACAGCTGGAGGTCTCCTGTTCAGAGCGACTAATTGAGGAAGGAGATCATTCTGACTAACGTAGGTATCTTCTGCTACTTCTTCCAGCACGACTTGTAATATCAAATCATTTAATTCTTTACTGGACGACGCCATCTTGAATTGAATTCGAGCGCTCGCGAGCGTTCAAGTACCGAATAATATTCTCGGTTGGCGCCCGATCGAGCGCTTTGTATGCTGAACGCGCCTCAGGTGAGCTAAAAAGTTTTTGTAACCAAGAAGAGAACAGTGTAAATCTTTGTCATATATTAAATGGTTGTACAGTCTAATCTGGATCTACATCAGTTGCACATGGGATGAAAGTTTCATAGATTAAACATTTCACAGTGGTTAATAAGAAAATCTCTATTTTGTTAAATTAACCTATATGTAAATTTTATTTATTCCGTCAGGTAAAACCATCCAAATAGACCCAGACGAGCACTAAACAGGTTACAATTGGGACCAAGACAGACTGGAAAAATGTAGTGTTTAAAATTGAACTAGACAAGCTTTTGAAAATGTGTCAATAAATGTCACGAATGTGAACATGTATCAAAGACTAAAATGTGACCGGTAGAGAGTAAACAAGATAATTCTAGTTTTATTATCAGCGACCTAGTTTTTGGACCCAGATGACCCATATTCGAACTCGTCCAAGAAATCATTGGGACAAACATCCTGACCAAGTTGCTGACAATCGGAGCAAAAATGCAACCGCTAGAGTGTTAACAAGAAAATTCTATTTTTAGTAACAGTGACCTAGTTTTTGGACCCAGATGACCCATATTCGAACTCTTCCGAGAAATCATTGGGACAAACATCCTGACCAAGTTTCATGACAATCGGAGCAAAAATTTGACCGCGAGATTGTTAACAAGAAAATTCTATTTTTAGTAACAGTGACCTAGTTTTTGGACCCAGATGACCCATATTCGAACTCGTCCGAGAAATCATTGGGACAAACATCCTGACCAAGTTTCATGATAATCGGAGCAAAAATGTGACCGCAAGAGTGTTAACGAACTAAGTGTGGACGGACGACAGACGACGGACGACGGACATTCATCGATCCTAAAAGCTCACCCTGAGCCAGCTCAGGTGAGCTAAAAAGTGTTTGTTACCAAGAAGAGAACAGTGTAAATCTTTGTCATATATTAAATGGTTGTACAGTCTAATCTGCATTTACATCAGTTGCACATGGGATGAAAGTTTCATAGATTAAACATTTCACACTGGTTAATAAGAAAATCTCTATTTTGTTAAATTAACCTATATGTAACATTTTATTTATTCCATCAGGTAAAACCATCCAAATAGACCCAGACGAGCACTAAACAGGTTACAATTGGGACAAAGACAGACTGGAAAACTGTAGTGTTTAAAAGTGAACTAGACAAGCTTTTGAAAATGTGTCCAAAGTGAAGCAGTGAGGTGCAGATCGAAAAGTCACCAGTCGCCATTCAAGCCATTCAGATGGTCAACATTTCAGAATTATCTTCATTATGAGTTTTATGATGTTGGACCCTTTAGGAAATGACAGGGATGTGCCGGCAAATCAGGTAATTCACGGTTCGTATATGTGATAAAACATGTATATACAGAGTACATGAATATGAATGATTTAAATTGCAAATAATTATTCATACCTTCTTCTTCTTAATTATTAATTTTTGTCAATATAAAAATTCTAATTAAAGTATGTTCATAATTTCTACTTTTATTCATATAAAAATAATGCAGATCGAAGAACTGTTCAATATGACGGGGTGCCAGATGATTCTTAGGTGGAAAACAGAATCAGGTGAAGTTGGGGAGTTTAAGACCGAGATTTGCAGTATAGGTAGAGCATTTAAATGTATTACTAAATATACGGAGAGCACCTATTTTTGTGCTTTTAAATGGATTAGAATGTTTTGTTAATGAAATTGTTATTGCGCTGCTTTGAAACTCAAGAAATTCATATTGAAAAAAACTAGAGCTATCACTGAAGGTGATTAATACCCCCGTAATACTGCTTTGTCAGAGTATACAGAAATGATGTTTGCATCTTTCATGGGTGAAAGTTGAAAAATAATTGAAATCCTGAAAATTTACTGCAAAAGTTGTGTTTAAAAATAGCAACTTGGGTTTTCACCGGATGTAAACAAAACTGTAAAAGTAGTTGACGTCAGAAGGTTTTGTTGAATCGTGCTCCCCTTCTAAATAATAATGGACTGATCCAAATGAAAAAAAATATGTCATGCAAATCTAATCACGAACGTATGTTAAAAGTTTGAAAACTGGAGAAGTAGTTTGTGTCATAAGATTTTGTTAAATAATGCTCCCCTCAAACCAAAAATGGACTGATCCATAAGAAATATGTCACTAACATGCGCACTTCATGCAGAACATATGATTTCAGTCGATATTTTGAAAACTGTAGAAGTTTGCATAACACGATTTTGTTAAATCATGTCCCCTGCAAAAAATAATGGACTAATCCACACGAAAAATATGTCACGCACATCTACACTTCATGCCGAACATATGTATCAAGTTTCAAGTCAATATCATAAAAACTGGAGAAGTATTTCGCGTCACAAGATTTTGTTAAATCGTGCTCCCCTCCGAAAAATAATGGACTGATCCACATGAGAAAAAAAATAGTTCGCGCAAATGTCCTCACGAACATATGGTTTAAGTTTCAAGTCGATATCTTGAAAACTGTTGACGCTGTAAGTGCCACAGACAGACCGCCCAACCAACCAACCAACCAACCGACCGGATGATGACTCCTATATACCCCCTATACTTCGTATACGGGGGTATAAAAATACATGTTACCCATAGTCACTTATTAATATACCATTATTTACTGCATGGTTTACTTCATACCTTTGCGAGTGACATTATTTATATTTTAACACTAGATTTATATTTAACCATCTGAAATAATCTCTTAACGCAACAACCATCTTGAACAAAATAAATGTTATCTGCTATTAATTCTGCTTATAATAATATTATTTAATTTTCTTAAGATACGCCTGTAACACAAGAGGTGGCACCTATACCGGCTCCTGTAACATCCCCCATTCATGCCTCGCCGGTGGATATGGAGGAACTGTTTGTGGCATATCAAGCCCCGCCAGTAATGGACGAAGATGTCCTTAGTAATCCTAAAGGTAAATACGTTCAATTCAACGTAGTTCGTCCTTATATGAAATTATACGTTTTATGATGCATGTGCAAACAATCAAGGCCTAAACCAGAAAAGCTGAAACATCCGTGCCGTGTGATATGGATGTACACTTTCCGCTTATATGTCCTAAATTACATATCGAGTGCAATAGGAAATACTGAACAGATCCTGATCAGACACCGCGGATGTGCGGGTTTATCTTGATCTCTATTTTGGTGCATATAAGATAAATCATCATCATTAAAGTTTACTATTATTAAGTAATCTACGTATGTCCGCTGTGCGCCGTATTAAATTTGTTACGTGATTTAATGTCATGACGGCATAAACTGCTTAACAAAACAGAAGATACCAAAAAGATTTGAAATGATGTAAGACGTGTGTACTTATTAAATAATATATGAATTATGACTGTATATGTTAAAGGGGTTTGTGAAATGGGTATATATATTATAAACATATACATGTATCACTGCACGTTAAGAGTTTCATTATAAATGTATGTTTCGGTATGTAACCAATGTATAGGTATTTTGTATATTTTGCTGGAAATAATATATTTATTTATTATCTTGTATGGAATGTTGCTGTGTGTAAGGCTTATGTTTAAGGAAATATTTATTTTAGCCACTTGCTCGAACAATGGGCAAGCGAAAACGAAGCCCAGAATTGTTAAGATCAAGCCGAAGGCAAGTGAGAAAGCGACTACCACAGCAACAGCAAGTTGTTGTCGGTTATGCCTAGATGAAGAAAGGGCCAAGACAGCCGATATCTGGATCAACTGTGATCAGAGGAAATGCAATTACTCGGTCCATAGCAGTTGCACTGGATTTGTGTTCAAGTACGAGTCCGATCTCAAGGACCTCCATTTCTTCTGTCTGGAAATTTGTGAAAGACACGAAGATTAGTGAAAAAAATGAATTTATTATATAAAATATCTTACCTTTAATGGAACTCCATTGCTCACTCAGAGTAAAAGCCTCTTCAACACAACCAGCTCTCCTTATATCCATCAGCATCTCCTAAATTATAGTTATTAATATAGCCTTATTCTTTTTCTCTATGCTGTGGAACTCTGTTCAGACTAGCAGCTTCAGTAGTGAACACAGGTACAAGAGGCACGTGTTTACCAAGTTGTATTTCCACGCTTATTGTTTTAATGTATGTATTCATATTTTCATTACACTGCCGCTCATGTGCTTTCCCATATAAGAATGTATGTGGTCTTAAAAATACATAAATTATATTAATTCAGCACAATTATAAAATCATATTGGGAATTTATGACAAGTCACACAATTGTCAGTTATGTTTCCGTTTAAATTCGCGTGATTAATTTTCAAATGGTAGAAAGAATAATATACTTCTTTTGCCTTCCACATGGATAATTTTTGCAATTAACACGATAATTATGTCACGTAACATTATGAATGATATACAGGAATTGTTATAAAAATAAATTAATGTTTTAATGGAAACTTTAACTAACGTATTACATCAATTCTTAATAGTAATCAGTAAAACCTTTATTTTGCAGCCACCAAAGGGATTGTCAAAAAGTGGTTGATTAACACAGGGGGGCTGTTTAAAAGAGGTAAAATTATAACCAACTTTCAGTTAAGGACATTAATATCAAAGATCACAATTTAAGACATATTATGCAAAACTAATCAGAGATTACAACTAAAAGCTAGTTTGGTTAGACAAAAACAACATATGTCTCTACAATTAACACAGGCTTGAGTTTTTAACCTTCCAAAAGTGACCTTGACCTTCAGCCTGCTGTCAGCTCGTGTGTTCTGCACAAAAACTCGATGAAGCTGTGTATCTTGTTAAACTTCATTTGAACCCTTTAAGTTACTGGTTAGAAAATATGAAGTGGAAATGAAATGCAATCCTGGACATTAGACCTTTACAGTTACTATGACCTAAAGCTGGTACTGATGGTAACAGCGATCCTGAGTATTATCTGGTGAAGAGCTGACTCATGTCCCATGAAAATACTTATTACAGTTTGAAATTAAATAATTTACAAAATTCAAGGTTCAAATCATGTGTTTAAACTTTGAACTTGACATTGAGCCAATGTAGCATAAAGCTGTGCACATCATATTCATGAGATAAATACTAAAGTTCCAACGTTTGCATGTGAAACGGTAACGTTTCGATTCCGGGCCATAAACGTTTACAGAATCTCGGGCCGTTTAAAACAATGATCACATGATTATAAAGGCAGAACATATTTACTGAAAATTGGCAACGTTACGGTGGCATAGATGTGACATGTGCGTTTTTTTTATTTATTTTCGTTTTATAAGTTTTTTTTATATTCAAAATAAAAAAATCTCATCAAATTATTGCATTCCCACGAGATAAATTTAAAAGATTTTTTTATTTTCAAAATAAAAAAATCTCATAAAATTATTGCGTTCCCACGACATATATTTAAAAGATTTTTTTATTTTCTCTAAAAAAAGAAAAAAACATAAAATAATTGCGTTCCCACCACTTATTTTATTGCGTTCGCACGAGATAACTAGCCAATCAGAAATTACCTTAAATAACGTCGAAATTACTTCCCTTTGATTGCCTCGCGCCATTTAAGACCATCTGTTCAAATGGACGAGTTTTTACGAAGAAGGGGTGTTCCGGAGGCCGTCATCAGAAGGTTGTCGGACGAAAAGGTATAGTTACAATCTCATTCACTTAATATATAAATAATTGTGTATTTTATCTCGATTTTCCTAAATTCTGCAGTTGCTGTGCTGTTTCAAGAAAGGCGCGAAACATGCAGAGAATGTCTCCTACCATTTTGTCCGGTTAATATTTCAACACAAGTTGTACACATACGTACACATAAGTAAAACCTTATCTGACCGCAGTTTTCGCCTGGAATACAACATACCTAGATACTTCAGAATTAACAGTAGATTACCATGGATATTAAACCATGATTATTTCAGCTTATTTGCAAACGTCATAAATGTATATATACTCATATTTTGTGAACGGAACAGTGTAAACATGTCCCTTATTAATAATGATGTTTTGACCTTAATTAGATTATTAAAGAAGATGGAAACAATGAGAAACGAGTTGCTAGACAGATTAGACGGATAAACAAGAGAGCCATGATGGCCCTATATCGCACACCAGAGTACATGTACCAAGACAGACTGAATGAAGTGGCAACCAAGCATGGTGGTGAGGGTTGGCCAATTCTAACCTCACTGGCATAAATTGTTTACCTCGGGGCATTTATTGACAAATAATGGTACAGACTCGCGCTAAGGTGCTCAATACAATATGTTTTGTTGGGCGTGGCCAGTTTTGACCCCAGAGGCATAATTTAAACATTTTTGTAAAGGACCATTAGAAAATGCTGAATGAAACATTTCACAGCTATAGGCCTTCTTGTATCTAAAAACAAGAATTTTAATGATTTTTCCTATATATTTCAATGTAAATTTGATGTGTTGGGACATTTTTACCCTAGGGACATCACTTTAAAAACTTTAGATAGAGGGCATCCTGGCGATGCTAAATTAATAATATGAAAGCTCTGGGCCTTGTGGTTTCATAGAAGATTTTTCAAAATTGCATTTTTGAACCCTTTTTGTGCCCCTTGACCTTCTTGTGCAATCAACCAGAACCATTTAAACAACTTTGGTAGGGGACATGGTAAGAATCATTTCTGTGAAGTTTGGTCAAAATCTAAAAACGGTTCCAGGGTAGATGTCGTTTAAAGCTGCCTTTTCACAAAAAATCACTAAAATAAAGAAAGCTTACATTTAAGGTGAAGTGAAAAAATATACTATCATCTGTTCATTTTGCGGTCTTTTAAATGACTATACACTAAAGAATAATTGGGTTTCGTCGCGATGTTCATACTCGTTAGGTGATACATTGGGGAAATCCGGACGTCCTTGATGGTGCCATGCGTGGGTTCCGCCGTCGCACTTTCGATCCTCGCGCACAGCTTCACGTGCAGTTTGGCGGCGAGGACGGGATAGATGTCGGTGGACTTACAAGAGAGTTCCTGAGACTAGTACGGAAAGCTTTAAGTGAAAAGGCAATTTTTATCGGGAGATGGCAATTCAAAGCTGCTTGTTCTAGACGCACAAGGTTTGCATGTTATAATTTGTATTAGATGCTGCTTGTTTTAGAATTGTTAAACTTTTACAAGTGCACAGTGTTTCAAACATACCGTTATCCAATTTTATATTTGGTGTTTCCTGAATTGTTAGAGAAAAAGCGGTATTTCCAATATTTGTATACAATACTGCTGTTCTCAAGTTATGGAAAGTAGGTGTGATGTTTTAAAGTTTCCGAATTTAAAAACATAATATCATGTGACAAAACAGAATCTAGTTAACCATTTTAAGGAACATGGGTGGGTTTACGTACGTCATAATGTTATGGAACATTTGATTTCACATTTTTGTTCAGCCACGACGAAATTTGAACAAAACACAGGCATGTATTGACAATATCTATCCCAAAGTTCTAAGCCGGACATTTAATCTGGAGATCGTGAGTTTGAGTCCCGAGCGTAGAACTTGATCACGATTTAACAATCCCCATTTAACAACGGCAAGTATTTCTGGTTTGTTACAAAGAATGCAGTTATCCAAATAGATTTAAATAGCACATCATTCATTACCTAGCACATAGGTAATCCGCGTATAAAAAGAAATACGTTAAAACCAAGTTCAAAACCGGATCATGCGTCTTAAAGACATAAATAAAACTTTCGAAGTTGGGTTGCATAGGAATTTACCACCTTCAGTTGTAGCAATAGTTTTGCTTAAATGCGTTTCAAATATTCCAGATTGTTTTTTTTTTCATTGTAGCTTTAGAAAAGGGTGTGTACAGAACAGGGCCAAATGCTGGCCTACATGTTGGTGCACCGCGGGCCAACCCCGAACTTTTTACACCCTTTTCTTTACGATGTGCTGTCCCGTGGAATCGGATCCGTGAGGGCAGAGATTACACATGTGGCCGACTACGAACTGCGAGATAAATTGGAAAAGGTATTAAATCTGAAAAACGGTACCCTAACGTTTAGACATTACCTCCATAGTCGGTAGGTATTGTCGGCGCCGCCATGAGGCCGCCATCTAAGTTTCCTACTTAACAAGTTGTCGACATCAAAAATGTCCAAAGTGCATTGAGATATTGCTTTCATATTCTGCATACTTGTTTACCATCATAATCCCGGTCTATAAAAAGGAGACAACTATTAAGCATTTTGATTGAATAACGGTCCTTTTTGACTAAGAATATCCTTTATTTATTATAATATCAAAGTGTTACTCATTGTTTATATTATACTGGCAACCACTGACAATAGTTAAATGCACTGTCCGCTGACAGATCTTGTTTTTTTTATAAATAGAAACAAAATTTTAACATTTATGTAAATAGTATCGCTGTCATACAGAGTTTTCAAATTATCTATTTCAGGTGACTGTCGATGTTCAGTACATCAAAGCAATTGAAAAAGACAAACCAATCATGACCGAGTTTGGACCACGATCTATAACTACGGCTATAATAGCAGCTGCTTCCCAAACAATGAGGTTTGTCATGTGGTCACCTGATCTACTGAAAAAATTAAATGAAGGTGAATTCTATCGTATATCTTCTCTCAGAGTTAAAATTTTAGAGAAAGGACAGCTTAATACAACTTCGGAAACAAAGGTGGTTTCCATACCACCATTTGAAGATGTACAAGAACTTTGCCATGAACAAGTGATCGACGTGCAGTTTAAGTTTCTTCAGGTACTGAAGAAAATCTCATGCCCCATTTGCTTTAAAATATTTGATTCAGATGAATACAAAAAAAACCCCACTTGTTCGCTGTTCAAGTTGCAATTTCAAGGTCCTCACCACTTCCCTGCCTGCTCAGATTTCTGTGTCAGCTTACGGTAGCCAACAAAGGAAACAACAGATTTCAATTGAAGCAATAGAGCGCCTTGTGAACCAGAAACCAGAATTAAAAGATGACATTGATGCATTCGAAGATTTCCTCATATTAAACAAATTTCAAATTCACCTGAATAGTGAGAACATAGAAACCAAAAAAATGTTGAAACATTTGTAAAGTTTGGGAATCCAAACAAGCTGACCTGTTACAAGCTGCGAGAGAATAGGGCATCCCCTTGAAGCTTGGTGGAGATGGGAGATATTGTTCACCAGGCCATACTGCCAAGTATGGTTCTTACAGTATGACGGATTTGGATGCGGGCAAGAAAATAGACATTCAGCTTGTCCAGGTAAAAGGGAAAAAAATATTAAAGAATTATATATGATAATGTTTGTTATTTTGATGATCAAAGATAGTCGATAAGATAGTCGTATCTGTGGAGTTAAAGAGTTAATAGCTCTTGTACGATATACCTGGTGTTTCTATTCTTAACTGGCACTGTTATCTTCGACACGCCCACAAACTGTGAGGTCAAGCGTTTCGGACAAACAATTCATGTCAATTTACATCATTGAACTTAGGCCAGATAAAAAAAACAAGAGGGTCCATAGGACCCTGGGTCGCTAACCTGTCAACAACTGCTCAATGGTTGCAAGAGTTGTGTGCAAAATTGGTATAATCAAATCAAAAAATTAAGCTGCTATTGTGGAGAAAATGTAACTAGATGATGCTCTATACCAAATATCTAAGCTCTAGGCCTTACGGTTTCAGAGAAGATATTTAAAGATTTACTATATAACACTATGTAATAAAACTAGTGACCCCCGGGCGGAGCCATTTTTGACCCCAGAAGAATAATTTGAACAACTTTTGTAGAGGACAACTACATGATGACACTTACCAAATACCAAGGTTCTAGGCCTTGTGGTTTTAGAGAAGAAGTTTTTTTTAAGTTTTCCCTATATAAGTCTATGTAAAACAAATGACCCCTGGGGTGGGGCCATTTTTGACCCCAGGGGGATAGTTTGAACAATTTTGGTAGAGGATCACTAGATGATGCTGTATATCAAATATTAAGGCTCTAGGCCTTGTGGTTTTAAAGAAGAAGATTTTCATGTTTTTCCTATATAACTATATGAAAACCAAGAGAACCCTAGGGCGTGGCCGATTTAAGCCCCAGGGGACATAATTTGAACAAATTTAGTAGACATCCATTGGACAATGTCACTTACCAAATATCTAAGCACTACGCATTGTGGTTTGTGAGAAGAAGATTTTTAAAAATTTCCTTTATAAGTCTATGTAAAATGAAGTGACTCCTGGGGCGGGGCAAATTTTGACTGCAGGGAAATAATTTGAACAATCTTTGTAGAGTTCCACTAGAGGGTGCTAAATGCCAAATATCTAAGATCTAGGCCTTGTGGTTTCAGACAAGAAGATTTTTAAAGTTTTTCCTATATAAGTTAAGTAAAATGAAGTGACCACTGGGGCGGGGCCAATTTTGATCCCAGGGAAATAATTTGAACAATCTTTGTAGAGTTCCACTAGAGGGTGCTAAATGCCAAATATCTAAGGTCTAGGCCTTGTGGTTTCAGACAAGAAGATTTTTAAAGTTTTTCCTTTTGGTTGCCATGGCAACCAGAGTTCTGCATGGAATTGATTTCTTTGAACAAATTTGGAAGAGCTTCATGCAAGGAACATCTGTGGCAAGTTTCATCAACTTTGGCCCAGGGGTTTAAGAGGAGATGTCGTTTAAATTAAAAGTTTACGGACGGACGACGGACGGACGGACGCCGGACAAATTGCGATCACAAAAGCTCACCTTGTCACTACGTGACAGGTGAGCTAAAAATAGATTCTCATCCTGATTTTGGGAAAAAATAGACGGGTGGACATTTTATTTTTTAATAACGAAATACTGAGAATAGAAGTTAAAACTAACTTAAAATTTTGAGAAAATGGCATTTATACTTACCAGAACATTTGATGTAGAATATTAGTCCACCGAAAAAATATCTTTCAAAAAAATCATAACTAACAAAAGTAGCAGGAAGGTGCCTGCCTATTCTTTGATTGAAAAGCTAAACCAGTCTTTAATAGTGTCAGCCTTTAATAGTGACACTATCACTTTCGGTAAGCTTTGAAATGATGAAAATTTTATTTTATATCTTGTTTTTTTCCATAAACGGGATGGTCTAAAACCCGTTCTATCCGGAACAGAATATGTCCTATGATTTTTACCAATAAAATTTTTTGGGGCTGGTGGTTTTGGACAGGGGCGGGCGGGTATGAGAATCTAAAATATTTTTTTCTATTGTCTTACCTGATTTAAATAAATAAAATGGTTACGACAAAACACTTGTTACGGTGACTGTAAAAGTGACTCTCGTAATCGAGACAAGGATGTATTTTTTTATCGGATTCGGAAATGGATTTCCAAAACCAAACAAAGAAGTTGAAAAAATGTAAACGCTGGGTGCAAAATTGTGGACGCAAATTCTTTACAATAAACAACGTGATCAATTCACATACATAATTATGTTCTTAACAAGCCGGTTAATGTTGCTACCAGCATCATCCTGCTCAGCAGCAGCAACAGCATCATCGCCATCATTAGCTGCTCCTCATTGTGAAATAACTAAAGAAGTCACAACACCGCCCTATTCAAGTGTTGGAACATGTTGCCATCCAGACTTAGTTAAAAAAGAAACACAAACAGTTACCAGCCAAACCGCAGAAATGGTCCGCTTACGCATAAAAAACAAAATTCTTGAAAATAAACAAAGGTTGTTACCAAGTTCAGAAGCATTTAAAATTAATTAACCCAACCATAAAATTGATGAAAATACAAAGCTCAAGGCACATTCTGCACATCATATTTCATTCTCTGTTGAAAGCCTTAAAAATGATGACACCATGTTTAAATTTTACACTGGTCTTTCCTACGTTCAATTTTCATTCTTTTGGGACATGCTTGGAAAAAGTACCTCAAAAGTGAATTTTTGGAACTGCCAAGTTTCCAATCCGGACAAAATACCAAGCAAAAGGCCGGGTAGAAAAAGGGCAATTTCTCCGATAAATCAATTATTCATGACATTAATCCGATTAAGACTGGGCTTACTACATCAAGATTTGTCTTATAGGTTTCAAACCAATACACGACAAGTGTCATCAATTATTATAAAATGGATTTTGTTTCTTTTTAAACAATTTTCAGGTATAAGACAAATAATGTTTGCCTGAGACAGTGAGAAAAAATTTACCTAAATGTTTAAAAATATATACGAACATTCGCTTTATAATTTACTGCACTGAAGTCCAAGTACAGGCACCTGGAAACTTTGAAGATCAAGGAAATCAATACTCGTCGTATAAAGGGTATAAATCCTACAAATCTTTTAGCTTTTGACCCCAAATGGTGCAGTTGTGAACGTTACTGATTCGTTTGAAGGCAGCATCAGTGAAAAAGAAATTTTAAAACAATCTGAATTTTTGAAGTATCTTGAACCTGGTGATGTCATTATGGCTGACAGAGAATTTTTAATCGATGACATCTTAAATGAAAGGCGAGTGTGATTAATAAGACCTCCGTTTCTAGGAACACGACATCGATTTACCCCACAAGAAGAAGCATTGACAAAAGACATTGCAAAGCATCGAATTCATGTTGAACGTTCAATTGAAAGGATGAAAAAAATTAAAATTATTCAACGTATTATTCCCAGTCAGTTACAACCAGTATTTGCACAAATTGATTTCATTGTAGCATGTTGAGTCATTTTTCATAATCTACTTGTATAATGAATATATTTCTGTTGGATTTTCGTTTCAATTGCTAATTTCTGTTTCCATTACTTTGTAAACATTCTTTTAATACAAATATATTTTAAATACTGATTTATTTCATTATTTTATATGATTAATTCTTTACTCTATATAAACGCAACTTATTGCATGTGTTAATAAAGATCCAGATTGGCCAACTTATCCATGCCTTCTGATCAGGATCTACTCTGTTTGCCTTTATTTTATTAGGTTCTTTATGACAAAAAAGCAAACAGTGCAGGTCCTGATCAGGTGGCACTGATTTGGATTCCAACATGCTAACTCCCAAGTATCAGCAGTTTTATTCTGTAATCAACATTACAATAATACTCTAGTTATTGGTGTACATTACACTTTTAGCTTAGTGGAAGTCGTTACGCTTAGCCAGGGCTATACAAGTAGGACGTACTTCATGGTATTTTCTATGAAAAAATAATTAAAACAAACTTGCAAGATAGAGCCCTCATGACCATTAAGACCTTATGTGAGCCCCATATTCACAAAACATTTCAATGGTAGTAAAAAAACCTTTAAAGATAACCAACAATTTTTTCTTGAAATATCAGAAAAATGAGAAAACATTATAATCCTATCTAACCCTTTACTTAATTGTATGGCTGATTTGCATAGGCTCGAATTGTAGATCCAGATCAGTCGGCAGTACTATCTGACCAGGATCGACAATGTTCGCTTTTAGGTTCACGAGATTACTTTCTATTAAGATGCAACCTGTGTAGATACTGATGAGACAACACTGATGAGCCAGCTGATCTGGATCTAGACTGGTTGCACATGAAATTCAAACTGTATATATATGTGGTAAAGTCAATTATTTAAGTATTTAAAATGTTTGAATACAATTATTCTGGGCTCAGTAAATAAACAAAATGTAACAACTAACATGTTCTATACATATTTTAATGAAATCTTACTGATAGCTTCTAAGAAATGTATAAATATTTAGATTATATGTACATTTTATATCCATAGTAAACTGTCAAGTCTAGTTAGCCAAAGGCTCTGAGTGAGCTATTGTGATCAGAGGGGGACCAGATGTCCGTCGTCCGTCAACATTTTGTTAACGCGATAGAGGCCACAGTTTTCAACCGATTTTCATCAAGCTTGGTCAGAATGTTTCTCTTGGTGTTGTGGCGATCCCTTTTGAAACTGGGTCATCTTAGTTCAAAAACTAGGTCACTAGGTCAGATTAAAGCAAAAATTATGTTAATGCAATAGAGGTAACATTTTTTATCCGATTGTCATCAAATTTGGTATGAATATTGATATTGATGATCTCTACTCAAATTATTACAATCGTGTTCTCGAATTGCCCAGGGGCCCTGCCATGGGGTTTTTAATTTTTTTCCTTTCAAATTCTGTTTTTAACCTTTAATTTTCTACAGTTATCAACCAGATTTGGCACAAACTTTATACCATCTCAAAATTCAATCTTTCCTGAACAATTCATTCACTGGTTGTTCAGTGATAAATTTGAAACAAAAATTTTAGAAGCAGAGTGAAAATTTCAAGTGTCAAAATTTCAATAGTTCTATCTGTCTTCAGCTATATTAAGATGTATTAGGATGCATTATCCAATTCATTGCTCTAGTTGCTGGTCAAATGACCTACTGAACTTTCCTGCTTAGATCTGTGTTATGCAATATTAAGAACTTTGCTCTGGAAGTTTTTATAGGGTAAATTTTGACATCTTCTACGGATACTGACTAAATAACAAATAAACATTCTTACTTTATAGCACTGAATATCAAGGCTTTTCTGAATATTTTATTCAAATTCGTAAGTAAAACAAGAACAACAACAAATTTGTAGCACATTCTCAAAATGTTCAGACTATATTAACCCTTTCGTCCATAGACACAACTTTTTGCGTGGGGGAACAGTGTAGATCCAGATCAGCCAGCACATCCGAACCATCTGATCAGGATCTGCACTGTTCGCTTTTTGATTCATTAGGTTATTTCTGACTAAAATGGGACCAGTGCAGATCCTGATCAGACGGCACAAATGTGCCAGCTGATCTGGATCTACACTAGACGCACATGCATAAAAATGCGAATATAAGGAGGAAAGGGTTATGGTGTATACCGTGTATGTACAAAAAATTGCAAGTTAATTGGAGGTCTCAGAACTCCAGCATTTGATTTTTTTCTAAGACTAGTATCAGTTTTCGGCAATCAGATGCTTGAGAATTGAGTATGGTCTCTAGTCTCAGTTTTATTGTCTTTGGCCCTGATCTTGACCAAACCAGTCTTTAACTCTTTCCTCCATCTATACATATTTTTATGCAATGCCAACAGTGTAGATCCAGATATGATGGCTTATTTGTGTAATCTGTTCAGGATCTGCACTGGTCGCATTTTAGTCAGAATTAACTGAACAAATAAAAAAGCTAACAGTGTAGATTTTGTTCAGACGGTAGGGATATGCTGACGATCTGGATCTACACTGATTGTCCACGCAAAAAAGGTATATATATGGAGGAAAAGATTAAGCATTTTTGTAGGAAAAGGTTTATTCTATTAATTTCAAGCAAACTACAGCCTAAAAAGAAAACCGATCATTTGCATTTTTGTAATGGGTTGAATATTAAAGGCTTCTTGGAATTAAATACAAGTGTGACAGTATGAAATGTTATAATACCCCAGCAAATGAAGTAGAATCGTCATGTCATGAAATGTGAAAATATATCTTTGTGTGATGCTATACGGCCCGTTAATTTTATACCCCCACAAAGTTTGGGGTGTATATAGGAGTCATTATCCGGTTATGTGGTTAGTCTGTGGCACTTACTACGTCAAAAATTTTCAAGATATCGACTTGGAACTTTAAACATATGTTCCTGAGTAGATTTGCGCGAACTGTTTTTTTTTCTCATGGATCAGTCCATTATTTTTTGGATGGAGCTCGATTCAACAAAATCTTTTGGCGCGAACTTCTACAGTTTTCAAGATATTGACTTGAAACTTTAAACATAGATTTGCCCGACATATTATTTTTCATCTGGATCAGTCCATTATGTTTGCACGGGACATCAAAACAAAACCGTGTTATGCAAACTTCTACAGTTTTCAAGGTATCGACTTGAATCTGAAATCTTATGTTCTGCATGAAGTGCACATGTAGGCGACATATTCTTTTTGTGTAGATCAGTCCATTATTTTTTGGAGTGGAGCATTATTTAACAAAATCTTTCATTTTTAACAAAATCTTAAGACGCAAACTACTTCTCCAGTTTTCAAACTTTGAACATACGTTCGTGATTAGATTTGCATGACATATTTTTTCATGTGGATCAGTTCAATATTTTTTAAAAGGGGAGTATGATTCAACAAAATCTTGTGACCCCAACTACTTCTACAGTTTTTAAGATATTGACTTAAAACTGAAATCATATGTTCTGCATGAAGTGCACATGTAAGCTACATATTTTTGATGGATCAGTCCATTATTTTTGGGAGGAGAGCATTATTCAAAAAAAATATTATAATGAAAACTACTTCTCCAGTTTTCAAACTTTTAACATACGTGTGGGAGTAGATTTGCATGACATAATTTTTTCATGTGGATCAGTCAATTATTTCTTAGAAGGGAAGTAGCACAATTCAACAAAACCTTGCGACGCCAACTACTTCTACAGTTTTTAAGATATTGACTTGAAACTTTAAACGTATTTTTGGCATGACGTGTAGATGTGCTTGAAATATTTTTCGTGTTGATCAGTCCATTGTTTTTTGCAGGGGACATGATTAAACAAAATTGTGTTCTGCAACTTCTACAGTTTTCAACATTTCGACTTGAAACTGAAATAATGAATTCTGCATGAAGTTCGCATGTAATTGACATATTTTTTGTGAATAAAGTCCATTTTTTGGGTCGGCACGACCCAGTTTAGCCGGTTTTCGACAATCGTTTTGAATTACTACAAACCTAACAATTTAGGGTTGCATGCAAGATTGTCGTACCTTCTTCTTTATTTCAATGTTGTTACGACAGTCTTGCGTGCTACCCTAGAATATAGTTCTTAGTTTCAAAAAGTAAGTCAATGCTGCAGAGCGGTCAATTTTGTAATGCTGTGCAAAATGATAAAAGTTATATTTAAACATATGGAATCAATCAATATTTGAAGAAATTTAACTCGTGGAACGTCAGACAAGATTTTTAGACATGAACGCGCATGAATACCTGAATATTGGATTCGACAACATTCGGTTAAAACGAAAAATTCATCGCAATCAACTGAAAAGTGAGTATTTATCGAGTTATTTTCATGATGCAATGTTTTTTAATACCCAGGTTACATTTGAATGTATATTGACAATAACATTTCTCTTTGTAAATAGAATTTTTCATATGGAAAATGGAGGTGGATTTGGTGGTTTACGAATGGTAACGTTACAAAATCTTTGTAAAACTGAAATTTTATATTCTTCTTCCAGAATACTTTAATACCGTCATCAACTGACTAAAGTTTAACATGTTTAGATTCGAAAGACTATACCGCAGTAAACGAGATTTTGGCTCTTTTGGTTTTATTGAACGTTACGTCCCGTTACGTCATTTAATGCACTCTCCAAAATGAAAGTAGGAGTTTCCGCTGAGTAGGACAAGGCAAAACTTTTTTTTAATTTAGGGCCCTAATCATTGTGGCTATTTATTGTGGAACCTTGTAGCGATGTAAGTAATAAAATCATTTCAATGTATTGCATTGAAAGAAGTCGGATTTTGTACGATTAACGAACATCGTGTAAGATTTTTATAAAAATTTCCATTTGAATGCTTCAAACATAAAGCATCAGATTCACAATGCTTTATTTTTAACACATTTAGATCTGTTGAAAATTGTGTTTAAAGTAAGTTAAAAATCATACATGAATTGATTTAACAGATATATTAATGAATGCATTTAATGCATTTGATCAAAGAACCTGAATTTCCATAGGCATCAGATAATATCCAGATCTGACATGAATGAAATTTTCCCATATCATAACCCATTCCCAATTCATAACCGGCTGCATAGTTGACACAGGGTTTTCTGAATAATTGCCCCTTATATGTAGACCTTCTGAAATGCATATTGGGAATCACCACATTCAGAAAAAAAACAGCCTCACCACACAGTCAAGAGAAGAGAGGGAGAGAGCATTGTTAATAAAATGATCAGTTTCAAAAGAGACGCCACTAACAATGAACAAAAATGAGAACCCTAGTGGTTCCCGCCTTGGAACAGTCATTGAATCTGCTATCAGAAGTTTTTAATACTTTCAATTTTGTCTTGCACTCCATTCAATGATGTCTCACAGGTCATTTAATCAGAACAGATATTCTCAAAATAACCCAGGGAAAACCAAAAGAAGAAGAGTAGAACCTCAGGGATTCACTGAGTATACAGAACAGGAACTTCACAAATTATATGAATTTATTTAATAGTATCTCTTAAATGCATTTCGGGTGATTTTAGCATCCTGGAAGAAAGAATAATCATGTATTTATTTATTATAATTTATATGTATATTGTTTATTTAATTATTCATAAACAGGTTTAGATGATCTTTGGATCTGGTCAGACCCATATCAACTTTGACATAATACCCCATTTGAAGCTGTATAGAACTGTTTGACATCATGCAATGAAGTGGACAACAAAAGTGAAGGTAAAATAAAAATGTTTGAGTTAAATCCACAATTACTGTTTTAGGAGATGTAATTTTTGTTAACAGTATATTTTAGTTTATTTGTAATGCTTGAGCTGCCATAACGCTGTGTCAACATTGCAACTGGTAAATTCTTGTAACATGTAAGTGGGTGGGTTACAAATCCATTGCATTCGGAAAATGTAATATTTTTCCGGATCTGGATATTTTCAGATGGAAATTCAGGTTCCTGTAAATTGTAATCTAATGAATAATCAGTGTTCATTTATATTGACATGCAGCCAGACTGGTTTAGGTGGGGCGACAACTAGTATTACCCACAAGGTTTAGCCAGACTGGTTTAGGTGGGGCGACTACTACCCACAAGGTTCATGCTCTGGGCCCTAAATCGTTAGGTTTACAGTATGAATGGACTTAAAGCAATTTGATTTATTTATTCTGTGTTCTGTTTCAACAGTGCAACAGTAATTACTATGCTGATATGATATTGTAAATGAATCACTTCATTAGAAATTTTCTACAGAACAATGTTAATTATTACCTCAAATACCTAATGCAAATAATGTAAATTCAGTATTGAACAGTTTGATCTCATGTGGCATTAAAATTTGAAGTTTAAAACTTCCCCAAATCTGTTATCCGTACTGAATGTGTGAGATCTGTAACCATTTAAAAATATCTTACTGGGATTTCCACAAGAGAAACATTTACACCACCCATTTTATGTATAACTCAAATTAAGAGGTCGCAAACATTGCAAATGGTGAAAACATGCTTAAAATTTAAAAAAAAATGAATTTTGGGGGAAATACTTATTGCCACCTAGATTTTAGTAAATAAATGTATTTAGCTATGGATGTAGTAAATGTTTGCAAGCTCAATTTAGTCTAATTCCTGTTCTAATTACCAAGCACATACTTAAACAAAAGAAAAACCATTTGCATGAGAACTCTGAAATTCATGGACAATATACCGAAGCAACTAATTTCTGAAATAAGTACATGCTGGTCTACAATGTTTTATTATAAAGAATATTTGTAATTTGAGCAAAGATCAAAATAATTGTTATAATTTTGTGTTTGTTTAATATGTATTTCAGTGTTATAATCAAATGAAAGAAATGTGACATCTCTGGTTCAAAAAACATGGAATTGGAAGAGCAGAGGAAGAAGGCTTATGGTATATTTAATTTTATTAGTTGACTATTAACAGGGCTCTCACCTATCAGGGAGAAGTTTTGTCATAATTTACTGAATTATAGAGAAGTTTGCAGTCAAAGGCATTCTTTCCCTATATATTAAATACAAAAAGACTTCTCCCAAAGTTAAACGAAGAGAGAAGTCTGGTCACTTTTGATGGGACTACTTCCTTCAAGTCTCTCTAGTGAGAGCCCTGTATGAATATACAGTACAGGTATTCCATACTTTGTCCTTTTTACATGACTGCAGTGTAGCGAAATCTCGAGGCATGTCATGCCATAATCCTGGCAGACACTACATTGTATATCACATTCATACTTAGCTATTTTATGATGGCCCAGCAATTACAATATTTGCTCAGAACCCCTGTATTGGCCCAGAACTTTTAGTCTTCATATGAATTTAATGTTTTTATTCTGTTAATTAAAAAAATTATCACTCAAGTATATTCCTATTGACCATGTTATTGGGCCTCGGGCTGTCATATATACCCTTGGCCTTCTGCCTCAGGCATATATGACTACCCTTGGCCCAATAATATCGCCAACATGAATTCACTTGAATAATTACAGTATACAATATTCGTCTGTGGGCCACCTTGCACAAACACGATGTGTTCTTGTGGTTGCTTATTCATTTATTAAGTAGGGTAATCTCATATGAATGTGTCTCAAAAATCCAATGCTGTTTCTGTTTTCTGGGTTAATAACTTGACCCTTTACTCCATTTACACGCCATTTCACCACATGGGCAACCAGTGTAAATAAAGATCAGATAGAGATAGCACAGATGTAGCTCCAGATCAGCTTGCGCATCAGACATTTTTGTGGTCTGATCTGTATCTACTCTGTTCATTAGATACATTTAAACTAAAGCTCTTTTAATTGGAAGCAGATGTGTCAGCACCTAGAATGTAGATCTACAATAGATGGTCATGTGTTAAAAGGTGTATCCTACAAGTAAAATGGAGTATCAAAATGCAAGTGTGTTATTGTAATAATTAACCCTTTACTACATATATACACATTTTCATGCCTGTGCAACCAGTGTAGAGATACAGATCAGATGGCAGATCTGATCTGGAACTGCACTGGCCACATTGTGGTCAGAAATAACCTATTGAATAAAAAAGCTAACAGTTTAGATCCTAATCAGGCAGTATGGATGTGTCGGCTGATCTAGATCTACACTGATCACCCATGCCACAAAGGCATATACATGGACAAAAGGTTACATGGGATAAATTGTGTAAGAGCCTATAGGAATTGAAGATGGCACAAAGCTTACATCAGAAAACCCTCTTTTGTGTGGTATTTATAAAAAAAATACATTAAAACAAATTATGACAACAGTGTAATCTGTTAACTGTTTAACTGCAACAGCTATTTATGTACATATTCATAAGCAACAAAAAGTACAGTGAAATTGACTTGGGTTATTTGTTATGATTTAAAATACAACATTTATTATTTTCAGCCATGTGTACCATCAGTCTAGTAAAAGCTGTGGACTTGAAATGTTTGCAAAATTGGTAGAAAACTAGGGAGCAGAATATGAATGTTACTGTAAAAAATGGAGACAAGGTTTGCATTTTTTATTTCCATGTATTAGAACTGCATGACTGTAATGATAGAGACACTTAATCTATCTGTTAATGTTGGTATTTGTATCTTGTAACTAGAAAACATAAAATTGTGTTTGTATGTTTGTGAAGACTTGTAAGACCTCAGTTCACAAGAAAATTAATCAACCTATAAAAAAGTTACTGTGTTGTTTTTGACCCTTTCTTCCATGAATACATGACATGAGTGACCAGTGTATATCCAGATCAGCAGGCATATCTGTGCAGTCTAAATAGGATCTACATGGTTCATAATAAGATTCATGAGGCTATTTCTTACAAATATGCAAACAGTGTAAATTCCAATCAATCCAGATCAGACTCCAGAATTATATTGTTTGTGACAACATTCTTGAGCTGATGTAAATTTTCAGGTCAAGGTCACATTTGATGGAGTTAATCCCTTTCTGTACTTTTATTTTAACAGAAAAACTTAATGTTGACTATAACTTTGCCTTTTCCTAATATTTCTACATCAAACTTTCAAATTATATTGCTCATGACAACACACTCATCATGACTCCAAGTTCTTTATATCAAGATGGGTTTTTCCCCCTCTTGTTCTTGAATTTTATAACCTGACATAGCTCCCAGGGAGACATAAGTGAACACTCACCTAGTGTAACTTTTTGGTGGATTCTGAAAGTTAATAACCAAAATTACCCTTAATTTAAGGAAAACGAAGACACTTCAGGTAAAATTGCAAGGGTCAGAATGATTTCTTAATTTTTTTTTTAATTTTCAAAACTCAAAAGGTTATTTCCTGGGTCAAATGTCTATATGATTAAGGCAATTCCAAGGAGTTAAGGTTCATCATAAGAAATGAGAAAAATATGGTCAGTTTCAAAACATACACCACAACCAATGAACAAAAATGAGAACCAAAGGGTTACCATTTCAAGAGTCAGGATAAATGTAGTATTGCCAGGGCAAGAAAATTAATAATATTGGACTGAACTAATTTATTGTCAAATATTTATCGGTTTCTAATTTCGACAAATAAATTAAAAAAAGCACAGACCATAAATTATGCTTGAACTTCAATATAAATAGGTAATTTGTTGAAATTAATATTTCAGGACAACAGCTTCACATGGAGTGCTGTGAGGAGACCAGTTTGACAATTCTGTCTATGACTGTCTGATGCTCCCTGGGAGCATACAGCCTTCATATTGCCACTAATTCCTGCAATGGAACATGCTGCTTTTGTAACGGACAAGAATAAAAAAATCACAAATGTCGAGCATATAGTGGGTGCGAAAATGAGACAATTTATATAAAATATAACAAAACGTTAGAATGTGCACCACATTGAAAAAGCATCAGTTGACAAAAAAACATCAGTGTAATTGTGTGTTTGAACATTATTTGCTGAATAATAAACATGATAAAACTATTGGAAAAAAAACATAGTGTCACTTTTAGTTTTATTTTAAATCATGTGACCCAATACTGTTTGTTGATTTCAAGTTTGAATATTCAAAGACAATGACTTAGCTACTTTTTGTGTCGCCCTTTTTGAAGCAATGGCGATTCATAGGGATCGCTTTGTCCTTCGGTCCATCCTGGCTCACCGATGGCACTTGTTGGGTACCAAAATACCCAACAAATGCCCATCTTTGAGAACTTTCCATTCATTCCGTTAGTCTGTTATTGGGTAGTTTTTCGCTTGTTGGGTAGTTTTAAACAAAAGAAATACCCAACAAATGCCCATCTGTGGGAGCGTCCGTCCGTCACGAAAACTTAACGTTGGCTATAACTTTGCCATTCCTCAATATTTCTTCATGAAACTTTCACATTATATTGCTTATGACAACAGGCTCATGATGATGCCAAATTCTTAAGGTCAAGGTCACATTTGGTTGAGTTATGACCCTTTTTGAACTTGCATTATTTCCGACATTGTACCAGAGGGCGACACAAGAGTTCATCTGAAAACCCATCTGGTTCCGTCATATGTGTCACCGTATCTCAACTCAGAATTTTAGGTGCTGTCTATTGATACTGTGCTAGCAAACAACTGCTCACAGGATTCTTCCAAACTTTACAAAAGTATTCACGCCATTAAGATAATATTCATTTGTCATTGAACTCTCATTGATAAAATGAAAAATTAAAAAGTCTGTCTATATGCAAGGACGAAAGGAGTAATACCTTTAAATAAGTGTAGTGTCTGAGGACTGTGACCAGATTTGTTACACTGTTGACCATATGACCTATGTATACTGAACAAAAATAAAAAGTATCCACTTTTTATGCTTATATTCTCATTAACACATTTTCATTTAATCACGAACGCTTTGAATGGTGTTTTGATAGTTAATCTCAGTTGTTTTTAAGTTTAGTTGTTCATGAACATAATTTTTCATAACAAGAACTTAGCAACTGCCAGTCGAATAACAATTAATAATGAATTACAAAACACTACATATTCAATTAAAAGGGAGGTAATTTGCAATGGTTGGAATTTCTAGCGTTGTTTGTCAAAGACAAGTTGTTTTATTGATGAATGTTTTGTGATTTTCTTGATCACAAGAGGTGGAGAGATTTATTCAATTCAAATAAATGTAAATACTTTTAAGAACTACTGATTTTTTTCTGGAATCCTCATTATAACAAAAGGAAAGATAACAAGAAAACTTTATCTCTTTGTAATGATAACAGAAATGCAAAATTTGTCACATATAGGTGTTTGAGTTTTCAATTTCAAATTTTACAAAATTAAAGATAGGAAAGTGGATACTTTTTATTGTTGTTGAGTATAGTATGATATCCTTCACTTAATTTTGATTGGTCAGTTCCGAGAGAGGCATTGTCTAATTTCATATTATCGTCTACAGGTCCAACCATATTCTAATTATATCTTTACTAAGTTTAGACATGTTGTCCTTCCACCAGGTTTGCTCTCCATGTCACTGACTGCGTCTGCAAACTTGATAACAGTATTTGCCTTGACTTGTTAATTGGACCTTTATTGTTTTGGGGTCGAATATCTATGTCTCAGAGGTCATAAAGTAAATTGGTCCCCGTCCTTGAGGTGAAAGTTTGTTTCTGGTCCAACTTAAACACAAACTCTTTGCCAAAGATCCATCGCTTTTCAATTGTGTTTTGATGGCCGACCCATCAGTACCTCCAGTCCTTTGATTTTTGGGAGGGAGCATTATTTAACAAAATCTTATGACACAAACTGCTAGGTCAGTCCATTATTTTTTTGTAGGGGAATGATTTAACAAAATCTTGTGATGCGAAGTAATACATTTTCAAGATATTGACTTTAAACTGAAATCATGTGTTTAGCATTTAGGGTCGATGTGGTAGACATATTTTTTATCTGGATCTAGTCCATTAATTTTTGAAGGGGAGCACTATTGAATATTTCATTTATTGTTAGGTAAAAAGATGCGAACATTATTTCTGTATACTCTGACAAAGCAGTATTGTGGGGGTATTAATCACCTTCAGTGATAGCTCTTGTTTAAATTGTTGCAAAGTCAGCTGTGTATTTATTTTCTTGAATTGTTTTTCTACCTTTCATTTCACGAATCCAAGAATCTGGTGAGCGATAGGGCAAAGCTTTGGCAATCTAGTTTTTAAGTTGTTACTACTAGGCTTCCAATTTCACCGAAGATAACTCTCGAGGAAGTTTCATCTCATACAACTCGGGGACTAAATAGTTATGGTGAAATTTTATCAAGTTATCTTTTAATTCCTTCAAGGATAGTTCATCAAACCTTATTCTCAAATACATATGTTTCTTAAGCTGACCATACTACAAAATCACAAAACTGCAATCCAGTAACACCCATTTGCATCTACATTTGATAGTAATAGCTATGAAGTTTTTTAACAATAATTTCATCATCAATTTTTTCCAAACAAAATTTCTTAAAATTGTTTTGCATTTAAAACAGTATCAAAGTCAGAAATTTTCTTATTTTCCTGTTTTTTCGGACATTTTATTTCCAAAAATCCATATGAACTTTTCCCATCTAAGTCTCAAACTAATTCATCTGGACTATATGCTCGCTCCGGATGCACATTGACCACAGACCAGTTTCAACAGTCACTGTTCCGCAACTGTTTGTTTAAAAAACTTGCAATGGCCGAGTCCGACTTTAAATTATCGACTTTATGGCAGGTTGGAGCAGTAAGCCGAACTCTTTGTTCAACCATTTGTCACTCTTTTGGTCCAACACGAGCAGGATTGGAAATGTGGAATTCTGCGGAGATTTCAAGTTATTCCAGCCACCGCATTAACTGTGTAATAGAATGTTTCTCAATCGTATCATACACAAATTTCGCCCCTGGAACGTCATTTTGATTAAGTTTAACGATATAAAAAGGTAAGGAAGCTGCCATTGTTTTTGGAACTGTTTGTCCGAAAGAAATACCACTTGACGATTTGTTACTAAAGTAATTATGAACGCATAGTTAGCGACGTATAGATGCAGCGATATCTTACAAATCTATACAACTAAAGTCTAGTTAAATTACTCACATACAAAGTGTTTTGTGCGTTTGATGCAACCACTTTCGATTTCAGAATCTAGTTTCATCTCATATTATTAAATGACAATTGTTAATGTTGGTTATTTTTTTATTATGTCCGACTCGAAAAATCTCACAAATGTATTATTTAACAGCCAAGGTTAGCTGTAATTGATGATTTTGTCAGTAACTACAGACAATTATTCAGTTCCGGCATTCAATCAGTTCCGGCACATTTGGGTTATAAATCGAAAATGTGTTAAGAAATCATTTTGTTCTTGCAGCATTTCTCTTATTTAGAGTGATGTTGCTAGAACACACAATGATTTCTTGACTAATTTTGGGTTTTTAAATCAAGATTATTAACATGTTCCGGAACTGATTGAATGCCGAAACTGATTAATTGTATACAAGTTTAACCGTTTCTAGTCATGTAAAAAATAAAAGAGGTGGACAGAAATCGTTTGCTGTTTTTTTTTTATATTCTCTCAATAGCGAGAATATTGATATTGTAATATACATGACTAACAAAAGCAATTGGAACAATTTTAAGTTTTATTTTCAAGTATTTGTGTTCATTAAACAATACAAATACATATACTAATCAATTATTGTTTGTGTTCCCAATATAAAAACTATAGTGTGTTATAAATTACAAGCTGAACACTTTTACCCATTGATTTTTTTATCTACCGAACCTGTTCTTTGGCTATGCCACCAGAAACACAGAACACGGAAAGTACAAATTATTTATCGGCTAACCTTTCAAATTGATAAAATTCAATAATGAATATTTACACTTCAACTTCATCCTCTACGAAGAAGTCTTGCACCTGTCAATATTTTGCCCGCCCGGGGGGGGGGGGGGGGGGGGCGGCGGGCATACACGGGGCTTTAGACAGAAGACCATTCCTGACAGGCGGGAATTTGATAAACATATGGAATCCGGGTCCCGGGAAATAGACTTTGGCCGGTTTTAACATCCCGGGACTCGGGAATTTCGACGCCAAAAAAATAAAAAAGGGGAGTAACCGCGAAAGGTCTAAAGACGACGGCGATATTTTTATTCGTGTTTTCATGTCGGAACCCAGCACGATGGAAAACTTTTCAAATTTTTCTGTTGAGAAGATAGTGGCATGGGGCGAAAAGATTGCACCAGAATTGGGTTTAATATTCAAAGGTATACAGGGATTGTATTCTCCATTTATTTTCACCTGTACCCAGACCTAGTATGCGTGAAGCCTAGCGGTATTCATGTTTGTCATCTGTTTTCGCGAATAGACCCATTTATTTTGCGAGTCTGAGAGGCGTCATCACATGAAACTCGCATATCCTGGTGGACCACCTCTCACCTACCTGCCTTTCCCGGTGCCTGATGGGGACAAAAGACCAGGAAGCTGTCCTGACCATGAGCACTGTGGTGGTCACTTTTTCCCACCAAGTCAAGTCATTGAAAGAAGGCTTAAGGTATGATGTACATATTCTCATTATTCTAATAGCTGGGCTGGTTTTGAGAAAAGTGAATGAATTATCTGATACCTTTAATAGCCCTGACCCCAGCTTTATTGTGCGAAAACACTTAACTAACATTTTCATACAGGGGCATTTTACCAGCAATGTTAATTCAACACTTTTAAGATTTGTGTGGTTTTATCTGTCCATAGGAAGGAATGTGTCTCATCTTGTCTTTGTCAAAAGTGAATTTACTTTGTGATGATTTTAACCTTTAACTACTTCATGTACAATGTAGTATTTAATACTAGTATAATATAAATATACCTGCACATTTGTGTGTACATCAATGATTTCATTCCTCACTAGTATGATTTCCTCTTGACATACATGTAGCTCATTTTAGTTGTCTTATCAATTTGTTCTCTCATTTTGATTATAGGGAGTCGAACTGCCGCCCTCTGACATTTTACAGAAAGCACATTCAGATGGCAGTACAGATGCTGGAGTATTGAGTATTGAGTGCACTTTACCTGTGGAAGAGGTTTGCATTGACCACTTTAAATAGCCATTAGACTGTTAAAATTTGTTCTCAGGAATATTTTAAATGGATAATCGTGTCTCCGATGAGCGCTCCAGAGCACTCCTGTTGTTCTTAAACAAGCTTCACATGATTTTGCAGCCATGTATTACCATCATTGTTTTTTTATCATTTACTGTTTCAACTGCTTGTCATAACGCGATTTTGAATCTTGGCTATTGGTTTCATCTTCATTGGTCTTGTATTGCTTTACGGTCATGACTTGCTTTAATTAAAGTAAATTGAATCCGCAGATCCCTCACCGCGGTGGGTTCGAATCCTGACACGGACTTTGGATTCTTTCATGTGAGGAAGCTATCCAGCTAGCTTAGTTGGTGGTTCTACTCAGGTGCCTGTTGACACAAAATAATAATTGCATGAAATAATGCACGGAAGGGCACATGAGGTCTTCCTCCACCAGTAAAGCTGGAATGTCGCGATATGACCTATACTGAGTCAATGTAATGTAAAACCCAATCAAAAAACAAAAAAAAAAGAATCTGCAGATACTATGTGAAGGCTTTGTTCCAATCTAATAATTGTGAATGTATTGAAATGGTGATTTATATTTAAACAGGTGAACATTTGGTTTGACCATTTGAACAGTGTTGCTGCCAACCGAAAAAGGGGCAAGGCAAAGGCAGCCGAGACACGGTCTTCGAAAAAGGTATTCGGGCACAATGACATTATGAGTGGAATTTCATAAATGATTGCCTCAACATTAAATGAGTCTGAGGCCAAAAAAAAACTTTTTTATTTTTGAAAGCCATACAAAATATAAGGGGAATTGCACTTCTGTGGTCTAAATATGTGTATTTTATCATTGACATGGCGGGTAATCATTGATATGGTGACCACGTAACATGGTATCTTAAAGTCCCATTATGCATTTGTAAACTTTATTTGAAAGGAAAGAGTATTCACTCCAATGACATCAAGTAGAATTTTGATGTAAAAATTTGCATTTGATCTCTTAAATACAGAAAATCTTCGAAATACGCTATAAATATATTGCGCTCATGTAGTGCAAAAGTAATAATTGGAGGTATGTTTGGATGAAAAAATAATTTCTGAAGAATAGTAATGCGGAAATGAGCCATTTTCTACAATAAGAGGATGAGTATGATCTGTTTCTTCAGTAATTGAAATTTTTACTCACAAAAGCATTATTTTCCTTTAAACTTAAAATTGGTGGATTCTCCTGAAAAAGAACAATATTGTTTACAATGTCACTGGTGGTTACTGCAAGTCTTGTCAGTTACGCATACTCTGCATGCTCTAACCAAAATATTTTCTGTTAAACAAAAGATATTGACAAAAATTCTCACATAGACACCTGAATCTGAAAAATTATCAATTACTGCGATACCATGTCATGTGGTCTCCATATCACGTGATTCCCCACCATAATTGCAAGATTAGTTTGATGGACTACATGCAGATTTTTGAGAAAATAATGTGTTTAAAACTTTTCAACAAAAACCAGAAACAAATTCAGTACCATTTCTGTTCCTATATAATTAAAAACAACCTATTGTTTTATCTATCAAAATATATGTTGGAAATCTTTGTTAAGTTGTGCTACTAAATTATTGATTTTTAAACAATCCAGGCTCAAGCTCCTATCCAGGCTCAAGCACCTATCAAGGCTCAAGGTCCTATCCCAACTCGAGCTCCCATCCAGGCTCTTGAGGAGAGTACACCAACTCGAGCTCCCATCCAGGCTCTTGAGAGTACACCAGATCGAGCTCCCATCCAGGCTCTTGAGGAGAGTACACCAGATCGAGCTCCCATCCAGGCTCTTGAGGAGAGTGCACCAGATTGTAAGTACACCATGCAACCCAGTTTAAGAAAATTTGGTCTGTCAGTTAAAGAATGTGAACACGTTTGAGGCCACATTTTTGGCCCATTCTTAATGTAACTTGTGTAAATGTTCATCTCTATGAAATCTAAAACATGTTAGAAATTAGGTCATGAGGGGTCAAAAATTAAGGTATTAGGTCAAATCTTATAACATTTTTGGTCCAATTTAAATGAAATTTAGTAAAGTTTGAAACTTTAAAGATTATAAAAATGCCCTCTATTTCAGGTATAAATGTGGAAGTGTCAAGGTTTGGCCGCAGGAGGAGGAAAAATGTCCTTTTCAATGACTTTTTTTTGTTAAATTTAATGTTAAAATAAAATAAGAAGTTTAAGTGTTGAAAGTTTTTATTCTTCTAAGTCCAATCATTTGAATACTATCAAAGTTACTTAACTGAAATTGATACATATATACTCATTGGGACTTTACCTACCTTACTTCAAAGGCCCATTAATCTAGATTCATTATTTTCCTTATGATAAGCCTTTTAAATATACTTATATTTTTTTATTGTTTTTCTGATAACAGTTTTATTTATTGATTGATCTCTTAGATATTTACCCTTTCTCCTACCCCGGGACATTTGATGCACCAAGCAGGCTCAAGGGTGGGGATTTAGACAAAAATAGTTGTCTCTAGGGTGGGGATTTAGACTCCAAATATTTTAAGATTTCAAATTCCCCTGGGTCAGCCCGCCGCCCCCCCGGGCGGGCAAAATATTGACAGGTGCATCTTATTCATCTAACGAATCATAAAGTGTGACGTATTACTTTAATAAGCCTGACTACAGAATAGCCGTTCACAATTTATTGGACGTTGCACGATGATTTGACGTCGCCGTGCACGCACGTTTTACCACGAGTTGCAAACTATCGATTCAATCCTTAAATATTTACTTGTCAAATCAGAAATGTTCAAATAATCATTATATCCATATAAGCCAATCATGTTGTAATACGAAATCTATTAATAGAATTACCGCGACCTACTGGATAAGATCTGCCGATTAACCTCTATTATCTCAAAGACAACAATCTCGTAACATGTCAATAATAAATACGGAATATTATGTCAGTATGCAGTGGGCTTTTATCCTTTCGAGTCTCGTGTGTAAACCGTACGCGAGACCGAAGGTCGAGCGTAATGGGGTTAACATACGAGACGAGATCACAGGTGAAAGACGCGTTTCCAGGTCCCACCCCCCAACCCCACCCCCTTCCCCACTCTACAACCCAGAAATACACAAAATCACATAAATACCATGTGTTCCCTGCAAATCTGACTAAAATATAACAAAATATGACTTTTCTACCATACCTATATATATATACTGGGAAAAGGTACTTTACTTCTACGGGATTTTCTGCTAAAAAACACCAATGCCTAAAAATAAAGTTTCGTAACTCGGCCAAATGTCATTCGATTGCTATAAATTTGGTCTCGTTCGTTTAAGAAAGGATGCCGCTAAAAGATATCATGCTTAAAGTTTACCAATTCTTCCGCGCTCCGACTCAGCAATCCGTTAAATTCGGCGAAAATCCAGGTCGGACACGATCTGATTGTACATGTACGTCGCTATTTTCACTACTGCACTGACACTGCCACTGAGAATTATGCAAAAAATCCCGTTGAAGCCGAAAATATAAACTAAATCCTTCAACTCACCGGTGGAGAATTTATGCAAATTCTTCCAGGAACCTCACAATACCCTTTAACGTCTGGACCGATTTCTTTTCTGTACGGGCGCAGCCATGACAGTTTACGTGACCCGGAAGTGATTGATTCTTGTCTGATTCACGTACTTGATCGGTTTCCTTTAACTGTTGCGAGTAAGCGAAGCGAAACATGTCGCCTTTACATGAACAGCAACTTGCTGCTCTAGATCTGGTAATGGCTGGACACAATGTACTGATTCTTGGTACTGCAGGTACTGGAAAATCGTTTTTAGTGAGAGAGATTGTTAAACAATCTCAGGAGAAAGGCATTCAAGTAGCATTGACCTGCACAACTGGAATAGCATGTGCTGTTTATAGCAATTTGAGCAAAACTCTCAGGGCTCAAACAATTCACCAGTGGTCTGGTATTGATGATGGTAGATTTGCACCTTCTGAAATAAAAAATGTTCTTAAGAATAATGTAGAGTATTCTAAAACAGTTGAAACTATAAAACGTACTGATCTGTTAATTATAGATGAATGTTCTATGATAAGTAAGAAAATGTTTAATTCTTTAGCTGAAGTGTGTTCTATAAAAAATGAAAATATGAATTTTGGGGGAATACAGTTGGTTTTGGTTGGCGATTTTCACCAGCTACCACCTGTACCAAACCTTTTATGTAATGATGATGGAGACTTCTGCTTCAACAGTAAGATATTTGATAGTGTCATTACTCACAGGGTAACAATGACATCTGTAATGAGACAAACTGAAGATATTTTGATTAAAGCAGTGCAGGAAGTTTCTCTTGGAAAGCTTTCAGATGAGACCAAGGTGTTCATCGAAACATTAAAACGACCACTACCAGATGGAGAAGCCAACATCAAATTGTTCTCTACTAATGATCGTGTTGATGACTTCAATAGAGACCGCATACTTGACTTTCCTGGCCCTTTGTATGAGTTTGTGGCCAGTGATAGCGGTGACAAGAAATACCTGTCACATATTCTAGCACCTCACATATTGTGGCTGAAAAAAGGTGCACCTGTTATATTACTGAGAAATCTGTCAGATAAACTGTTTAATGGTCTCAGGGGAGAAGTGTATGATATTGTGGATGGTGGTGCTATAATTGAATTCCCATCAGTGGGTCTGAAGATTCCAGTACAAAAGATGAAGTTCTCAGGTAAGTTTTACACTTCACTGCAAGAATCTGAAAGTCTGCCTTTTTGGATACATGCTACTAAATTTAGTAGCAATTATAATGCTGGCCAACAGACACAAATTCAAGTACCTAAAGCTAATTCCAATATATTTGAGACCTGTAGATAACGGACATATTCTATTTGTTGCTGAAATTCTAGGTAGGCAGCCATAACATTATGTTATGATTAAAAATAAATAATACATGCATAAATTGTAAATCAAAATTATTGTAGTATTTGCTTAATTTAACCCTTTACTCCATAAATATGCCTTTTTACACCTGTGTAACCAGTGTAGATCCAGATCAGCCAGCACATCCATGCCGTCTGATCAGGGTCTGCATTGTTCGCTTTTTGGTCAGAAATAACCTAATAAAATCAAAAAGCGAACAGTGCAGATCCTGATCAGACGGCATGTATATGCCAGCTGATCTAGATCTACACTGTTCATCAACGCCATAAAAGCATGTATATGGAGGAAAGGGTTAAATGTTATTTGTTACTAAAGAACAGCTATTTCAAATTTATCAAATCAAATTATTTCATTTTTTTCAGTTTTCAGCTGCAGACAGAACAAAGATATTGCTTTTAGAGAGCAGTTACCCCTGAAACTAGCATTTGCACTGACCATACATAAATCTCAGGGAATGACTCTGGATAGGTAATTACTGTTATTGTTGTAACATCCTGCAATTGTTTATACACAGCATTATTAATAATTAAATCTTACTGTGCTTAAATAATAAAAACTTGTATTTGTATGGTTTACCATTTGTGTCTAAAGTAATAAATAAATAAATAACTATGGGTGCACACAAATTTGTGAAAAATGTGATAGCATGTATAACTTATGGCTGGACATGTAAATTTGTGGGGACACACCAACAATTTATTGTTGCATCTGTAGTTATGACTTAAATATGCAGTAACTTACTCCTGACACCAAGGATAAAAACTTGAGATCTTACTCTGTGCCCATGTTTATTTCTCATTCTCTAGCAGAGAAATTTAATAATTACAGATGATTTAGTGATTAGATTTGAATGTATAACAGCAGCAGGTCTTTGTATAGAAGTAAGTATTAAAGAAATATTATGAGTTTGAGTCTTGAGCATGGAGATTTACAACCTTGGCACCTGATCACTTTGTGTTTTTTTTAATACTTGAAAAGACCTGTTCATTTTTTCCAGGGTGGAGATTGACTGCAATGGTGTATTTAAACCAGGACAGCTAGGTGTTGCCATTGGCAGAGCAAGGACAATCAAAGGGTTGAGGGTCCTCAACTTTAATTGCAAAGCATGCATGCCCCACCCAGAGTCTATAGAATATTTTTTGAACATACCTGGACAAGAGCCTCTGAGTGACATGAGCTGTTGTCAAACAGCAATAAGGTAACATTTGATAGACTTGAACTTATAAAAGATCTGGATAGATTTTAACTTATAAAAGATCTGAACATTTGCATTGGAAGTTAAAACATCTGGTCTGGAATTCACAAAACATCTGAGGTGAAATCTTAAGATTTTCCTTCAAATGATAAAAAAAGACTAGTGCAATTAAAGCATAAAGCAATCACTTTTCATTTGTATTTACATTAAATCTGTCAAGCTGTTTAATATAATACAGAAATATTGATTTTATTAACCTTTTTAAAGAACTTATAAGCTTAGTATATTTTCAACATAAGTGAAAATATTTAATACCAGTATTTCACTTGAGTTGTTTTGTGAATACAAGCTCTGAGCAATTAGTATAGTAGTACAAAACAACTTACCTAACATCTGATGACTTTTATTAGCTTCTGATCACGGTTACAACCTACTCTTTTGCCTTTGGAGGTTGTCTGTCTTGGGCTACATTCAAAGAGCATAGCACCATCATGACTTTTGCTGGCATTTGCTTTGATTGAAACTGTTTTCTGACCAAGTACAATGTTGTTTAAAGTCCTCTTGTATTGAAGTGCATTGGGGTTTGTGTTTGCTCCATTATAAGTTGATCTCACTTGATTAAAAGTATTCTCCACCAGATCAGAGTTTATAAGTGCTGGAGTAATAAAAATACTGCAGTCTTTATTATGAAGAAGGAGTTCACACAACTTTAGAAAACCTACAATACATGAATGAATGTCTTCATGGCACTGAGCTGACATTAGATGTTTACTGGTCAAGTATGGAGATGATTCCCATTTCAGAAACCAGTCATTTATTGTTTGTAATTCAATAAGTCTTTCATCAGCCATTGACTTTACAGGTTTTCTGCTGTGAAATATGTCAATAAGTTTTGATGTATTCTGAAGAAATTCTATTGCACCAGTCAGAACAGAACCTTTCTCACCAAGGTGAATTTGGTACACTTGCATCATATGAAGCATTTCACTGTCGAGTATGTCTTCGGCTAATTTATTTCTCATTTTGGATTGTGTTGAGGGGAAAAGGTGTTCATTTGTTAATTTTTTATGTAACTGGAATGCATTCTGTTTGTCCCAGAGGAAGCAGTCAGTGAACATTTGCCACTGTATGGTATATTGTGATGGTAAAGTGAGTAGTCTTGTAGCACCCTTCTGGATCCCACTTTTAATTGTATTGTTGCGGATTTTTTTGATTACATGAGACACATCCATGATAAAAATCATGTGACCCAAACTGCAAGGTGAAGGTGAGATGAAAGTCTTTGAGTTTTGTCCAAGGTTGTACTTCATAAATGTCCTGTTTGATTGGGCACCATCCATACTTACATAAACAGCATTAAATCCAAAGGTCTGAAGTTTGTCTACAGCCTGCCAAAATAATGTATGTAGCTCAGGTGCTTGAATTCCATCCGTGATGAAATGTGCAAATGGAAATCTAAATCCACTTATACCTAAGAATATAAGCTGTAGAGCATGGGTTCCAATAGTTTCATCATTTTTTCCAGTCCTAATGACATGACATATGTTCCCCTCATCACCAGTTTCAACAAAACCAGATAATTCCACTAAGTCACCAGTTTTACTAATCTGAATGTCTGACTGAATGGTCATCTCATCTAAGATAATGCCACCTGTCCACCCTTCTTCTGTAATATTTCTTCTCTTTGCTTCTTGAAACATCCATCTAAACACATCATCATCAAATCCAACCTGCTGCTTAACTCTGTTCTTATATAATACCAGTGTTGATGGGGAGGGTAAGACTAGAGATTTAGTTGATCTGAATGCCTCATAGGAATGGGGGCTTCTACAGTACCACTGCAAAGCTACATTTAATATTGCCTGACTCCACCTTCTGCCCTGGGGGTTTCTAGATGTATTCTGAACTTGGCTAAGTAAAAGTTCTAACATTTCATCAGTAGCATTTGGGATTAAATTCTTAATGTCATCCTTTGTAACTGTTTTTGCTTTATCTTTAGGTATTGCACGTTCACTTTCTGTAGACTTTATGTTTTCTTTGTTAGTTTCAGATTTGGCTTGTCCAAAAGTCATTTTTTGACACTTTCTACAAACATTACTTAATGAATTAACTGAAACAACTGTGTTACACATAACTGACCTAATTTTTCTTTCTTGCTTGTCATTAACCTTAAAATTCTCTACAGTATGGTATCTACTTACTACCACAGATCCAGACACTGTTTCTGCCTCACATAGTCTTAACAACAGAACAGACTGACAGACACTTTCAACACTTTCTTTGCAAAACTCAAACTTGGAGCTAATGAATACATCCTCTAAATTCACCTTTTTTCCACTTACTTCTAAACTCCATTTTTGATCTTTGTAAAATGTTACTTTTTTAAACACGCTGTTACCATTAATTATAACATTGGTGTCCACATCACAAGTCAGCTGCTTTTCATTGTCAGTTACCACAATAAATTTGGGTAACAAAAATGCCTTGATATCACCTAAATTTGAAAACTTGTGTGGTAACTCAGTACTAACTTCCTTTAGAACAATTCCTTTATATACTGTAACTGTTGTCTCATTCTGTAGATATCTTGCTTTATTTATGTTTGGATAAAGTTTCATCAGATATTCAACAAAATTTCTTTTACCAATGGTAGAGTCATAACCAGCTTCCTTCACTTCAAACTGGAATGCTTCATACACGCGATTCACTTCAACTTCACCCTGTATGTCCTCTTTCAATCTAGTCAGAAGCCTGAAAAGTTTATGAATTCATTAGCATATAATTCTGGAAGGAGAAATCACAGGAAACATAGAAATTACAAAAACAAAGATTTTTTAATGGAATTAGAGTCAAACCTGTCTTCAAAGACCACCATGGGGAAGACCAGAAAGTGGTCTTTGAAAGCAGGTGGTCTTTTTTCACAGTAAAATTTGTTCTTTATATAAGTCAGTGGGACAAATAGAATGTGGTCTTTATCCACAGTTGGTCTTTCTTGACAGGTGGTCTTTCCCACAGGTTTGACTCTACTATGTTATAAGTAGAAATACAGCTGAGTATTGCAGTTTTATACATAGGCTAACTATATAATACAGTAAAAGCTTGCTATTAATACCACATATAGTATAGAGTAGTCTAAATAGTGTGGTGGCCTCAACAGCATATGGCCTTTGTAATGAACCTATAGTGTTTTTGTTACTTGCACAACTAAAATTAAATAAAACATATATATATGTTAACCAACATAAACAATAACAGCAGCAGCAGCAGTAGATATATTTGATCACCGAGTTAGAGAATCTTTGTATTTAATAAAAGAATAAAAGTCTTGACTGATTATAAAAATGACTTTTATTTTTCTCTAAAGATCTGGAATTGCTAAAATGGTCATTGAAACACATCCCCCCCCCCCCTCCCCGCCCAAAAAAATATTTCTTTTGCCTAAATAATATGTGCAATGAATAAACATTAACATTATTGTACCATCAGCTTTCTTACCACAGATTTTCAGCATAGGTAATTAGTAAAATATATGTCAAAACAAGAAATAAATCTTTCAGCATAATTTCACAGTTCTATTTGTTAAAATGATCAGGCCCCATGATTATAAAACTTTTTTCATGCTCAACTCAAACTCCTGCTCAAACTTAAATTGTCTAGAACTTTAAGTCTTCATTATTTATAATTAACTGTCTGTTTAAGGTTTGTGATAATGTGACCAATTAATGACAATTATGACATATTTTCAGTTTAAAGTGCTTTATTTGTAGAAATAAAAGCAAACTGAGCAATAAAATTTTCGTGCTCAAATTGAGTTGAGCATGAAAAAAGTTCTATAATCACGGGGCCTTACACAAAATGGTCTTTGTTGACTAATGACTGAACTGGGAGACAGTGTCATATTTTGGTATCAGAAGTGAATATAGATAACATTCAATTCCTGTAGTATTTCAGTGGATTTTTACTATAATTAAATCACTTTTTGCTCACCTGAGCACAAGACCTACTCAAAGTTGTGCTATTGTTACCCTTTCATCCATCCTACAGTCCTAAGCACGGACTAAATATAAGTTATCTATGTTCCAAGTTACACTGAGCTGCCCTCCATTAGCCCATGAAGTGACAGACTGCTATCTAATATTCATCTGTTGTTTGAATAAGCTGCTTTAAAGAAAATTAGGCCAAAAATAAAATATTGTTTGTTTCCCCTTCCCTACCTACCCACCAAAATCCACCCTACCCAAAATATTTTTTCACATTTCCAGTTGCAAAAATATTTTTTTTATTGTATTGAATACAGACCAGAAGTACAAAACTTTAAACCGTAACAAAAATAAAATATTGTTTGTTTCCCCTCCCCACCCTACCCAATAAATTGAGTGCAACCCAAACGATTTTTTTACATTTTTAATTGCGAAAATATTTTTTTCATTGTATAAAAATTGAATACAAAAGTTACAAACTAAAAGTTTGAAACATATAAGTGCAAAATATGTATTCTGTACCAAAAATTAATTATAGGAAGTTGGATTGTATTTTTAGGATTGCCATTCATGGCAAGTAAGGCTGCACTTTAGTATATCATTAGGCAAATAATTATATCATCTTCAAAAAAAAAAATTACCTACCTACCTACCTACCTACCTACCTACCTACCTACCCATACCGATTTTGCTAGGGTCAGAAAGGGGAAACAAACAATATTTTAACCCTGGCCTAAATTATATATTCAACATACAAATTATTGCTAGAAAGCTAGATTGTCATTCATGGCAAGTAATAGAACTGCAAAAAATTCATCGGGCAAATAGGTCATCTTCCAAAAAAAATTATTTTACCTACCTACCTACCTACCCAGACCTTCTTTTGCTATGGTCGGGAAGGGGAAACAATATTTTATTTTTGGCCTGACTGATAAGAAGTATGTTTAAGAAGTATGTTAAAATTAAATATTTGCTTGCAGGCATGAACCCAATCCATTCCTTATTCATCCTAATGAAACTGTTCCATGTGTTGTGGATAACGACATTGACCTGAATTTTGATTCAGACTTTGATGAGGAGTTTGATGAAGTAATCAGGAAAATAAATACTGAAGAAAGTGATACTGACTTACCACAAGAATTGAATTTGGATTTGATTTTAGAAAATCTGAAGACAAAAGATGCTGTAACACCATTCCAGAACCAAACAAACATAATTTTGAATGAAATAGACAGATCAAAGTTTAAAACATTTTGTCAAAGAGAATACAGACAAATAACATCACTAGTAGAGAAAATGAATTTCCAAGGACCTGTGAAGTGCAAAGACCTTGGGGACTTTTACACATGTATGCATGCATATCACACAGGTTGTGAATTTCTTTTAAGCTGTATGATGCTATTTGACAATCAGTCTTTCACAGCAGAAAAAAAGCACATCTGCTACAATGCATCTATAGAAATAAGAAAATATATTTTGGGCAAAAGAGCAGAACTGTACCCTTCTACAACTCTGAAATTAACTGCTAGGTCTGTAACTAGTGCATCAAAAGCACGAATAAGATATATTGGGGGATACTGTATTGCAAAAGTGAGGGCAAAATACTTGAACAAGAAAGAAACGTTAAGATATTCCAAATCCGCAGAACAACAGAATGATTATCAAGATTCAGTCTATGCAACCCATCTTCTAAACAATATGAGAGAAGATGAACAGTTTCTTCTCAGTAACAGTGCAGAACCTGACTCACTTTTGGATGTTAACAGAAAACAATATATTAATAGGGGCCTTACAAATATTTCTGATGAACTGTTTGTTTTTTTCACAAAACTGGCAGAACAGTGTCTGTCTCTCTTAAGTGACAAATATTACCATCAATATGGAAGTCAGATGTTTCAGTGTTGCAGAGAAAAGATAGAAGAAAATAATGAATTATATAAAAGTTTCACCAGTATTGTAGATAATCTTAAAGTGCAAATAGAAAGTGAAGATGCAAAATCTCATGAAGAAAGGGTTATGAAACTGATATATCAGAAGATTGTGAAGATGTTCCTACTGGTACTTTTTGGTCAGTTTAGAAAAGATCTACTAGATGCTTTCCAGGTAACAAAAAAAATGGCTCACAGGAAACAGATTCAGGTCTCAACATCAAGAGCTAAACCAGAGAATCAAAATAGAACAGCTAAAAGAGAAGCTAAAGGTATTCAGAAAAGGACTTCAAAACAGAAGAAATTAGCTCCATCAGCAACTTCACAATCTAAAGATGAAAGCAGCCATCAAGAAACACCTTACCATGACTTAAATGTGTTACCAGAACAGGAATCAACCAGTATAGTTTCAGAAAATCCAAATTTGTCGACTTCTCAGGAAATTTTAGCTCAGCATTCACCAGAACCTAGTACGTCACAAGTTCCTGATGATACAGATGATACATTGTGTAAAAGCTGCTGGACAGAGGACAGAGATGTAGAATGGATTCAGTGTGACAGTTGTTCTGGCTGGTACCATCGGTCTTGTGCAGGACTTAAAAATCATATGAAATGGAAAAAATTTCAAAAACTTGGGGCAAAATATTACTGTAATAATTGCCAATAAATATAATTATTTGGTGAGTGCGAGGGGGCGGGGGAAAGGGGTGCAATTTAGTTTAAAGTAATTGCGAAGGACAATTAATTAAAGACTGGCAGTTTTAACGCACTATATATATTGTAAGGGGTAGCTATTTCTATACCATGTAACAACAGCCATCCCTGTATGCTTCAGTAATATTTAATTAAATCTTCGCCTGTTCGATTGCGCCTTGTTACGTGTTTACAAATAGACTGGTTTCCGGTGTCACTTACCTTATACTTCAAGTTGATGAGAACCAAGCGTCTAAGTAAAACAATCACTTCCGGGTCACGTAAACTGTCATGGCTGCGCCCGTACAGAAAAGAAATCGGTCCAGACGTTAAAGGGTATTGTGAGGTTCCTGGAAGAATTTGCATAAATTCTCCACCGGTGAGTTGAAGGATTTAGTTTATATTTTCGGCTTCAACGGGATTTTTTGCATAATTCTCAGTGGCAGTGTCAGTGCAGTAGTGAAAATAGCGACGTACATGTACAATCAGATCGTGTCCGACCTGGATTTTCGCCGAATTTAACGGATTGCTGAGTCGGAGCGCGGAAGAATTGGTAAACTTTAAGCATGATATCTTTTAGCGGCATCCTTTCTTAAACGAACGAGACCAAATTTATAGCAATCGAATGACATTTGGCCGAGTTACGAAACTTTATTTTTAGGCATTGGTGTTTTTTAGCAGAAAATCCCGTAGAAGTAAAGTACCTTTTCCCAGTATATATATATAGGTATGGTAGAAAAGTCATATTTTGTTATATTTTAGTCAGATTTGCAGGGAACACATGGTATTTATGTGATTTTGTGTATTTCTGGGTTGTAGAGTGGGGAAGGGGGTGGGGTTGGGGGGTGGGACCTGGAAACGCGTCTTTCACCTGTGGACGAGATTATGCATACTGACATAATTCTTTTTATTATATACCTTTCTCACTAAAAACAAATCTAAAATTCAATATAGATCTACATATCAACAACATTTTATTCAATAAAAAACATTCAACAACTGGTTTACTACAGCGTCATTACGTGTTTACAATTTTTATGAATGGCGGATGAATACAATGATTTTAATCTGACATGGTTATTAGTAGAATATATAGGACACCCACGTGATTTTCCAATACTATTTGAGTTCGGTGTGCGTCGTAGACAACCGGAAAATTACGAACATGCATGTAGGGTTATAAATAAATGTACATGAGGGTTCTGATATTCTATTTGGAGACAAATTCCTCGAAAACAATGGACATCTTCGACTGGAACTTTTGTTGGCAACGAAATGTAGGCGGAGCGTATGCGCAGATAAAAAAAATGTCCTCAACGATTTTTGCCCAGTCGAATAGAAATATTTCCTCAACGATAGCACTTCTTCCTGTGCGCATGCGCATTGTTCTTAATGGATACCCGAGTAAAAACGTCTTTTCTTGTAGCACTGTTTATGGATAGTAGTGATGATTCCAGTAGCGACAGTGACGACGATGAATGTTTACAAGTCGTAGCATATGATTTCACCCGGAAGTGAATGCTTAAATCCGTATCAATTTTATAAATTCTAAGTTAAAACGTGTAGGTTCCCCGATATGGGTTTGACCAGGCCAGGGTGTACCTGGTTTGACGTTGTGTATGAGGTCTCGGAGGACCGATAACTATATATTCCGTCGTATTTCTATCTAATTCATTATTGTCAAAAATGGAAAATATAATACTACTAATGAGCATCCCATTAAACGTTAGTCTATAGGTTAGATCCAATCGTCGGTCCTTCGGCCACTTGTAAACTTACATAACATATTGAAACACTACTGATTATGTGAATACTGTATGCAACGAAACCTTAGCAACTTTACACGCAAGGGGCTTTAGCAGTATAAAAAGATAGATTGAACTGAAATCTTCCACTTGGATGACATGTTTTCGGGGCACATGGTCCAGTGGTAGAGTGTCGGAGTTTTGATAGAAGGGTCCCGACTTAGAATCCCAACCGGAGCACATGTTGTGTCCTTGAACAAGGCAATTTATCGACACTGTTTCAGTCGTCCTAGCTGTAAATGGGTACTAGCAAATTAACTGGTTTTATAAAAGGGTCATTGCCCAAAGCTCTACAGTTTATGTTCTATAAATGAGACATTACATCAAGCTTACCTAGCTTACCTTTATATATTCCAGGAAAACACAATCTGACAGGCACAGGCAGCATAACTATCTTGAACATGTGGTATCCGGCCTGACAAGTTCAAAACTTTTTTTCGCATCTCCAGAGTTTCTGTCGAAAGCTTAATTGGTCATATCTGTGAAGTGTGTATCGAAAGAAATATAGAGGGTATTACGAGTCGGCTTTCATCAGGTGGATGTCCCCAGACTCCTCTTCATGATCGTGTTTTAATGATGCTCTGGTTTTTAGCAAGCTTAGATAAATACTCTGCAATAGCTGACAGGTTTGGTGTCGCTGAAAGCACAGCTTCATTTGGAATACGTTATTTGTTACGCTTCAAGAGTTACTGGACAAAATAATCACTTGGCCAAGCCCTGCGGAATGTCAGGAAAGACTTTGAGATCTTTTGTCTAACTTTTGCTATGATTTGCTTGAGTTCCATCAGTAAACTTGAGTGTTTACAAGTCTTTCCAATGATCTGACCCTGTGACTTAGTTTATGACCCCATGTGACCCAGTTTCAATTTCATGAAAGAGCTAACCAAGGCAAACATTCTGACGGAGTTATATTTAAATTGAATAAAACATGTCGGCTCTAGAGTGTTTAAAAGGTTTTCCTATGATTTGACCCCATGACCTAGTTTGTGACTCGTGATCTAGTTTCAAAGTGATCCAGTTTCAAACTTCTGCAACATTTCATCAAGGCAAATATTCTGACTAAGTTTAATTAAAATTGGGTCCAAAATGTGAACTCTCGAGTGTTGTCAAGGTTTTCCTATGATTTGATCCTGTGACCTAGTTTTGACCCCATGTGACCCAGTTTCAACTACTGCAGGATTTCATCAAGGCAAACATTCCTACCAAGTTGTATTGAAATTGGATCAACAATGTGACCTCTACAGTATTTACCAGATTTTCTTTCTATCTGACCCCTAGTTTGTGACCCCATGTGACCCAGATTTTGTCCTAGTCCTAGGTTTCTGATGAATATGCATACCATGTTTTGTGAAGATTCAATAAGAATGCGGCTTCATCAGTGAAAAATATGTTGTTTTTTTAAGTGACCTAGTTTTTTACCCCATATGACCCAGTTTTGAACTTTTCCGAGATTAAGTCGAGGTTTACATTCTGACCAAGTGTCATCAAGATCCATTAAAAAAAAGCGACCTCAAGTGTTCATAAGCAAAATATGGACGGACAGACAAATAGCATACTTTGTGCCTTGTGAGTTAACAATAATATGAGTCGCGTCAAGGAAAAACCTACCTTGTGATATCTGAAGGCTTTTGTGAACAGCGTGGGCCCAGACCAGACTGCACATTCGCACAGGGTGATCAGGGCCCAAGCTGTTCGCTAGTAAGTCACAGAACATCTGCTCTGTTTAAAAATGCACTTTCCTGACCTAAATAAAATGCCATGGCTTCGCAATGCATCATGGGAAAACATTTGTCGGAAAATCACGAAAATACATGAAGGTAGGTTTGTGCTTGATGCGGCTCATATGTGAACTTCAGAAACAACAAAATGGCAAACATCATCCATGAAAATATGAAACTAGAGGACCATGATGGTCCTATATTGCTCAGCTGAGTTCATATACATAAGAATCTGTTTCTAGTGTTCTGTCTACATGAACTCAGATGACCCAAGTGTCCAAATTTTCAATGTTCAAAATGAAACATCAACGTCAATAGCCTTTGTGTCAGGGAAGGCTGTTTTACATGATTTACATATGTTGTCAAAAGTTTGCATAAAATCAACTTAAAATGCTCCAAACGGCATTAAAATAAACTCATCAAACTGACTTCTGGTAACAGAAAACAGAAAGCGCAAAAATGTAACAAACTACTAACACTGTGACAACTAACTACACCATGGTGGCCAAACACGTGACTTTGACTCCATAGAATTGGTACTGCGACAAGCACTTTTTGAAAGACCAAGATAACTTTTTGCTTTTGTATTTCTGTAAAATGACATATAGTTGTTGCAACTCCTTGTAATCATGCATACCTCCAGTTACCAACCCATGTCGTAGCTGCCTTGGTTTTGGAGGAGATAAGGACAAACCACAAGTCACAAGGTTTGTCCGTATCTCCTCTAAAACCGAAATAGTTACCCATATGAGTTTTGTCACCCGAGGTACTTGTCAATATAAGGAGTTGCAATAAGTTTATCTCATTTTACAGAAATTCACAATAAAAAAGACATCTTGTTCTTTTCTCTCAATTCAGTCAGAATATGCTTGTCGCAATACCAATTTAGTGCCGTCAAAGTCATGTGTTTGGCCACCGTGTATACTGTATCCTGGCTGGAGTTAGCTCAAGAAATTTGCCCTGTTGGAAAAGCCACCCGATAACGGAACAGTGGATATTGTAACAGATTTCTAGGTAATACCTCAATGTATTCAAATGGCAAGTAAACCTGTCCAGCCAGTTTATTTGCTAACAATGCAAATTCATCCATACTGCCATCTACAGAACTTAACAAAACACTGCCATCTACAGAACTTAACAAAACATCTATAAAACAGCATTTAAGACCATGAATTTTCTGCAGCAAGTAACCCAGCATTTTTGGTGTAATGTGTCCACAATTTACACAATTCAGCTCTTGCAAAGAAATCTTTGACAACACACCTACTAGTTTTGTGAAATATATCTTCACTGGACAACCATTTAGGGTCAAATGCATCAGTTTATTTAAGTTAATTTCTTCAATGGAATGCATGAATAATGTTGCACTATTGTCACAGTCAAACTTCACATGAAGTTTTCTTACATTTGGCATTTTGGAGAACAAATTTTCTCTACTGGATGCCAACACAGAAGTTTTTACAAAGAAAAATGATCTTTCATGATACACAATATCTCGGAGTTGTTAACAAACATACACTTCTGGACTACACTCATCTGATGTTAAAACTAGCTTCACAATTTTCTGTAAAATCCACACTGGCAGATAATGGAATGGGGTGTCTGAAAATAGGAAATAAAATTTGTACCAAATGTGTCATGAGATTTCATATAAAACTAAATTACAAAAATTAATGTCATTATGGAAATCTTACCAAGAACAAGTGCTAACACAAAAGAACCCAAAGACATCTAAGAAGTTTCAAATCAATATCTAAGATAACAGATGGGTAATGCAATAAGTTGCACACAAAATCTTAACCAAAGCATTGTGCTGACGCCCACATCAGGGCAAGTAGCACAGCACCCAATGTTCTTCTATACACTGAGCTAAAAACAAGGCAATTTTTGATCTTCACATGACACCAACAACCCACAATAGTTAATTTTTAGCAATTTTTGAAAAGATAAATCTTATTTTTTCAGAATTTCTTGTATCTGCCCAAGCAAATTGTTTTTCTCCCTAGCTCTTTCATCCCTCCGTTTCTCTTTTTCTTCAAAGTCATGTTTACGCTGAAGGTCACGCTCCTCAAAAACCTGAGTAACTGACCTGTCTCTTCACTTTTTGTAAGGTTTTTCCGCTTCTTTTGTGCTGGGGGGTCATCTGACCCTTGGCTTGAACTACTTGATTCTTCTCTGTCAGTAGATGCTCTTGTAGAGAACGCTTGCTTAACTTCACTGGATTTCACCCTTGAGCCTGAGCCTGCTGTATACTTAGGTCTGACATCATGCCTTTTACTCCGCAGCTGGTCTAGTTCAAAAAAGTATTGGCAGGTTTTCCTTTCACTACCACTCTTTGAATTATTGAAATTGACTTCTTTATAGCCTTGAAGAAGTGTCCGCCACTTACTTTCAACTTTGTTCTGACTAAAATTGAACCCCTTTTGGTTCATTTTGGAAGTTATTACTTTCCATATGTCCTTTTTCCTTTGTTTAGGATTTTCTAATTCCGTCTCATAGTCTTTGTAAAGAGAAATGAGAAATAAGATTGCTTCTTTTGGCCAAAATACGTATGTTCTTCCAGAATCTTCATCTGTAATTAAAATTCTTTTTTTTATTTTAAGCAAACAAGATAAAACAAAAGCCATCCAAAAGATGCCCCCATCCCCCCCGCAAGGACTATTTGACAATTGATCAGTTTAAATGGCTTGCAAAACAGTATATATTGTACTGATTTCATCTCTAGCTTCGAAAACAATGATGGTCAGTAAGCTATGGTCAAAGTCAAGCAATGAGGCACCCATCGGGTCCAAATTTCATTGCTATAAATTTTAAAAAAAAGCAAAAACGTTCATCAGAAGATCACAGTCTAGGTCACCCAAGTCAACCTTTGATATCAGCATTCAAAGTTGTACAAATGGTCCAAATTTCACAGGTCTACATGTACCTTCAAAAACAAGAGTAGGTCAGTAGGTCACAGTCAAGGTCACCAATGTCAACCTCTGACATGAGCATGCAAACAGTACATGTAGTGCAAATTTCATGCTCTATCTTCAGAAAGAAGAAAGTAGGTCACAGTCAAGGTCACTGTCAACCTCTGACATCAGCATGCCTTGACCCTACTGACCTTTACCTTTGAGAATGTGACCCCAAAAAGCTATAAGTGCATCCACATGGTAAGATGTATAACCCCATGAAGTTTGAAGTCAGGAGGTTCACTGGTTCTCAGAAACTTGAATATGAATGTAATAGGTTTTCAATGAACCCCTGACCTTTAAGGTATTGATCCAAAAAGACTGACATGCACAACTAGGCTTGGTAACAGTGAATTCTGTGAAGTTTCATAAAAAACTGACTATCAGTTTTGGAGGTGAAATCCAGAAACGGTTTGAATAGGTTTTCATATCTTGACCCCTCATGACTTTGACCTTTGAGCCAGTAATCCCAAAAACTATATTTAAAGCAGATCTACACTGTAAGACCTATAACCCTATGAGGTTTGAAAGCTGAATGTTCACCTGTTCTGAAGATACTGAATGTAATAGGTTCAACTGTAGATGGTACATACCTGTGTTCAGTATATTGCCAGCTGTGTCTGATTGTATTCCACATCAAACATCAGCACAAGGAGCTTCTTGACAAGGAAGACAAGCCCCTACCAGTTCCAGATAAGCAAAGCAATGTTCAAACGAAGTTCACCTCCTTCGGGCCCATAAAACATCTACCCCGAGAAAGGGTGAAAAAAAGTAGATGATCTCTTGTTGAAGATGATTGTCGGAAAGTCATTGCCGGTCAGCCTTGTTTCAAGTGAAGAGTGCAAGAACTTCATTAAAGAGCTTGAACCAAGGTATGTACATCTTAAAAAATTGTTAATAATACACTTGGTTTATCTCAGGATTATAAAATGCGTTGTGTGGTGTGCTCATATGTTTTTAAGGAGTAATTAATAATATTGGAACAAAACAATCCAACTAGCATATAATTATTTAAAACTAACAATCTTATTTACTAAAACCTATGTAACATCTCATGTTTTTATGCCCCCGCCATGAAATGGCGACGGGCATTAAGAGTTGCTCCTGTCCGTCCGTCCGTCTGTCCGTCCGTCCGTCCGTCAGTCCGATATTCTCGTGAACGCAACTCCTAAACTACTGGTGGGAATTTAATGAAACTTTACCACAATGCTTGGCTTGATATGTAGTTGTGCATGAAGGTGGGGTTTCGCTCTTACATGTTCCGTTCAGAAGTTATGGCCCTTTGATACTTCCATTTACATTAGTTTTAATAGGAATATATCTTGTGAACGCAACTTCTCCTAAACTACTGGTGGGAATTTAATGAAACTTTACCACAATGCTTGGCTTGATATGTAGTTGTGCATGAAGGTGGGGTTTCGCTCTTGCATGTTCCGTTCAGAAGTTATGGCCCTTTGATACTTCCATTTACATTAGTTTTAATAGGAATATATCTTGTGAACGCAACTTCTCCTAAACTACTGGTGGGAATTTAATGAAACTTTACCACAATGCTTGGCTTGATATGTAGTTGTGCATGAAGGTGGGGTTTCGCTCTTACATGTTCCGTTCAGAAGTTATGGCCCTTTGATACTTCCATTTACATTAGTTTTAATAGGAATATATCTCGTGAACGCAACTCCTCCTACACTACTGGTGGGAATTTAATGAAACTTTACCACAATGCTTGGCTTGATATGTAGTTGTGCATGAAGGTGGGGTTTCGCTCTAACATGTTCCGTTCAGAAGTTATGGCCCTTTGATACTTACATTTACATTAGTTTTAATAGGAATATATCTTGTGAACGCAACTCCTCCTACACTACTGGTGGGAATTTAATGAAACTTTACCACAATGCTTGGCCTGATATGTTGTTGTGCATAAAGGTGGGGTTTTGCTCTTACATGTTCTGTTCAAAAGTTATGGCCCTTTGATAATTTCATTTACATTAGTTTTATTCTTATATTTTGTGTTAAGCAAAATATGCATTTTGCCCATAACTTTAAAACTACTTGAGATATTCCCTTGAAACTTGAAATATATTTTCACCATCAAAATCTACATCATAACCAACAAGACCCATAACCCTGCTTCCAATATTTTTTTCAAATTATGCCCCTTCTTCACTTACATTTTGTGTTAAGCAAAATTTACACTTGGCCCTTAACTTTGTTATGAATGGAGGGATTTCAAAATAACTTGGCACAAATGTTCACCAAGACAAGGTGGTGTGTCGCATACAACACCCATGCCTGTAGGTCCAAGGTCAAGGTCACTGTTACTAAAAATAGAAATTTCTTGCAAAATTGTGTCGGCTCTGTAACTTTGTTATTTGTTATTGGATTTTTAAATAACTTGGTTTAATTGATCACCATATTAAGACTGTGTGTCACATACATTCCCAAGCCTGTAGGTCCAAGGTCAAGGTCAATGTTACTAAAAATAGAATTTTCTTCTCCAGGCTGTAACTTTGTTATGAATGGAGGGATTTCAAAATAACTTGGCACAAATGTTCACCATGACAGGGTGGTGTGTCCGCACAAAACCCATGCCTGTAGATCGAAGGTCAAGGTCACTGTTACTAAAAGTAGAATTTTCTTTAATAGGAATATATCTCGTGAACACAACTTGTCCTACACTACTGCTGGGAGCTTTATGAAAAACCCATAGCGGGGGCATCCGTGTCCTTTGGACACATTTCTAGTTTTCTGTTATTTGTTTTCGGTAGTTTGAAACAATGTTATAAATACCTTTAGGTACAACACTCCATCTAAGCGTAAAATAGAGACAAAGCTAGATGACAAATTCAGAGATGGGGCGGAAGGTCAAGCAAGATCTGATGTCGCTGTCTCCGGGTAGCAGTCTGACGCATGATGATTGGACCAGTAACTGTACACAGAGCTATGACACTGTTACCTGCCATTTCATCACTGACAGTTGGGAGCTGAAACATGCTGTGCTTGGGACAGTGAAGGTATGCTACACTATGTTTTCCAAGAGGTACATTTGTTTAGGTACTACATTCAAAACTATTTAATTGTAAATTTGTCAGTCGTATGTTTGGAATAATGGTAGAACTTTACCTTGACTTAATCTTGAAGGCAGTGATGACAGAATGTATGAAAAGGTTAAAAAAAATTATCTATTATTGAATTGGAAAAAAAATACTGTTTCATTTTTTCAAAATGTTGAATCAAAGTTAAAGATCAAGTTTTTTAAGTTAAGAACTAATACTCGTACATTTTGACTGAACATTTTTTTTAAATTTAAAAATCAAATCTTCGCAGGTCGAAGGTCAGCACACAGGAGAAAACAGAGGACTGTGGACGAGTGGAGCATCGGTCTGCCTAATGCAGTAACGACTGACAATGCTGCAAACGAGCAGAAGGCTTTACGTCTTCTTGGGTACACCCGCTTCGGTTGTTATGGACACCGAATTAACTTGGTTGTTAAGAAAGCCCTATAATGTGCTGAAATAAAGGATCTTCTCACAAAAGGCAGAACCTTGGTTTCCTTCTTCCACAAGCATCATCTACTACAGACATGCTGGCAGAGCAACAGAGAGTGAACACCGGACAGACAGAGAAAAAGGACCACCGACTAATTATGGACTGTCCAACGAGGTGGAACAGCACCTTAAACATGCTTGAACGTCTTGTGGAGCAAACCCCTTTTATTGTTAACATTGCCAACCTCACAACAATTTCGAAGTCAACTTCGCAAACCATAAAGCTCAATGCCTACTCCTTTGCTGAAATGTCTATTATTCAAGATGTTATCAAACTTTTGAAGCCATTTGAAATTGCAACAACAGTGCTGTGTTCTCAAATATCACCAACAATGCAACATGTAATTCCAGTTACCAAAAACCTGTTGTCCGCAACTGAAGAACATGAGGATGATGCTGAAGTTGCGAAGATCATGAAAGGGACGATGGCCACTGAACTCAGAAAAAAGGGCTGAAACAGAAGAGCTTCCTCTTCTTGCTGCTTTGCTTAATCCAGACACAAAACTCTTACCCTTTGCAACGGATGAGGAAAAGCAAAGAGCAAGGCAGCTGCTGAGAGAAAAAGCTACGTATCTGGCCTCAGTCACTAAAGTTAAGAAGGAAGAACAGCTGGAAACTGCGGGACCAACTCTACCCCAACTCCCTGAAATCCATAATGGTGATGATGATGAAGTGCAGGTGAAAGAGCCAGAAAATCCTGCAAAAAAGCAAGAATTCAGTGCTCAGATGCCATTGAATGGCTTGGTGATGTGTGTATTACCGGTGTGTCTGAGATGCCAAAAGAGACTTTACTAGAGGCTGAAATCGATCGGGTTTTTTTGTTTACCAGGAAAGATTCTGATGCGTCTCTTACCCTTCTTCAGTGGTGGAAGGAAAATGAGCAGCTATTCCCAAACCTGGCCGCCGTAGCAAAAGGTGTGCTGTCTGTACCAGCTAGTTCAGTGCCGGCTGAAAGGGTGTTTAGTTTGCCTGGTACTATTGTGAGCAAAAAAAGGAATAGGCTAAGTCCTGAAAATGTCAACAAGTTTATATTCATGAACATGAACATGAAACTGTACTGGTGAGTGGTGACATAAGGTGAAAAAGTCTGGTGCATTAAGTGTCACAAAGATAATGTCACTTACATTTATAATGACGAATTTGAAAGTAGTCTTGTTGTAGTCAAATTTTATTTTTGTAACAGAGTCAAAATTGTTGACCTGTGGACTAGACTGACTTACTGTCTCTTTCAGTTACTTGTGCTTTCCTTCTCTTTGGGTTCTTATACTCTAATTATGTCCCTTTGTTAATCTCTTTGGCGGAAAAATCATTGCGCCATGTTTGAAGGAGAAATGCTGAATTCGCTGACAGCATTTCATTAATTTTAAGCTTGTCAGATCATTCAATTAGAATATTTAGCTTTAAGATATTCATAGAGTTAATCAGGTAATTGGATGCAATGGCTGAGATTTGTTATTTACTTGTATTTAGTAAGAATCGGCAAGTTGAACTGTTTGTTCAATTGGATCCAATATGGCTGACATATTTCCTACACTTTTCTGTGCATGTTTTTAAGTGAATACTAGCATAAACTAATCCCATGTTGTTATTCACAGTTTACAGTCACGGGAGTGTCGTATGAAGATAGTGGTACCTGGCCAGACCAGTTTATGACCAGTTTGTTGTTGTTGTTTGTAAGGGCTGAAGATCAAATTGATCCGTAAGTATGATTGATGCTTGTAATTGTAAATAACATTATTTTGTATTGTTCACACCTTTTTCTGTGAATATTAAGATGCCAAAACTTCATCATTTCAATAAGGCATCGGACCACTATACCTTTTATTGTATTAACTCTGTAAGAAGATATAGAAGATCAACAACACCAGATTTTCTTATGATGTTTTAATCTACTTTTATATGTGATCATATTATAATGATTTATTACAGCTATTTACTATTGTATGAATTGACATATTTGTTATTGTTAACTATGTATTTTCAGTGCCTTTCTTAACAAGCCTACAGTAACAGATGAAGGACGACTTGTTAAGACTTGTAGCACATCATCTTGTAGAGTTTGTGACCAAATAAACGTCAATAAGAGTTCGAACTGTAGTTGAGTTTGAAATATAACCCACAAGGTTTACATTTTCAAAAAAGTTAATAGTTTTTATGTTCAAGTTGAGATTTTCAGCATGAAAGCACATTGTTATAAAACTTGTTAGAAAGTAATTGTTTGATAATAGGAAAGAATTATGTTTTAAGCTTATTGTGTTGACTATTGTGTCTATTTACTATTCAGTATTGAGTTAAGAGTAAATTAAGGACTATGTAATTGTTGAAATAAGAAAATGGTACTGTTGGCACCAATATATAAAATCTTGAGATATTAAAGGGCATTGTTGAAAAATGTTTTTATATATTATAAATCTCCCTGAGAGTAGTATTTTAGCACAGGCATATTAGCATTGGTGTAGCACATGACATGTATATAAGAAAAAGATAAGGTTATTTTGTGTGCAAGTTTTCTTTCACCCTGACAAATATTTTCTGACAAAAACATGCCATTTAAAATGCCACAATATTATTGTAGATGCACTGAGTCTTATATTGAAATAAATATTTGACATAGTTTATATCCCAAAATCGAACGCACAAAACTGTAACCAAAAATATGGCGTCCATCTTTATTTTGACAGCGATGAAAATAATAGCGTTCTGTGTTGTAACCACAACATGGCATTACAAAAAAAATGAACCATGTAAAAGAACGTAAGTTAAAGTTTTGTTCTGTACCACTCGATTGTCTTGATCTTTCGTTGATCACTTATAAACTGTCTTCAATTTCAGATGTGTAAAGAAAACTTTTACAACAACACATCTTTGCGGAAGTAAGGGACTAATCACCAATATTTGTGTTAATGCGCGATTTGAACTTCTTTAAAATATCGCCTTTTTTTCTTAAAATTACTAATGACTTAATTATATCTAATGTTAACAATATATTTTCTGTTGATCGTTTTGATTGTTTATGTGTGCTTGATGGCAGTGTGAAATATTTCCTTCCCACGTGGGAACTACTTTGTTCGTATGTACTTTAGTGTGTCCCTCGTTCACTTCCGTTTTCGAATGTCCGGTAATGGAAGTAAAATGAAAATAAGATGAACTGATGTGTTTTACCAATTCAGGTGAGTTTACTAATGAAAGAAAGGTTTGTATTATGATATAGGAGTATAAATATTTGAAAGTTTCATTAGTTTATTACGTATTTCTAGCGAGGGTCACCGTTGTTTACATTCATTGTTTATGAAAATTTTCCCACGATTTCCTCGTGATATAAAAGTATGGTGTGCCTGCAAGGACCACATGTCGTTTCTCTTGGATTATTTGGATTATACGGAATTATTCTTGGAATATACTGTTTTTTGTTTAATTTATTGTGTTTTCTGCGCCTTTATTGTTCTATAGTGCCAAATTTGTGGACAGTTTTTATAATTTCATAGTGTCAACCAGGTGTTTATCAATATTTGTTGCTATTTGATCTGACATGGGGAATCTTAGACAAAGAGTAAGATCAGCCAACAGAAAAACCTTTAATCAGCCACCTGGGAAACAGTCTTACAGAGCTAAAGTGAAAAACACGAAAGCCATATACAGACAGGTAACAAAAATACATGCATACTCTAAAGAGAAACTGAAATTACCACCATATCAGATTGTGCACAGACAACTCAATGTAAATGGAAAGTATTACTCTAAATTTTGTGTCAGAAGAATACCCATTTATAGACAGAGGACAACTCGAACAATAAAACTTGGGGGAACATCCCTGCTCTTTAAAACACCTCAGCCTGAAATAAGTGGAAACAGAATTATAAATCTAGAAAATCTGAAGGATCATGTCGTTGAAATTACACTTCATACTGCTATGTGTGATAAGGCACAAGTGTTGGCCAGAAAGGGTGAGGCCTGTATTAGTGTAACTCATGAAAAAAAGCGTGATGGACTTTCGAGTATTATTTGTGCTACCTGCAAAGGTTGCACAAGAAATTTTGAGCTGTACACCTCAAAAAAGAACACTGCTACGAACATAGCTGATGTAAATTTACGAGCTGTATGGGGAGCAATTTCCACTGGCAGTGGATGTTCTGCACTGAAGGAGTTATGCGGCACTTTAGACATGCCAAGTATAAATCAAGGTCCGTTCAGCAGAATTGAACAAAGCATTGGCAAGTGGTGGGAAGATGTGTTTAAAGAAGAAATTGTAAAGGCTGGTATTGAGGAGAGAAGACTGGCTATTGAGCGTGGAGATTTTTATGATGGTGTGCCTGCTGTGACAGTTATTTGTGATGGTGGATGGAGTAAAAGGAGTCACAAACATTCATATAATGCTAATGGTGGTGTGGCAGTTATTTTTGGTGCTGTGACGAAGAAACTATTATATCTTGGTGTTAGAAACAAATATTGTTACTTGTGTGAAAAAGAAAATTATTCAAAAGAGCACACATGCTATAAGAACTGGAATGAGAGCAGTCAATCCATGGAAAGTGACATGATCTTAGAAGGGTTTCTCGAGGCTGAAAGCCTACATGGATTAAGGTATATGAAAATAATAGCAGATGGTGACAGCTCTGTTTATAATAAAATTGTAGAAAATGTTCCAGTGTGGGGTCCATATGTAAAGAAAATGGAATGTGCGAATCATGCCTGCAAATGTTTGCGTTCCAATCTGGAAAAACTAGTTGAAGAAAAGCCTGAATATAAAGGAAAGGGAAAGTTAACGAAGCAAGTGCGAGTGAGGTTAACAACAGCAGTAAGATTTGCTATTAAAATGCACAGTGTCAACAAAAATGTGAAACAGTTAAGGAAAGACATAAGAAATTCAGTTTACCATGTGTTTGGCTTCCATGAAAACTGCTCGGACTTTTGCCAGAAAAGAACAAATCCTGAACAAAGTGATAGTTCAAAAAATGAAGCAGATGAAGAAGGTAGTAATAATGATGATATTTTTGATGATCAGGCCCAGTTTTGGCATCTTCCCAATGATGTCGAACTGAATGAATCACGCTTTGCTGGTAATAAGACCACAGAGGATGTTAAAAGTATTATTAGAGATGTATCAGTTTTCTTAAACCGGTTAGCAGAGAAAAGTGACAGATTAATTGGGAACTTTACCACAAACTTAGCAGAAAGTTGGATGAATATTAGGTGTAAGTTTGATGGAGGAAAGATGGTAAATCGTTGCAGCCGTGGTTCGTGGCATACAAGATGCATTGGAGGAGCATTACGTAAAAATCTAGGGGCAGCATGGTCACCAATAGTGTATCAAAAAATTACCATTGAAAAACCAGGAAATTTCTTTATTAACACATTCCGACAGAAATCAAGACATCTTGTTACATCCTTAAAATCACAAAAACAAGAAAAAGCTGTAAATAAAAGAAGAAAAAGAAAACAGAGATCATTGTCGCAACCACAGAAAAAAGCTAAATTAGACTATGGACCATCTGTATTAGATGACAGAGAGGATGTTTCATTAGAAAAATTACAGACTCTCATGAAACAGTTTACTGTAAAAGTCATTGAAAAATCACTTGAAGAAATACAAGAAATTGAAAATAACACTAAAGATCAGTGTCTTTCTGATAAATGGAAACGAGAACGAAAAGTGAGGATAACTTCATCAAATTTTGGAAAAATATATAAAAGAAACAATAAAAACACTTCTACCAAACTTGTTAAAAACCTATTGTATTCAAATTTCCAAGGCAATATGTACACGGTTCGTGGTCTGGCGCAAGAGGCAAACACCATACTTGAATATCAAAACACACAAACACATGTGAAAGAAATTGTAAAAATGGGTCTTATGATATACAAAGATAAACCATTTCTTGCTGCCTCAACTGATGGAAAAGTCATTCAAAAGGATGGTGCTGTTGGACTTCTAGAAATAAAAAATGTGCTGCAAAATAACAAACTTACCTTCAATGAAGCCAGTAAAAGTATATCTAATTTTTGCCTTAAAATAAATAATGATGGGAGACTTGAATTAAAAACTGATCATGACTATTACTTTCAGTGCCAGGGACAGTTGAATATTTTTGATTTACCGTGGATAGACTTTGTTGTTCGCCGAACTAATCCTTATGAAATACATATAGAAAGGATTTATAGAGATGAGGATTTGTGGGCAGATATGATTCTTAAGTTAGAGTCATTTTACCACAAATTTTTGTTACCTGAACTGTCTTTGCCAAGATATGGCACTGTAACAGGAATACGGAAGCCTGACTCTCCATGGGTAATAAGTTTATCATTGTATTATTGAAACATAAATACATGTTTAATCTTTGTCACTTTTTATGATGCACATACATTTTAATTGACCTATGAATATGATTTATGATCATTATAATTGTTATCAAAATTGAAATTTAAGTTTAATATTTGCTTCTCGCTGAGAAAGAACATACCGACAACAACTCACTGATAACAGCCATATTCCATGTATATGATTAATGTTAAATATTAGGAAATGTTGAATGTGCCTGTTGTTGCTGCACACACTGCACTTGTTTCCATATTGATACATATACTTGTATTCATAAAATATATTTACATGTACATTTCATGTTCATAATGTTTGTAAATAGTTACACTTTCTTTCATTAAATTTTAATATCAGATGACTTTTATGTTTTCAGTATGAAGTCAAGTCTGTACAAAAACGAAGGTCAATAACCAGCCGATCTTGCAGTGTGCAGAAAGAAAATACTAAGTCAAAAGTAAAATTAATTTTTACATGTGAAATTACATTCCACATAACTTATTTCGTCATGTTTGATATACTGTTTCATATAGTTATTTTATACCTTTCCTCCATACATAACAAGGCTGAACAGTGTAGATCTAGATCAGCCAACAGAGTTGCGAGGACTGAATTGGATCTACAGTGCTGGCACACACGTTATTAAACGTATACATGGGGTAGATGGTTAATATTATTATTAATAATATATTCATTAAATTTTACAAAGTTATAACATTAAAGAATACCATACATACAGTAAATTTATAATAATTACATATTTCTTATGTAATGTAAGTTGCAAAGGTAACGGTAGAAAGTGGAAGTTTTCAGATGGAATTATTTTATGAAATATGTAATAGCAAATTGAAAAGATTTAGTTAACAAATATTCATATAATTATGAAATGTGTATACTTTAGTATGCTGTACTGTATGTTAATATAAAATCACAAGTAAACTGATTTCTTCCAATAAACCATTCCAGTACTGTTAACACTAATAAAAGTGAACATCATTATATATTACGAGTAACCAATTATATTTACTTATAGTAACAACACTGCATCTTTGTTGACACTTCCTACTAAGCCACACTTCAGAAAGAGCAGTTCTCTCAGATTCAAATTATAATGCCTGTATGGGGATTCAAACCTTGTATTGTAATATTTCCTTATTAAAATTATTCAAAATATTATACATGTTTGAATAAATAAAACAGTTAGGTAAACCTGATCTTGCAAATATAATGCATACATTTCATTGTTATATGCAGATTGAATTCACTATTTGTAGGTGAAAGTATTACAGAAACAGGCAAAACAGACAGAATCAGCAGATGGTAACTTAGGACCTTTGGTTATAGCCGGTACCAGGACAGCCTCTCCAAGTCCTCAACAGGTATTCAATAATTTCTCTTGAAATGGACGTATATGGTATTATTACCTGATACCTTATATAAATGTAATTTGGTAGTTTTTACTGTTTTCTGAAATTCTAAACAAGTCAGTGTTTGCCAACTGTTGACTAGTCAATAGTTTCAACTGTTTCCGTCGTGTGCTCTGATGTCATGACTTTGACTGTTCCCAAATCTCATATGAAATAACTGTATACTATCGTTTGAACTTATACTTATTTTGGGTTTTCTTCAATGAAAACCCTGTTACAAGCTAACATTGTGCCTTGTTAACACACAGGACCATTGAAATGTCATCTTAGGCATATTTATTGTTCTGTACATAACATAAGCATTCACAATTTGTATTCACATTAATAATTGTGAGGTCAATCCTGTAAAACAACCCACCTTATTTCATTACTTAAGATTACATTGTTAACTGAACCTTGGCTAATAGCACTAATGTTGAAGGTTGCTTCTTGTATATATACAAGGTCAAAATGGTTTCATAGTATTGTTGAAGATATAATTCATATTAATGGGATGGGTCACAAGTCTTCACAATGAACATCTAGATCAGCTAATGCATCTATGCTGGATCTTCATCAGTATTGGTCATTTCTTAATATAAAACCTAAGTGGTTGATGTAGCACTATGTTACATATCATAATTATGTTAACGTGCTTATAACAAATTGCAATCATTACTTGCACATTCATTTGTATTTTTATGTTATTGTACCTCTTGTAAAAAAAATACATATACTTCAATCATTAATTTCAGAAGGGCCATAGAAGAAGTAGAGCAAGTCTGCCCAAGTTGGTAGGAAGACAGATTTCCCATAAATGGTGCATTGATGAAACAAGCAAACAGACACAGTGGTTCAGAGGTGATTTATTTTGTTTCCTAGTTTTATTTTGAAATACTCAGAAAGATTTACATTGATTCTTAGCGGGAAATTATTTTATATCTGAGCTGGATTGAAAGTAAAAAAATAGTATTAAACAGGGGAGTATAACTGCAGGTGTGTACCTGTTTTTTGCATATTTGAAGTAATTAAAATCTAAATATATCACAACTGTTATTTGGTTATATCTACCTCCTGCTGACAAATAAATTTGTATGGCATATATGTTATAACAATAAATACAAATATTAGTACACTAATCAAAATTAGTCGCAATTCTGTATTTATTCTAGTATGTAATTATTAGTTTACAATGATGTTTATGGTACATTATGTTAATGATACATTAATTTATAATATATGTCTGGTGTTAATATTTATATACATGCAGGACAATTTACATGTTATAAAGTTCATCTTATAATAATACCAATAGTATACTGTAGAACTGGTTTTATTCGCGTTAGTTTTATTTTCGCTTATATTCGCGAATCTCTTACCTCGCGAATTCATAAATATCATGAATATACATGTATATGATGAGTTTTGATATATCCGATAATAAGTATCCAAAAAGATAGAACTTAAAATAGAACTCTAAATCATTTTAAACGCCACATATCATTCCTTTTTTGGCCACCTTTTATTTATTTGATTTAATTGGCAAATATCGACTTTTTAATTATTTCCTTACACTATGTAAAGTTTTGAGTAAATTATTCTAATACAGGAAACAATATAGCTATTGTCAGCGCTGTTGTTATATTTCACACCTTAACAAAACGCAGTTTGCATAACAATATTATGTTTATTGAAAGTTAATTGCTCTATATCTCATTAAGGACAATAGTATTTATCGGTATCATTTGCAAGTGTTTAACAATGAAATCGTGATCACGTTAATAAACTGTACTTTTATACTTTCAGTTTCTTGTCTGACGACATCGCGAATTCATAAATACGCGAATAAAGAAAATTACTGATTTTTTACGAAAATCGCGAAATTTTCACCTCTCGAAATTAATACGTTTTACAGTATTTCATTATAAATAGCATTTACATTAACATTTAAATGTAATGTGAACAAAGGGTAGTGGATATCACAGGTGTTGTTTATCCATAGTTGTTCATTATAACACATACTGTGCAGCATGTATTAGTGACAGAATGGTCTTTCATCAAAGGCAGTATATAGCAAAGTTAATCTGTATGTCTTCATTTCATCTCATGATCCCATATATTTAATGTATACTTTAAAACGATGAGACGGAAGAAATATTGTTTCATTACTTTCAATTTCACCAAGTTTAACACATACTGGAACATGTTTGTAGGTACTGTATTGGATGTAAAGAAAGGGAAGGATGGTTCTTCACAAGCAGTATATGAAGTGCAGTATGAAGGAGAGGACTGCTCCTATGAAGTGGACAATCTGACAGATGACTTTCTTAATGGCTGCTTGAAATTTATAGACTTATAAGTATTGTATGTTTCTGCAGCATTAACTTAATGATTGAATCGATATTTTATGGTTTTCATTTCCATATGCAAAACAGTTAGGTTGTTTAATGTATGTAATGCGTGAAGGTCTTCATGCTTATTTTATATCGAAATTTTTTTAAACTCTAGGTGAAGACATAAAATAATGATTTAATCATTATATTTACAAACAGCAGAACTCTCATGAGTACAGAAAATTTGAGAAAAATTTGTCATATTACGGCCTTTTCAAATAGCTATTGGAACAGCCATGTTGATAAAGTGAATGACTGTATGTTTTTTCTCAACAACTTGAGCAAAATAGTATGTGCTCGTCGACATCTCACATAAGACGTCTAAACTATATGCACATTCCAATAAATTGTGAGCAGGTTTTACTAAAGGCATGCCTCTAAAAGTAAATCGTCATACTGATTTGTATCATAAATCACTTGAAACTGAAAATAAGACCGTGGATGGTTATGGTAATTTATTTTACAATGCTAGAAATAATAATTACATCCAGTTAGAAGATACACTTTTCATGTTATGAACTTATTTTAACTTGATCCATGATGTGTAAATATCACATGTAACTTGTATATATCTTTCTGATTATTACTTCATAAGAGAAACATTGTCAATGACATACTGTTTACAACATTGGAACAAGAACACAGTTTTTATCCCTTTGGTTGACCACAATAAGAAAGTACTTACACAGTAAAAGAGTCCTCTTTTTGAGGATGAATACTGGTTGAATTTTGAATGAAGAGTACTGATTAAATGGCATTTTTGTACAGAGTAGGTCTGAAGCATAAAGTAAATGTCAATTTTTAGTGAATTTTAATGATAGATTGATGTAAATCAGCTTTTGAACAGGGGTTATTTTGGCCTGTTTACTGACGAAATTGTTTACCTGTCAAACCATCCCACACACTTTTGAAATTATTGCGCAAGGAAGCCAGTCAAGGTACCCTTTCTTGCGGCTAGAATATGTCGCATTGGATAGTATTACAGAGTTCAGGTGAGATTTTTCTATTCGGAACGTTTATAAAAATGTTCTGTTCACAAATGCTTATATGAAACATATAGGGAAAAAAACTGTGTTCTTAGGCCAGATACTGTAGCCCAGTTGAGATATTCTGCATGTAAGGGAGATAAATCTGTCATTCTTGGATTAGCCTGTGTGAAGTTATATCTGGATGAGCTTCTTTACATCAACCTACCCAATCATTACTTTGATTTTCCACCATATTTAGAGTTGACTCGTTGTCAGGATCAGTTTGGTCAGGCATTACACAAACTCAGATTAGGGTGTAATATTGCTCAGTTAGTGTTCGTATTTGATGTCTTTCAAAGTTCCCTTTCGTATATTCCTGAATATGTTAACTGATATGTTGTTGGAAAAGAAGTAAATAGATTGTAATGTCTACCACATATTAATCTTATAAACCTGTGTCCAGTATGGGACACCCTTGCAGTAATTCATCATTTAAACTGCAAGTAAGTGTTACAGTGCCACTAGTAACACAACCTAATTACTACATAACTACATTATGTCATTTCAGTGAGACTTGTATCATTTCACTGAAAAATCTTTTCAATTCA